>JARQOC010000009.1:103097126-103455753 GCA_033576535.1 Allobates femoralis | reverse complement strand
TGCTATATTAATGCTGTGTTGTTTAGTTTTTTTATTGCTTTTCTGTATAGGCCGGGGAGATGGTTTTTCTCGGTCGTTTGAAGTTTATATAATTTTTTACAGCTCTGAGCACTTGCATTCTCTGGACGCAATTCCTGGGGTTTGCATCTGCTTACAGCTCCTTCCATTTGGAAAGGCAACCTCCCACGGGGATGTCACACCCTTCTCTGAGTGTGACGCTTCTGGAAAGAACATTCCCCACGTGATTGTATTCTCTATTCCTTGTCAGTCCAACAGGTTTCTCTCTCTACATTACTCTTTCTAATTCCTTCATTCTTTTCTCTATCCCACGCGGGGTGTTGTTTAGGATAATATCCTTTGGCCGCTGAGACTTTACTTGGTTGGATTGGTATGGCGGGCGGGTCCTTGAAGATAGGGTACTTAAATGTCAGGGGTATTAATACCCCTCAAAAAAGAAAGCATGTCATCTCGGACATGCAGAGGAGAGGAGTGCAGGTGTTGCTTCTTCAGGAAACACATTTCAAGGAGGGCCACGTTCCATTCTTTGGAGGGGGACAGTTCTTTGAATGGATACATTGCGTGAATCCTGAATCCAGAACCAAAGGGGTTTCTATAGCCGTACACAAGAATCTGCCATACAAAATTCTGGATTCGGTGATTGATAAAGGAGGTCGTTACATATTTCTCAAATTGTTGGTTTCTGGAACTCCGTTGACCTTAGTCAATTGGTACCTTCCTAACAAGGAGCAGACTAGGGTATGTAAGACCCTCCTGACGAGGCTGGCAGACTTTGCGGAGGGGCGGGTTATCATCGGGGGTGATTTCAATTTTGTTCTTGACCCTTCCATGGACTCCACTTCTGGTCGAGGGGCGGCTCCACGTAGGCGTGTAGTGGCACTTCAGAGATTTTTATGCAGGCTCCAGCTGGTCTATGCCTGGAGGGTACTTAACCCTTTTGTTAGGGACTACACTTTTTACTCAGGTGTACACGGCTCTTATAGCCGTATTGATCTGTTCCTGGTCAGCCATGGGATTCTCTCGTGGGCACCCGAAGTCTCTATTGGCAATATTGTCCATTCAGACCACAGCCCCATTTTCTTGTCCATTGAGGTTCCCGGTCTGGCTAGGAAAGAGTGGTCCTGGAGATTAAATAGTCACCTCCTAACCGATGCAGTCTGTCTGGAGGAATTAAAATCTGACATCGGGACATTCTCCCAGACTCATGCGTCTGATGTGTCCTCTCCTACCATTAAGTGGGAAGCCCTTAAATGTGTCCTTAGGGGAACGCTAATTAAACACGGAGCGAGGATTAGGAAACAACAATCTGAGCGGATGAGTGAATTGCTTTCCCAGATCGGCCTTTTGGAGATGGCGCATAAGACTTCTAGAAATAAAGGGGTGTTGGTTGAACTGACATCTAAGAGATCAGAGTTAAAGACCCTCTTAGACAGCAAATACGACAGATACAAGGAGAGATCAAGGGCGTTTTTTTTACAAGAAGGCTAATAGTTGTGGACGACCCCTAGCTAGGCTATTACATCCCCGGGGGGGCCCTGTGTTCATCCCCTCCATAAAAACGTCACATGGCAAGATGGTTCACAGCACGAAAGATATAGCAGGGGTTTTCCAAACCTTTTACGCTGATCTTTATGCCCTGAAGGGGAAGTTTGTAGACATGCATCCTGACACCCTACGAGCTAAAATTCAGGCATACATTTCTGAGGTGAATGTCCCATCCCTATCTGACGATGACATGCTTTCTTTGGAGAGTGACATCACTGAGGAGGAGGTGACGAACATAGTCAAGTCATCTCCGATGTCTAGATGCTCTGGCCCAGACGATTACACTCCCATTTTTTATAAGACCCTAATTGAGGACTTGCTGCCTCACATGCTTTCAGCATTTAAAGCACTCTTTGAAGGGGGCAATCTCCCGCCGCAAGCCTTAGAGGCACACATTTGTGTGCTCCCCAAACCAAACAAGGATCTTACTGAGGCGGCAAGTTACCGACCGATATCTCTGCTAAACATAGATGTCAAGTTGTTCGCGAAGATATTGGCTGACAGATTATCTCTGAAGCTCCCCTCGATCGTCCATCTTGACCAAGTGGGCTTTGTTAAAAGCTGAGAGGCGCGGGACAACATCATTAGGTCTTTTCTCCTGATAGAGAAGGCTAAGATGTGGAAGTCCCCTCTTTGTCTGCTTTCCATAGACGCTGAAAAGGCCTTTGATAGGGTCCATTGGGGCTTCTTGTGGGAGGCGTTGAAGCACGTCGGCTTAGGGAGTAAATTCATAAATGGGGTTTCCTCACTGTACTCCTGCCCCTCTGCCAGGGTACGCGTCAATGGTAGCCTTTCTGGTCCCTTCTTTGTAAGAAACGGAACGAGACAAGGTTGACCACTCTCTCCCCTGCTCTATGTCATTGTCATGGAGCACTTGGCGAAAGCCATAAGGGATAATGGAGGTATCCACGGGATTTTAGTGGGTGACACCCAACATAAGACAGCCTTGTTTGCTGATGACGTGCTTTTGTACGTCACTCGCCCTTTAGAGACCTTCCCCGCCTTGTTGCAAGAATTTAACAGGTTTGGAGACCTTAGCAATTTTAAGGTAAATTACTCCAAATCCGAGGCGTTGAATGTCTCCTTGTCTGCCTATGAGGTGTCCTCCCTTTCTAAGGGATTCTCCTTCCGTTGGAGACCAGGTCACATCTCATATTTGGGTATCAAGTTGCCTGCTGATGTGCACGATGCCTTCCACTTGAACCACAACCTTGTTGGAGTCTTATAGGCCCTTGAGGATATCTTGGCTGGGGAGAATCCATGTCGTGACAATGGATATTCTCCCAAGATTTTTATATGTATTCCAGGCGGTGCCTATTTGGCCATGTGGGGCGTACTTTCGCGCCATTCGCGGATTGATCTCTAGATTCGTCTGGAACGGTGCGAAGCCGCGTGTGGGCTTTGGGGTTCTGTCTTCCCTGAGGGAAATGGGAGGTGTTGGATTGCCAGACTTGCGACGTTATTGCTTAGCCGCCATTCTCGTGCGTCTGCTTGATTGCCATTACAAGGCAGACATGAAACAGTGGATTCAGATTGAGAGGTCTGGTAGTTCAATTCCTCTATGCCATCTACAGTGGATCCCACTGGAGGCCCTCACTCCTTCTTGCCAATTGGCATATCTGACTGCTGAACTGCTGAAAGCATGGCGAGTGGCATGGGGAGACTCGAACGGGAAAAAAGTGGCCAGCTCCCTGACCCCGATCTTTCACAATCCGGGTTTTCCCCCGGGGATGACCCACCAATATTTTATTCTGTGGCGAGCAGAGGATGATACCCGTGTGGGCCAGATTCTTCACCATGGTGAGGTCCCTTCGTTTGCCGAATTGCAGGCATCTTCTCCAGCCGCGAGGCTGAAGTGGTGGGAGTACCTCCAACTCCGTTCTTTTGTGCGTTCTCTACCCCTTCGACGAGACCCGGACGTTACATTATCTCCCCTTGAGGCGATATTTGATACCAACCAGGGGCCTACTAGGGGTATCTCAGTCATTTATTCCATCCTCTCTAGAGCAGCTGTATCAGGAGCCCACGGTTATCAACGGGCATGGGAGGCCGACTTGGGGAGGGTGTTGGATGCCCAGGACTGGGAGAGGTGTTTTATGATGTCTCGAAAAGCCTCAGGTTCTTGTGAAGCACTAGAAAAGTGTTATAAGATACGCCTTAGATGGTATCTCACTCCGGATAGGCTGCATCGATTTTCTCCTGCCGTTTCCCCTGTGTGCTGGAGATCTGGTCTCGAGATTGGCACAATGATTCATGTCTGGTGGAGCTGCCCCTTGATCAGTGACTTTTGGTCAAAGGTATTCCGTAACTACAATCTTGTTATGGGTGGGCATGCGGAGGTTTCCCCCGAGGTGGCCCTGCTCTCTTTGCTCCCTGGATCATGGAAGAGACAGAGGAAGGATATCCTCCGGTTCTGCCTATGTGCAGCGCGCAATGCGATCCCCTAACATTGGAGGGAGCAGATGCCTCCTCCTATTCTAGAATGGTACTCCGAGATGGAAGTCTCTCCGACGTTTCGAGGAGATTTCAGCTGACTTCTCTCACACCCAAGCAGTGTATGTGAGTACCTGGACAGAATGGATCTTATTCAGAGATGCCCCCAACTTTGGTGACCTCTTTACATGAGTAGTGGAGCACCTGTACCGTTCTCTATCTGCTGCCACCCGTCATTCTACATTTAACAACACATCCCATATCTCTGTCTACTCTTTTTCTCCTCCTTCTCTTATAATTCACTCTTTTAGCTATTCTTTCCCCCTATACTAATTCTTCTCTATTTTCTTTTTTGTCCCCTCTACTAGCTATCTTGAAAGAATTCTCTATTGCCTACTCTTCTTTCCCCTTGTTGGACTGACTCTGGTCATAAATAAGTTGCGTGTGACCTTGTATATATGTTCTTTATATTTCAAGTTTCTTATGGCAAGAGACGGAGCCAAAATTTGGTTCCCTTGTTGGAGGGGAGGACTTCCCTCCATATATTCTAGAGAGACTTTTCGTGACCACAACTACTTGGACTTGAACTGTTAGACCTGTGGTCCATCGACTTTAACTATATTATTCTCTTCTGGAATCATACTGTTCTTTATGTTTAAGTGTACCATAATGCATACCCTTTAATTGAAAAATGTTCAATAAACATACATTTACAAAAAAAAAACCATCCAAATGTCACCTGCTGAAACCTAAAGTTCAATACCTAGGACACGTGGTCAGCGCAGATGGAGTAGCACCAGACCCGGAAAAGGTAACAGCAATCCAGGATTGGCAGAGACCAACCACCATCACCGAGGTAAGTCAGTTCTTAGGTTTGGTTGGGTACTACAGAAGATTCATTATGGGCTACACAAAGATGGCAGCGCCCCTACAAGATCTGCTCGTAGGCCAATCTAAGTGGAGAAGATCTTCAGAGCCACCATTGACTGGGGTGAGGAACAAGAAAATTCCTTTCAACAGATGAAGCAGGCTCTAACTGGTGAGGAAATCCTGGCTTACCCTGATTATAACCTACCATTTGTCCTTTACACCGACGCAAGCAATGTAGGCCTGGGAGCAGTCTTTTCCCAGATTCAAGATGGTAGAGAGCGAGTAATTGTCTACGCCAGCAGAAAACTTCGCCTCTCCGAGAGGAACCCGGAAAACTACAGTTCCTTTAAGTTGTAGTTCATGGCCTTGGTCTGGACTATAACAGAAAGATTCAAGCATTCCCTCGCAGCTTCGAAGATTATCGTCTTCATGGATAATAACCTGTTAACACACCTGGATACTGCGAAGCTTGGTGCACTGGAGCAATGCTGGATGGCTCGACTATCGAACTATGACTTTACTATCAAATACCGGGCAGGCCGCAACAACGCAAATGCTGATGCCCTCTCCTGAAACCCTCAAGTACATCTACAAGGAATTCAAGAAGAAGAGGATGACTTAGAGGAAATAGAACTCCCAGCTTTCCATAAAAGTAGAAAATGGAAAATCGCTGAAGATCGCATCTACCATAACTGTCAGACTGTTGAACCAAACCCATTACTAATGGATGGAAGGAGACTCAAGACAGTGATCCGGCAGTGAGCCTTGTAAAGAAGTTGATAACCCAACCGGATTCCAAACTTGACAAGAATGCTCCACCAGAGGCCCAACACCTGTGGAAAGAAAGAAGTAGGTTGTTCATCTATCAAGGTCAATTGTGCAGACGGTACATCAACCTAAGAACACATGAAATGGTATATCAAGTTATGGTTCCAATGAGAGACGTCCAAATGGTATTGGAAGCATACAACGATGGATCAGGACAGTTTGGATAGAGAAAACTGGAAATATTGTTACGTGAAAGATTCTATTGGATCAGCATGAAGTCTTCCATAGAGAGATGGTGTAAAAACTGCGGACCATGCTCATTAAGAAGAAAAGACCGTAACAGCTAGAAAGCACCACTCAAGCCTATCATCACCAAACAACCATTAGAACTGGTAGCCTTAGATCATGTCAAACTCGCACCCAGCAAATCAGGCTACACCTATGCTCTTACCATGGTAGACCACGATTCCAGATTCCTTGTGGTAGCTCCGGTAAAGGACTTAACAGCTGAGATAGCAGCAAGAACATTTCAAGCTTATTTCTGCAGACCCCATGGTTATCCAGACCGGGTATTGACAGACCAAGGACCTGCCTTTGAAGCTGAAATATTTCAAGAATTCTGTCGCCTATATGGATGTAGGAAAATGCGCACCACGTCTTACCATCCTCAAACTAATGGAATGTGTGAAAAGATCAATCACGTGGTAATTGAAATGCTGAAAACTCTGCCTTTAGAAGAACAAAACCAATGGCCAGAGAAGTTACCAGATCTAGTTAACATCTACAACAACATCCCAGTAACCTCAACCAATTGTACCCTGCATACCTCATGAGAGCAAGACCAGGAAAATTGCCAGTAGACTTCGAAATAGGCATAGTAGTTCCTGAAGAAGATGCTACCGATGCAGATTGGGATACTCGTAGGAAAGAACAATATCAGAAAATCCAAGAATGCGTTGAGGGAAGTCTGGAAAAATCTAGAGGAAGACAAGAAACCAACTTCAACAAAAGTGCGCAAGGAACGCCCTTAACACCAGGTGAATTGGTTTTGAAAAGAAAAGAAGACTTCACAAGCTAGATGATCAATGGGAGAAAGAACCATACACTGTGTTACCATCCAGTTTTGATAACCAGAAAACCTGTTTAATCAGCAAAGATCATGGTGAAACCACTGCAACAGTGTCCAGAAATCATTTGAAGAAGTGCCCTTAACAGCTTCAACTAGAAGAAAATGTACCTTGTCTAAAGTCAGAAGAGAAAGAGAAGCCAAAGACAGTCCAGACAATCATTGGAGAGCTACCAGCGGATTGTCCTCAAATAGAAGGTACATACTGTATCTAATCCCAACTTTGATATTTCCACCAGCAGTAGAAGTGGCAAGAGTACCAGAACCACCCATTGTACCGGAACCAGAGAATCCTGCAATCGGTGTACCTGCCATTCCCACTATGAGAATCAGAGGACACTCAGACATACCTGTGTTACGCAGATCAACACATGGGTCAGTAAGTAATGTTCACTCTACACCAGGCATACGTACTAGTGGCATACCAGTTTTACGTAGGTCAACACGTGTCAATTTAGGACACCCACCACTCAGGTACAGAGAGTAATTCATAACAAGTGGGAAAATGTAAATATGTTTAAAATGTAAATATGTTATGCGTGCTAATGTACAGAAAAGGGTAAAGAGTAGGCAAAAACAACCAGACCAGGTACACAACACCAGTAAGAGGGGTGAGTGGAGTTGGGATAAGGAGCTGTGCAGGGAGAGTAAGATCTTAGCCAATAGGTGACCCCAGGGCCAGGAGGCCTACAGCGCTCATGACCCGGTAGAGGCCCCTGCAGTACCTAGGACTCCTACGCCGAGGCACCCATATTGTTTGTTGTTGTGTTGTTGACCGTCAAGCCTACAGAGACTTGACCTGTTGGACTTTTGAATGCACCCCTTTTCTTATTTTCAAAAATGGACCATAGTCACAGGACTGGTAGTGGCAAATACCCTTTTAAACACCCTTTTAAGCAGCCTGCAGCGGAAGGACTAGCTCTGTATGGACTGATTACCCATTTTCTTATTCATACCTGTTTTTTGTAAAATTTTTCACTTTACGACTCTGTTCAAATTCAAATGTAAATAGTTATGACATGTTAATGGAAAAATGCTTCAGTCCCGGAAGACTGTATTTAACTAGGGGGGAATGTGGCACCCCTGCGGGGGATTGCCACAGGATCCACAGGTGCAAGGAGATAATTACACCTTCATTAGTACAGCACACCACACCTTCCACCCCAGACCTGAAGGGGGAGCTCTACTGGCTGCCTTAAGTCAGTTCCCCTTAAGAACATCCAGGCCTGAGGGGAGGAGTTAGTCAGTCTAGAGTCTGCAGAGAGAGGAGATGGAGGATCTGGTCGCTGGGAAGGATCCAGGCCCAGGACCAGGGACCACTGACCGCTGTGCGCACACTAGGGAAAGGGTCGGAGGCAAGTGGAGAAAGAAGGGAACTAAGAAAGGGAACCGGTTACTAAGTTACTACAGCCCTTTAGTACACCCGGACACTGGAGTCCGAAGGTGCCAGTATTTAGTGCTACAGTAAAAGCCCAGAAAGCTCAGAAGCAGTTCACCCCCTGAAGAGAACAAGTAAGAGACGCTAAAACTGACCAAGCACAGGACCAGGGGCCATAAGAGGAATAGGGACCCCGCAGAAGGACCTCATTGTCAGTTTAGGACAAAGCCCAGAGAGGGAGAAGAAGCGGTGGGATCAGGCACAGGCAGGACTCATTCCAAACCACAGAGCACAGACACAGAGGAGGCCTCATAACTTTCTAAGGTGGAAGTCCCAAGTTGCATGGGGGACCTGGTTAATACTCTGGACTGTGCCTGTTACCCTGTCACCAGTAAAAGGTACCAAAACAACAATCCCTGTGGGTCTGCGTGCCTGTCTAACCGCTGTGTCAGCGCAGACTTAAGTACTACTCCCCTCATCCATCCCCGCTGCCCTGAGGTAAAGCTCCAACTGTGGGGAGCTGTACCACATTCTGCTGCACCCACCATCACCTCAGCGGCCGGCTGCAGCGCTGGTATAACCCGTTATCAGGTAACATAGGTGGCGTCACGTTAACAACCCCCTTATCCCCCACCATTGAGGGTCCAGGGCACGGAACTGGGGATCGACCAGCCGTGATCCCCCCATCAAAGCCCCATCAGCCCCGAGTACCCCATACCCTGTCGACCGCCTCATTAAGATATCACCAATGATCTTATGGGAGCGCAGTCGTTAGGACATCTTTTTGACATCATTGGTGAGATGTCACACATCTAGATATCGTGGATGACACATCAACGATGTGGGGAGCAGCTATCGTTCGCATAACCCAGCGAACGATACTTGTTCACTGTGGTGAATAGGCGAAGTCATTAACGACATCGTTATTGCGGTGTCACACACAACGATGCAGCAGGTTGGCTGATCGAGGATCATTTAAGGATCGTGAACGATATTGCTCAAACGTCATGGGTTTGGAGTCATTCAAACGACATCGTTAGGACGTCGTTGCGTGTTACACCGAGATACGACTACGATAATTTGTTGGATTGTTGATCGCAGATTTAAGAACATGTTCTCAAATCAGACGATCCTCGATCAGCCAACCTGCTGCATCGTTGTGTGTGACACCGCGATAATGATGTCGTTAACGACTTCGCCTATTCGTAACAGTGAACAAGCATCATTTGCTGGTTTGTGCAATTGATAACTGCTTGCCACATCGTTGGTTCGTCGTCCACGATATCTAGACATGTGACATCTCACCGACGATGTCAAAAAGATGTCCTAACGACCGCGTTCCCATGAGATTGTTGGTGATATCTTAACGATATTGAAGAGTGTAACGGTACCTTAAAGGAACCTTTACACGTGGCAACTTTTCTAGGAATTTCACTGCCAACTTACTGGTTGCAGTGAAATCATGGAGACATTGATCCATTTGTACACAGCAACAAGATAAAATAATGTGTCCATGATTTCACTGCAACCAGTAAGTTGGCAGTGAAATTCCTAGAAAAGTTGCCGCGTGTTAAGGAACCTTAAAAGTCTTCCTTCAACCTTAAAAACTATGTTACCAATTCTACAAGGCATTAATGGCCCTATTCTCTTGTGTCATTTGTTGAGGAGATTCAACATGCAGATGCCATCGCCTGGGACTGGCTGCATGAGCCTAAGGCTAATTACTTCCTTGACCAATGCACCCAGGACAAGGTGTTGGCATTCCGGCAGGAAAAAGAGTATGGGTTCATAGTAGAAGATGGTACTAAACATTGATGCTACATCAAGCGCTCCACCCTGCAGTGTGATGATCTTCCCCAAAGACAACAAAGGGAGAAAGGGTGGTTTGTGGTTGGTGAATGTCGGGTTGGCACCGCCGCTAATTTGAGAAGTGGTGGGAGGAGAATGATTTGGAGAGAAGTTGGGAACGGATGCAGCCAAAGTGTCCCTTGCTTGGCCAGCTAAATGCACTCAAGTCCACAGGGCATGTCATGTTTCCAAAGATGGTCCTAGTCCTGTCTGTTCTAGAGGGGGTGGTCATCCTTTAGTTCCTCGATCATCCTCTTCAACTGTGGCCATAATTACATGTGCTGAAGGCCAGGTGGTGACAGAGAATGCGCCTAGTGGGGTAGCCACTGCGACCCTCCAAGACCGTCCAGCAGCAGAGTTCGAGGAGGAAATGCAACAACTATACAGGGCATGGCTGAAAATGGAGACAATCTCACTGGACCTTACTAAAGGCATGTTGGTGGATCTGTGAAATAGTGACCTATCCCTTAGCTTGCATTTTGGCTAAAGAATAACTTTTGGGACTTGTTTTTTCCAGTTTTTCATTGTCCTTGACCAAGGCATGTGTTTTGGTTAAAGTTTAAACACTTTGCGCTGTTTGCGCTTCCCCCTACTGGGCATTCATGCAGGCTTTGGGGTCCAACTGAAAGACTTTAATGGACTCTGTCTGTGTGCTGCTGCTGATCCCTTTTGGACTTTCGTTATATAATGACAGTGGATACGGAAATTATTAAGACTCCTTTATATTTTTCACTCTTTGTTTTGTTCCAGCCATTCGGTAACTTTCTGCTGTATGGGTGACTGCTGCAGACCATAATATTAAGGTGATATCCTATGTGCATACAGTGGTTGTGGCTCTACACATCACTATAAGGTGAGCCTTTACCTTATTGATTGAATTGATTCTCCATACGGTGTAAGGTAGCGGTTAGGATCGGCAAGACAGAAGGCAGTGATTCAGGCACTTGTTCACACAACACACGATTTATTTACAAGTCTGGGTTAGTAAAGACCTTTTATATCTGTAGGACACAGCCGGTATCAGGGGCGGACCTACCATGGTGCAGCTGGTTCAGCTGCACCAGGGCCCCAACCGGCTAGGGGGCCCCTCAAGCCTGCAGGGGGTCCCCAGCCGACCCCCATGACCCGGCACCCAGGACTGCGCAGCCCGGCGCAGGTAGGAGCCGCAGCACCTATAGCACCCCTCCCACCCCCGCTCCTCGACGACATCCGCCAGCACCATCCCCCCCCGTTCCTCGACGACATCTGCCAGCACCCCCCACCCGCTCCTTGCCGACATCCAACAGCACTACCCCCGCCCCTCCTCCTCACCATCAGCTGCTGCACCAGGGCCCTCTTGGCACAAGGTCCGCCACTGGCCGGTGTAAGGCTGCTTTCACATAACGATTTTTGGTTTTCCGATGCTGTCCGAAAAAAATCGGACAGCATCGGACCGATTTTCGGACCCCATGTATCCCTATGGGGATCGGACCGAATCGGATGTGCACTAAATGCCATCCGATTTGGTCCGATCCGATTCTGTCCGATTTTATTATCGGTGCTAAAATCGGAGCCTGCTCCGATTTTAGCACCGAAAATAAAATCGGACAGATTCGGATCGGACCAAATCGGATGGCATTTAGTGCACATCCGATCTGACCCGATCCCTATAACATGGGGCCCTATGGAGGAGGGTCCGAGGAAACATCTATGTCTCCTCGGACCCCGTTTTACTGTACTGAGCATGCTCAGTACAGTAAAACTGCTCCTAACTAGGAGCATAAGGGTTAAAAAAAAAAAATAAAGGTTATTCTCACCTCCCCCCGAGCCCCCGCCGTCTTCCGCCATCTTCTGCCATCTTCTTCTAGGCTCCCAGTGGCTCCCGCAGGCTCCGGTGTCAGCAGAGGGCTTCCTCTGCCTTATAGGACCTGCGGTGATGTCACAGTCATGTGACCGCGAGTTCACCATGGTGAACCCGCGGTCACGTGACTGTGACATCACCGCAGGTCCTGTGTACAGCAGAGGTACACCTCTGCTGACACCGGCAGCCTGCGGGAGCCACCGGGAGCCTAGAAGAAGATGGCAGAAGATGGCGGAAGACGGCGGGGGCTCGGGGGGAGGTGAGAATAACCTTTATTTTTTTATTATTTTTTTGCAGCCCGGCGCCGATTTTATGCCGGAATCGGGTGCCTATTTGGCACCCGATTCCAGGCATCAGAAGGGAGCCGATGCTGTCCGATTTATATCGGACAGCATCGGCTCCCTTCAAATCGTAATGTGAAGGTAGCCTAATAGGTATTCTCACAGTCCAGTACGGCTGTCAGGCTCTATCTTTAGTTAGTGTTAACTGTACACAGCTGCTTCCAGGCTGTGTTAAAACTACACAGACAGCCTGTTAATGCAGAAATCCACACAGCTCCAGCTGCTCTGATACTTCACTCCCTCTCCCCTGCTCTGGGCAGCTCATATCCTTCCTAGCCACCCCACACCTGCAAAGCAGTGTGAACAATCAGCACTCAGACCTTGCTGCCATTAACCCTGTGTGTGCTGCCACAAAGCAAAATATACAATCACCCAAATGAAGTATACCGGTCATGGGGCACATGCCGGTCACATCACCGCAACGGGTAAGCCCCATGTTGTGCCATTTTTTTCCTTTCCAGTATATTCTGCAATACGTCTTAGCTCACAGTGCATGTCAGACCAAAAGAGAATCATGAAGTCAAATAAACTTCCCCAAAAGCTCAGAGACAGAATTGTGGAAAGGCACAAATCTGGCCAAGGTTACAAAAGAATTTCTGCAGTACTCATGGTTCCTAAGAGCACAATGGCCTCCATAATCCTTAAATGGCAGAAGTTTGGGACCACCAGAAGTCTTTCTAGACCTGGACATCCAGCTAAACTGAGCAATCAAAGGAGAAGAGCCTTGGTGAGAGAGGTAAAGAAGAACCCCAAGATCACTGTGGCTGAGCTTCAGAGGTGCAGAAAGAAGATGCACAAAGTCAACTATCACTGCAGCCCTTCACCAGTCAGGTTTTTTTGTCAGAATGGCCCGACGGAAACCTCTCCTCAGTGCAAAACATATGAAAGCCCACATAGAGTTTCCAAAAGACACATGAAGGACTCCCAGATTATGAGTAATACAATTCTCTGATCTGATGACACGAAGATAGAAATTTTTGGTGATAATTCTAAGCGGTATGTGTGGAGAATACCAGGCACTGCTCATCATCTGCCCCAATACAATCCCAACAATGAAGCATGGTGGTGGCTGCATAATGCTATGGGGGTGCTTTTCAGCTACAGGGACATGATGACTGGTTGCAATTGAAAGAAACATGAATGCAGCCAAGTACAAAGAGATATCCTGGATGAAAACCTCTTCCAGAGTGCTGTGGACCTCTGTCTTGGCCAAAGTTTCACCTTCCAACAAGACAATGACCCTAATCAAACAGCTAAAATAACAACTTCAGAACAACTCTGTGACCATTCTAAACTGGCCCAGCCAGAGCCCTGGCCTAAACTCAATTAAGCATCTTTGGAGAGACCTGAAAATGTCTGTCCACTAGTGATGAGCGAGTAAGCTCTGGCTGCTCGGTACTCGCACGAGTATCACTGTACTCGGGCTACTCAGCGAGTACCGAGTAATCTCGCGATACTCGTGCTGTGCTCGTGGTCAGGGATTGGCTGGCAGTCACTGCAATGCCACAGCCATGTTAGTTGTGGCATTGCAGTGATTGGCCGGCTGGCACAGCGTGACCGAGCCTTTATAAGACCCGGCCACGATGTGCTCTGCACACAGCCATCCAGACAGTGAGTGTAGGGAGAGTGTCTGCTGCTGCTTAGGGACAGATTTGCGGCCCTCATGGGTAGATTCGGAGCAGGGCTGTAAACTGCTGCTGACCACAACAGTCCTTCTCAGGACTAATCTAGGAGGATATAGGCAGGGTGATCCAGATCGTAGTCCAAGCTTTCCTGTGACCTGAACAGTCACCAGACTGTTATACTTAATATAATAGCTGTATACAGGCAGGTTCTAAAATTCAACTTTCCTGTGACCTGAACAGTCACCAGACTGTAATACTTAATAGCTTTATACAGGCAGGTTCTAAAATCCAACTTTCCTGTGACCTGAACAGTCACCAGACTGTTGTACTTGATAGCTTTATACAGGTTAGAGTCTAAAATCCAACTTTCCTGTGACCTGAACAGTCACCAGACTGTAATACTTAATAGCTTTATACAGGCAGGTTCTAAAATCCAACTTTCCTGTGACCTGAACAGTCACCAGACTGTTGTACTTGATAGCTTTATACAGGTTAGGGTCTAAAATCCAACTTTCCTGTGACCTGAACAGACACCAGACTGTTGTACTTGATAGCTTTATACAGGTTAGGGTCTAAAATCCAACTTTCCTGTGACCTGAACAGTCACCAGACTGTTGTACTTGATAGCTTTATACAGGTTAGGGTCTAAAATCCAACTTTCCTGTGACCTGAAAGGTCACCAGCAGACTGTTATACTTGATAGCTTTATACAGGTTAGGGTCTAAAATCCAACTTTCCTGTGACCTGAACAGTCACCAGACTGTAATACTTAATAGCTTTATACAGGCAGGTTCTAAAATCCAACTTTCCTGTGACCTGAACAGTCACCAGACTGTTGTACTTGATAGCTTTATACAGGTTAGGGTCTAAAATCCAACTTTCCTGTGACCTGAACAGACACCAGACTGTTGTACTTGATAGCTTTATACAGGTTAGGGTCTAAAATCCAACTTTCCTGTGACCTGAACAGTCACCAGACTGTTGTACTTGATAGCTTTATACAGGTTAGGGTCTAAAATCCAACTTTCCTGTGACCTGAAAGGTCACCAGACTGTATATACTTGATAGCTTTATACAGGTTAGGGTCTAAAATCCAACTTTCCTGTGACCTGAACAGTCACCAGACTGTAATACTTAATAGCTTTATACAGGCAGGTTCTAAAATCCAACTTTCCTGTGACCTGAACAGTCACCAGACTGTTGTACTTGATAGCTTTAAACAGGTTAGGGTCTAAAATCCAACTTTCCTGTGACCTGAACAGTCACCAGACTGTATACTTAATAGCTTTATACAGGCAGGTTCTAAAATCCAACTTTCCTGTGACCTGAACAGTCACCAGACTGTTGTACTTGATAGCTTTAAACAGGTTAGGGTCTAAAATCCAACTTTCCTGTGACCTGAACAGTCACCAGACTGTTATACTTAATAGCTTTATACAGGTTAGGTCTAAAATCCAACTTTCCTGTGACCTGAACAGTCACCAGACTGTTGTACTTAATAGCTTTATACAGGCAGGTTCTAAAATCCAACTTTCCTGTGACCTGAACAGTCACCAGACTGTTGTACTTGATAGCTTTATACAGGTTAGGGTCTAAAATCCAACTTTCCTGTAACCTGAACAGTCACCAGACTGTTGTACTTGATGCTTTATACAGGTAGGGTCTAAAATCCAACTTTCCTGTGACCTGAACAGTCACCAGACTGTAATACTTAATAGCTTTATACAGGTTAGGGTCTAAAATTCAACTTTCCTGTGACCTGAACAGTCACCAGACTGTAATACTTATAGCTTTATACAGGCAGGTTCTAAAATCCAACTTTCCTGTGACCTGAACAGTCACCAGACTGTTGTACTTGATAGCTTTATACAGGTTAGGGTCCAAAATCCAACTTTCTTGACCTGAACAGTCACCAGACTGTTGTACTTAATAGCTTTATATAGGATAGGGTCTAAAATCCAACTTTCCTGTGGCCTGAACAGTCACTAGACTGTTATACTTAATAGCTGTATACAGGCACGTTCTAAAATCCAACTTTCCTGTGACCTGAACAGTCACCAGACTGTTGTCGCTGTATACAGGCAAAATGCGCAAGGGCGTTGGCAAGGGCGTTGGCAAGGAACAAGGAAGTGGACGTGATGGTGGTGCAGGCAGAGGCCGAGGTCGTGTGCAAGCACTAATTTCGCAACAACAAAGTGGCACATCTACTCGCTCGCACGTCCTGTCCCAAATTCTTGAGGCCCGCAGCAGTACACCGCTCTTGAACCAAGACCAGTGTCAACAGGTTGTTACTTGGATAGCGGATAATGCTTCAAGTCAGATGGGCACCTCCACAAACACCCTGTCTTCCACACGGTCAAGTGTCAGTAGCCGTGATACTGCACCGCACATTTCCCAACCTGATCCTCCTTCCTACCACCAGGCCGAGTACACGTCCATGGAAATTACTGATCCCACACTAGGACACTCGGAAGAGCTGTTCACGTATCCATTCGCAGAATCTGGCCTCTCGCCAGCTCCTGTTGAAGTGGGTGATGAGATGGTATGTACAGATGCCCAAATATTTGAGCAGCCACGTTATCACGAAGAGAACGTTGGCAACGTGTCTCAACAAGGGGTGGACGATGATGAGACACAATTGCCAGGAAGTCAGGAGGAGGATCAGGGTGCGGAAGAGGAAGACGACATGGAGGATGATCCAGTAGCTAACCCAACCTGGCAGGAGGATATGCAGAGCGAGGACAGCAGTGCACAGGGGGAGGGAGGCGTAGCATCCCAACAGGCAGTAAGAAGCAGGGTCGTGTCCACAGGCAGAAGGCAGGCAACCATTCCCCGGAACAACAACACGACACAAGGTGCCTGTGCAAATGTTAGGTCTCTCCGAGTCTGGCAGTTTTTTAAGTTGGCTCTAGATGACTCTAAAAAGGCCATTTGCAACACCTGCCATGCCAGCATCAGCAGGGGTACGAAAACTAGCAGCCTGACCACCACCAGCATGATCAGGCACATGTCAGCCAAGCACCCGACTTTGTGGGAAGTACAACAGAGTCGAGGCGCGGTGCTTGCTGATGTCACTGCTACGTCTTCGCGTGTTGTGCGTGCTAGCCAATCCCCAGTCCATGCTGGCCGCGAACAAGCCTCCGACCCTGCACCTGACGTTGCCCACGCACAAATAACACTACCAACAAGCACGTCCTTGTCCCAGCGCAGCGTTCAATTATCCATTCAGCAAACCTTTGAACGCATGCGCAAATACGCTGCCAATGCCCCACATGCCACAGTCCTAAATTATCAGATTTTGCAACTGCTTGCGCTAGAAATGTTACCTTTCCGGCTGGTGGAGACGGAAGCATTCCGCGACCTGATGGTGGCTGCTGTCCCACGTTACTCGGTCCCCAGCCGCCACTATTTCTCCAGATGTGCCGTCCCCGCATTGCATAACCACGTGTCCCAAAGCATCACACGTGCCCTGAACAACGCTGTTTCAGCCAAAGTCCACCTAACCACAGACACGTGGACAAGTGCTTGTGGGCAAGGCCGCTACATCTCCTTGACGGCACACTGGGTTAATATTGTGGAAGCTGGGACCCAGTCTGAGCAAGGGACGGAACACATCCTTCCCACACCAAGGATTGCAGGCCCTACCTCAGTCATGGTTTCACCCAGACTCTACAGCTCCGGAATGTCATGCTCCTCAGCCTCCTCCTGCTCCTCCTCCTGCGCATCCTCATCCACTTTACCCTCCACACCAGTCCCAAGCTGGAAGCACTGCAGCACTGCCTCTGCGAAGCGGCAACAGGCTGTGCTGAAGCTAATATGCATAGGTGACAAACCCCACAATGCAGAAGAGGTGTGGACAGCTCTGAAACAGCAGGCAGATCACTGGCTCACACCTCTGAACCTAAAGCCAGGAAAGGTCGTGTGTGACAATGGCCGGAACCTGGTGGCAGCTTTGAGGCGAGGCCAGCTGACGCATGTTCCATGCGTGGCCCATGTGCTCAACCTGGTGGTTCAGCAGTTTCTAAAGTCATACCCAGAGCTGTCTGATCTGCTGGTAAAAGTTCGCCGCCTGTCTGCACATTTTCGCAAGTCACCTGCTGCTTCAGCCGGCCTTGCCGGCTTTCAGCGCCGTTTGCGTCTTCCGGCCCACAGACTGGTGTGTGATGTCCCCACGCGTTGGAATTCAACTCTGCACATGTTGGTCAGGATATGTGAGCAGAAGAGGGCAGTGGTTGAGTACCTGCATCAACTAAGCCATCGGGAAATGGGTCAAACTCCACACATAACACCTGAGGAGTGGAGATGGATGTCGGACCTATGTACCGTCCTCCAAAACTTTGAGGACTCCACCAAGATGGTGAGCGGCGATGACGCCATTATTAGCGTCACCATACCGCTACTCTGCCTTCTAAAACGGTCTCTGCTGAAAAACAAAGAGGATGCGTTGCAGGCGGAGCACGATGAGTTTGAGCAAGAAACAGTAGTGGGTGTGGGTGATAACACACAGCCCAGCCTCATCTCATCACAACGTGCAGTGGAGGACTATGACGAGGAGGAGGAGGAGAATGAAGACATGAGCAACTCTCTGGCCAAATTGAGGATATGCCATGCACACCAGTCATACCTCTGCTTCAGGGTCGCTGGCCAGAGGACAGGGGAGATGAGGAGTAGGAGGAGGAGGAGGACAGCATGTTCAGTCATCGTGTTGGTCTGGATACTAAAGTGATGGCTGTTAAGAGTCTGGCGCACATGGCTGACTTTATGGTAAGCTGCCTGGCTCGTGACCCTCGCGTTCAGAACATCTTGGCCGCTAGCGTTTTGTCAGAGCGTGTTTTCAGTGCCGCAGGTGGAATCATTACTGATAAACGCACCCGCCTGTCAACTGAAAATGCTGACAGGCTGATTCTGATCAAGGTGAACAAGGGTTGGATTGGGCCAGACTTCACCACACCACCAACAAATGACAGTGGAATTTAAATTTTGTTCTGTGAATTTGCCAGGTACCTCCACTCACCCATGGGTACACACTTCTGGACTTTGGCTAATCGCTGGACTGCTCCTCCTTCTCCTCATGTGCCACCATGATGACCGTTACAATAGTTAGGCTGTTGTTTCAGGTATACCCCCAGTGGTTAATTTTTTCGCCCATTCTTTAAGAATGGGCATTAAATGACAGGAGACCCGCTCCTTTTCAATGGGAAAAATGTTTTGAGGCCCTCATGCACGTCTCTATCCAGGGACAATGTGGAGCCTCCCAATATGTGGCTGCCCTGCCAAAGGGCTATACTCCAATACACCCACTTCAGGTTTACAGGCCCTACTGCACGTCTCTATCCAGGAACAATGTGGAGCCTCCCAATTTTTGGCTGCCCTGCCAAAGGGCTATACTACAAAACACCCACTTCAAGTTTACAGGCCCTCATGCATGTCTCTTTCCAGGGACAATGTGGAGCCTCCCAATTTTTGGCTCCCTGCCAAAGGGCTATACTACAATACACCCACTCCAGGTTTACAGGCCCTCATGCATGTCTGTATGCATGGGTCATTGTTGAACCTCCCAATTTTTGTCTGCCCTGCCAAAGGGCTATACTCCAATACACCCACTTCAGGTTTACAGGCCCTCATGCAGTCTGTATGCATGGGCAATTGTGGAAGCCTCCCAATTTTTGCTGCCCTGCCAAAGGGCTATACTCCAATACACCCACTTCAGGTTTACAGGCCCTACTGCACGTCTCTATCCAGGGACAAGTGGAGCCTCCCAATTTTTGCTGCCCTGCCAAAGGGCTATACTCCAAACACCACTTCAGGTTTAAGGCCCTCGTGCACGTCTCTATCCAGGGACAATGTGGAGCCTCCCAATTTTTGGCTGCCCTGCCAAAGGGCTATACAAATACACCACTTCAGGTTTATAGGCCCTCGTGCATGTCTTATCCAGGGAAAATTGTTGACCTCCCAATTTTTGTGCTGCCCTGCCAAAGGGCTATACAATACACCCTTCCAGGTTTACAGGCCCTCATGCACGTCTATATCAGGGATCAATGTGAACCTCCCAATTTTTGCTGCCCTGCCAAAGGGCTATACTCCAATACACCCACTTCAGTTTACAGGCCCTCTGCACGTCTATATCCAGGGACAATGTGGAGCCTCCCAATTTTTGGCTTCCCTGCCAAAGGGCTATACTCCAATACACCCACTTCAGTTTTACAGGCACTCATGCATGTCTCTATCCAGGGACAATGTGGAGCCTCCCAATTTTTGGCTTCCCTGCCAAAGGGCTATACTCCAATACACCCACTTCAGGTTTACAGGCTTCATGCAGTCTCTATCCAGGGACAATGTGGACCCTCCCAATTTTTGGCTGCCCTGCCAAAGGGCTATACGACAATACACCCACTCCAGGTTTACAGGCCCTCATGCATGTCTGTATGCATGGGTCATTGTTGAACCTCCCAATTTTTGTCTGCCCTGCCAAAGGGCTATACTACAATACACCCACTTCCTTACAATGGGCACTTCAGGTTTACAGGCCCTCATGCACGTCTCTATCCAGGGGCATTGGTGAACCTCCCAATTTTGGACTGCCCTGGAAAATACTACAATAGACCCAGTTCCTTAAAATGGGCACAATATGTCAAGACAGGGCTTCATGTACGTCTCTTCTCAGGGTCATCGGAGTGCCGCACAATGTTTTCACGTAAAATGTTTCATGTAATCACAAAAAGTAACATACACCAGCTTTATCTCACTATTGGGTATGTGCCCTTAACATTTCCACCCTGAATATTCATTTTGGTGTCATTTTGGAAGGTTTTCTGGTGTAAATATCCCCTTTTATTTGCCAGCCCGGGACATGGTCCTGACCAGGACCACCCGTTACTTCCCCAGTAGCAGACCGGTCCGGTACCGAGTACCCTTGTCCCAGTGGGCTTGACACCAGCAGCCAGGACCAAGATCCCAAGCCAAGCCTCAGCCACAGATCCAACTCACCGACAGCCCGGATGACGTCCCCTGGATGCGAGGGAAGCAAGCTACAGCCTACAGAGGAAGGACCACCGACCGCTACAGCTCCACTGGGGAGCCCATCTGCCGCAGCTGTAATCGCACCAGTGATCTCACCAGATGCTGTCTCAAATTCCTATACCAATATAAATATATTAGCACTAAACCTAGCAATTGCTAGGTACAAATACACATAAAAACAGCACTATTTCACCTTCACCTGATATCTCACCGCCATATATCATTACATAGGGGAGGAGGGGGAGTATCAGACCCTTTACTCTAGGCGCCCCAGGGATGGACAGACGCCCTGTGCCACGAACTACCACTCCTGAGGAACCCCCCACTACATCTATGGTGGGGGAAACACGTTGAGTGAAGACGAAGTGCGAAAACATCAGGATAAGCTAAGTTATACCTTGATCTATTTCGTTGGGGCATTAGTAACCCTACCTGTGGGTGACCCCTGCGGACTTGGTATTTTTTGTTAACTCAGGGTCAAATGTGAACATCCCTAATGTGACATGTTGTTATGAGTGTGGTGTGAGATATCAGGTGAAGGTGAAATAGTGCTGTTTTTATATGTATTTGTACCTTGCAATTGCTAGGTTTAGTGCTAATATATTTGTATTGGTATAGGAATTTGAGGAATGTACACATATATGACACTTGACACCTCCACAACCTTAAGACAAGAAGGGTTTTTCTCTCAAAACAGCTGGTTTACACATGTCCTTTAAGTGGTGGTTTTTCTAAGCCACTAAGTTAAAGGGATAGACCCTTAACTCTGGAGACAGCCTTTTTTGTAATACCCTCCAGCATATATGTATGACATCAGACGTTGCGGGAAGGGTGTATAGTGTACCAATGGGCCTGAACCTCTAGTTCTTGTAGTAGCAGAACCCACTAATGAAAATGATCCTTATGTTATACTGGGTACCAATGTTGTTAACAATTAATTGTATGGAGGAGGTTTTGTCTTTGCTTCGACAGATTGCTGAAACTGCCAGGCCTGGTCAGAGGATGATTATCCAACATGAGATCAGAGCCATCTTACACCAACAACAGGTAACAATTACAGGTGGTGAAATTGGTACAGCACGGTCACAGACCCGATACCTATTGTGATACCCCCAATGAGTAAAATGATGGTATGGTGTTGAGCAGCTATAGGCCTGAGAGGGCAGGACTATCAAGCGTTAGTGGAGCCTGTGAGCACAGAGCCCAAACCTACACTGTTGACAGCCAGGTGGTGGTTAATGTACACAAAGGGAGAGTGCCATTTCGCATCTTAAACTGTGGCAGTGAAGAGGTTACATTACCCAGGTATACCACAGTTGCCAAATTGTACACAGTCAGTAACAATGAGATTCAAGCAGCGCAACCTGAACCCCACGAGGAAGGGGCAAAAACTGATTAAACAATTGGGCCGCTGGAGGACTGGTGCCAGCAGCTCCATGTCGGAACAGACACCACTCCTTGTATGAAAATCAAGGTGTGCACCGGGTAGCCCAAGAATTTGAACAAGTTTTCAGTAAGCATCCACTTGATTTTGGTAGGATAAAAGGGGTACAACACCACATCCCCACTGGTACACATCCACCAATCAAAAAGCGGTATAGGTCAATTCCACCTGCACATTATCAAAAAGCCAAAGAAATGTTACAGGACATGAAAGACACAGGTGTTAACCGTTACCATGTATAGAAGAATCTTTAGCTGCGTTGAAGTCTGCCAACTACTTCTCCACCTTAGATCTCACTAGCGGGTATTGGCAGGTGTCCGTAGCCAAAGAAGACCGAGAGAAGACGGCATTCGCAATGCCAATGGGCCTATGTGAGTTCAACAACATGCCCTTTGGACTATGTAATGCACCCGGAACCTTCCAGAGGTTGATGGAGAGTTGCCTGGGGCATAAGAACTTCGAGACGGTACTGCTCTACCTGGATGACGTGATGATGTACTCCAAGACCTACGAGGAACATGTTCGAAGCTCTGGCTAAATATGGGATGAAGCTGAAACCATCAAAATGCCACCTGTTAAAGCTAAGAGTGCAGTACCTGGGACACATAGTCAGTGCTGAAGGCGTGGCCCCTGATCCAGACAAGGTAACAGCAATCAAAGAATAGCCAGAACCCAAAACCGTTAAAGAAGTACGTCAATTCCTGGGTTTGGTGAGCTACTACCAAAGGTTCATCAAGGAGTATACCAAGAAAGCTGCTCCATTACAAGACCTGCTAGCAGGCCAACCTATGAAGGCAAGTCAAAGGATTCTCCGTTGAGATGGGGTAAAGAGCAAGAAGAATCGTTCCAGGCGATGACAGAAGCCCCGACAGGAGAAGAAATCCCAGCTTACCCGGACTACAGCCTGCCATTCCTGCTGTATACAGACACCAGCAATGTGGGACTCGGAGCGTTCTTTCCCAAAAGCAAGACGGTAAGGAGAGGGTAATCGCCTATGCAAGCCGAAAGTTGCGACCCACAGAGAGGAACCCAGAAAACTACAGCTTCTTCAAGCTGGAATTCCTGGCCTTGGTCTGGGCCATCACCGAGAGGTTTAAACACTATCTGGCCTCTAGCAAGTTTACCGCCTACACGGATAACAATCCACTCACCCACCTGGAGACTGCAAAGTGGGGAGCCATGGAGCAGAGATGGATGGCCAGACTCTCCAACAACCAATTCACCATCAAGTACCGGGCTGGACATCAGAATGGAAACGATGATGCTTTATCCAGGATGCCCCATTTGCCTGAAGAGGGAATAGATGAAGATGAGCTGGAAGAAGTGGAGTTACCTGCCTTCCATCATGTGAGAGAAACCTAATCTCAGCAGACTCATCAGAACCTCTGTACAGAAGCAGTAAACCTCTTATCTCACTTCAACTGGTTGACTGCACAGGACCAAGACTGGGCCGTTGGTCTAATCAAACAAATGACAGCTCAAGAATCAGCGAAGCTGTCCGCAAACCCTCCGGCTGATGCCAAAGATCTATGGAACAAACGAGGTAAACTGTTCCAGTATCAAGATAAATTGTGCTGGCGGTACATAAATCCAAGAACCCATGAAATGGCGTGGCAAATCATCGTGCCAAAATCAGATGTTCTCATGGTCCTATATGCCTACCACAACAAAACTGGTCATTTCAGATGGAAAAAGGTCGAAGTGCTGCTCAAAAATAGATTCTTCTGGCCAGGTATGTGGTCATCCATAGAGAAGTGGTGTAGAAAGTGTCAAGCCTGTACCCTGAGAAGGAAAGACGTACAGAGTCAAAAAGCTAAACTTGAGCCAATCATAACCACACAGCCTTTGGAATTAGTCGCCTTCGACCATGTAAAACTAACTCCAAGTAGATCCGGCTACACATATGCCTTGACAATGGTAGACCATTACTCAAGATTTTTAATGGTAGCCCCTGTAAAAGACTTGACAGCTGCAACTGCTGCAAAAACCTTCCAAAAAGTCTTCTGCAGACCGTTAGGATATCCAGAGCGTATTCTCACTGATCAAGGACCAGCATTCGAAGCAGAGATTTTTCAAGAATTTTGCAAGATGTATGGGTGCAAAAAGATCAGAATGACCTCGTATCATCCTCAAACTAATGGACTCTGTGAAAAGATGAATAACGTTGTCATCGACATGCTGAAAATTCTACCGTTGGAAGAAAGAAATCAATGGCTTGAAAAACTGCCTGATTTAATCGACATGTACAGCCATAGTCCAGTCAGTTCCACCAATTGTACACCAGCATATCTGATGAGAGCTCGTACAGGAAAATTACCCGTGGACTTAGAATTCGGTGTAGTGGATCCTGAAGCAGATCAGATTATCTCAAACTGGAAAATCCATCAACAAGAACAATACGCAAAAGTCCAACAAAGTATCGAACATAAGCTGGAGAAGTCCCGTGCAAAACAAGAAAAAGGCTACAACAAGCATGCTCCAGCAGAAATCATACCACCTGGAAGTTTGTTATTAAGAAGAAAAAGAACCCGCAATAAATTAGATGATAGTTGGGAAAGTGAACTCTACGTCCTGTTGTACTATGTTCATGACAATAATAAAATCTGTGTCGTTAGTAAAGATGGAAGAAAAATGAGACAAATGGTATCCATAAATCATCTAAAAAGATGTCCTACAAATTGGGAAAGTCAAGAGACCTACGATCAAACCACTCTAGAGTTCGAACCAGTTCCAGAACCAATTCCCATCCCAGATCCAATTCCAGAACAAAAAGAAAGAGTTATCCAAACTGACTTAGGAGAATTCCCCGAAGATTGGCCTCAACTAGATGGAGCCATCATCATTTCAGTAAAAAACTTCTACCAACCCCAAGAAGAGATGCACAGAAATCAGGAAGAAATACCCGTTGCAAGAGAATCTGAAGATGCTGCAATCGGTACACCTGCTAGTCCAATAGTGAGACTAAAGCAACGCAGAAGCTTACCTGAACCAACAACACCATTAGATACCTCACCTGAGACAGTGACACCTGTAGTGCGAAGATCACATAGGAGCACACAAGGTCAGCCCCCGTCTAGGTTTGGAGAGTGGGTGTAAGGTAGAACACATTTAAAAAGCAATGTAAATAAGAAACTGTACAAACAGAAATGTAAATAGTAGTGTACAGAAGGGTGGAGGAACTGGGCCCAGTCCCAAGCACATTAAGTTAGGAACAGAAAGTGTCTGGCACGGAAGGGACCAGGTCTCCTAAGCCGAGACACCCATAGGGACCCTGTTTGTTGTGAAATTGTGAACATTTGAAAAGACTTTTCCCCTTCCTTACGCGGAGCGTACAGAGACTTAGTGTAAGGACTCTATTGAACTTTGCCCCTTTGAACTTTTCCCCTTTTGAACTTTGAACTCTTTAAAAACTTCAATGGACTACGGTCAATGAACAAACGTAGCCACAAACTTTAAAAAGCCTACGGTAGATGGACTAGCACCATATGGACTTACCCGTTTTTCTATTTTCTTCTATTTTTCGATATTTTTCTTAGTGTCTTTTTGTAATTTTTCAATTTTTCAAACCACGTAAATATGTTATTATTGTCAATGTTATATCTTTGTTTACACAAAATTGCTCAGTCCCGGAGTACTGATGTTACCTAGGGGGTTGTGTGGTGCCCTGCCAACGCAAGTAACCACATATCTCTCTGCTGCACAGCTGGGTTTCCACAGCAGGTACTACTACGAACAACACCTTCCACCCCAGCACATTAGGGGGAGCTCAACCTGCTGCACTTAGGCAGGATCCCCTATAAATACTGCTGCTGGGGAGGAGCTAGTCAGAGTGTGGCAGACGCTATAAGAGCTACAGGAGAGGTCTGGTGCCTGGTGGCATGTGTAGGCCCGGGCCAGAGACCCAGCGTAGCCCTTCAGTGTCCGACCAGTCTAAGTGGGACTGAAGGCAGAGAGCCTAGAGAAAGCAACAGAAGCAAGGGACAGAAGCAGGGAACAGAAGGCTTAGTCGCGAGCTAGTTCACAAAAGAGAACGAGATATTGGGGATCCGCCCTGGTGGGAGAACTCCAAGTCCCACTGAAAACCCCTTGGCACCGAGGAAGCTTCAGCTACCAGGTCTCCTGAGAGAGTCACAGAGATGGAGCCAGGACTAGCAGGGCACTACAGTGCCAGAGAAAGGTCATCCCAGAGACCGCACAGGAGGAAGAGAGAGAGAGATACAGACAGGAGAAGAGAGTGGAGGCAAGTCAGGATTTAACAGACTGTGCTTCAACAACTACACCAAGGAGGAGGCCTTATACCCACTTGCTGTGGGGGCCCACTGTGCAGCCCAGCTACCCGTCAGTGCTCTGGACAATTTACCTAAAGTCATCAGTAAAAAGGTAAAGAGACTTTTGCTGTGTGCTTGCATCCTTTCTTCTCCCTCACCGTGCCCACCTCCATAGACTATTCCTATACTCCCAAACCGTCCCAGCTCTGCTGCAACCTATCCATTCCTCACCACTCTGCAACGGAGGTCCCGGTCCTGCCTGCAGGGACTATACCAACACGGCTACAATCCCACCGACCTCCAGAGGACCGTAGTGGCACTGGTGATCCCTCACCAGGCACAGCAGGTGGCGTCACGACAACTTTGTACATAATCCTTGTAAAAACCCCCTCTTTTCATTGACCACCAGGGCCACGGCCTCGGGCAGCCACCCGTGACATCCCAGGCTGAAACCGCCTGAGAGCCGAGTACCCGAGCCCTAGGTGCGCGTCAAAGTAATAAGAGGTGGAAGAGTAAAAGGAGTATGAGACACAGGTATGGGCATGTCACACCCTTCTTAAATCATGTAAAACATAGCAAGGGGAATCCAACAAGAATCCTCACTCTTTTCAAAGGGTCACAGCTACAGCAAAATAGCATCAATTGTCCCAGACCAAAAATTGCTGAATGGCCCAGCCTACATGCATGGCACGGGGTCTGGAACAGGACCTAGCCTAGCATTTCAAGATTAAACATTGCTCAGCAACTATACATTTTGTGGAGTATTACAGTAAAAACTAGAGAGGTAGATCAGTGACCTGAATAGGTCTAGTGGGCCGCATCCCCTCGAAGCTCATGCAAGCGCTCCCATCAATGTTATGCCCAGCCACACAAAGGTGGAACCACCATCAGTTTTGTGGAATATTACAGGAAAAATAGGGAGGTCAGAGACCTGTTGGGGCCTAATAGGCTGGATAAACTCAAAGCTCATGCAAGCGCTCCCATCAAAGTTATGCCCCACCCACGCAGGTGGGACCACTATAGGTTTCATGGATTACTACAGGAAATAGCAGAGAGGTAGGTCAGAGACCTGTTTAGGCCTAGTAGGCCGGATAAACTCAAAGCTCATGCAAGCGCTCCCATCAATGATATGCCCCACCACACACAGGTGGGACCACTATCAGTTTTGTGGATTACTACAGGGAATAAGAGAGGTAGCTAAGTTACCTGTTTGGGTCTAGTGGGCCAGATAAATTCAAAGCTCATGCAAGCGTTCCCATTAATGATATGACCCGCTACACACAGGTATGACCACCATTAGTTTTGTGGAATACTGCAGGAAATAATGTAGAGGTAGGTCAGAGACCTGTTTGGGCATAGAGGGCCACATAAATTCAAATCTCTTTCAAGCGTTCCCACAATTGATATGCCCCACCACACACAGGTGGGACTACCATTAGGTTTGTGGAATACTGCAGGAAATGATGTAGAGGTAGGCCAGAGACCTGTTTGGGCCTAGAGGGCCACATGAAGTTAAAAGCTCATGTAAGCGTTCCCATTAATGATATGCACCGCCACACATGGGTGGGACCTCCATTAACTTTGTGGAATACTACAGGAAATAATGTAGAGGTAGGTCAGAGACCTGTTTGGGCCTAGAGGGCCACATAAATTCAACGCTTTCGTAGGCATTCCCATCAATGATATTCAGCGCCACACACAGGTGAGACCACCATTAGTTTTGTGGAATGCTACAGGAAATAATGTAGAGGTAGGTCAGAGACCTGTTTGGGCCTAGAAGGCCACATGAAGTCAAAGCTTATGCAAGCGTTCCCATCAATGATATACCCTGCCACACACCGGTGGGACCACCATCAGTTTCGAGGAGTGCTACAGGAAATAATAGAAAGATAGGTCAGAGACCTGTTTGGGCTTAGTAGGCTGGATAAAGTCAAAGCTCATATAATCGCACTCATCAATGTTATGCCCTGCCATACACAGGTGGGACAAGTATAGGTTTCATGGAGTATTACAGGAAATAGCAAAGAGGTAGGTCAGAGACCTGTTTGGGCCTACTGGGCCACAGAAACTCAAAGCTCATGCAAGTGTTCCCATCAATGTTATGCCCCACCACACACAGGTGGGACCACCATCACCGTCACGGGCAGGCATAGCTCAGCATGATGCAGAAGCAGACATCCTGTTCTGCTTGGCTCCTGCTCCTCTCGTCTCCCGCTTTCAGCCTCTACTGAACGGGTCTACACACAGGTCTGGGATATGGACTGAGCTCATTGAGTAAGTACTTAATGAGCATCATTGTAGCTGCTATGTGTTTTCCCAGAGCAGCAGTGACAGGCACAGTCCTGTGAGATACTCCTATGGTAGCTGCAAAATAGTGACCGTTAGTCTGAAGTCCGTGTTGGCTGCTCGGTGTATGATCAGATTTATTATCCAGACACTGCACCAACCAGGCAGCTCTGAACAGTCACTAATCGCCACTTGTTATCGCTGACAGCACTGCACCTGTCACTACTGCTGTGATGTATCCAGGCTGACCCCTGATCCTACTGTATCTCCCCCTTCTACTGTGAAGAAAATCTATCCAGTGTGCTCTATACACATGCACATAGTTTCAATATATACTCATATATAATGCCTAAATGGTACAGAAATGTATATTATATATTTCTTTAACATTGATATATACTGGTTAATAGGTGCAGTAAAGTGCAATTCTTTGAGCTTACACTGGTTTAGAAAAATCTCCCCCCAGTGTCTAAGCACACTGTGCATTACAGAATAGTAGTCAGTGTAAGGTCCCTTTCACACTGTGTTGTTCCCCTCATTAAGTGGTCACTTTGGGGCTTGCGTCCAAATCCCCCAGAAAATGGGATTTGGACGTATGCACCAGTGGGGCCATTGACTATAAGGATGCAGACAGGGTCACTGTATGCTTTGTTCTGCACCATTTTCAGGCGTGCCATAGTTTGAGCATCATAAAACATGACAAATTCAATCCACTCTGATGGGTTCAACTTTGTAAAGCTTTTAAAGGATTGCCTGGAACTTTAAATTGACGGCCTATCCTTAAGCTATGTCAATAATATTAGATCATTGGTGTGCGTGCTAGGTGTCACCCCCAAACAGCTGTTCTTAATGCCAGTAGTGGACAGAAGTGATCAGGGGTTGTATATGTCCTCCTGCTGTATACCGGGGGCTGTGCTTGGCCTCCTGCTGTATACCGGGGGCTGTGGGCGGCCTCCTGCTGTATACCGGGGATGTGGGCGGCCTCCTGCTGTATACTGGGGGCTGTGGGCGGCCTCCTGCTGTATACCGGGGGCTGTGGGCGGCCTCCTGCTGTATACCGGGGGCTGTGGGCAGCCTCCAGCTGTATACCGGGGGCTGTGGGCGGCCTCCTGCTGTATACTGCGTCTGGAGAATGTAACATACTTGGGGTTGGGGGGCCCTAGCCTTCAAAACAGCCCCGGGCCCTGGCTAATCTTAATCCGCCCCTGACCAGCCCAATGCACCAGTACCAGTCCAGTGCACAAGTACCAGCCCTTTGCACCAATACCAGCCCAGTGCACCAGTAGTAGGCCAGGGCACCAGTACCAGTCCAGTGCACCAATACCAGCCCAGTGCACCAGTATCAGCCCAGGGATCCAGTACCAGTCCAGTGCACCAGTACCAGCCCAGGGCTCCAGTACCAGCCCAGGGCACCAGTACCAGGCCAGGGCATCATTCATCACCAGCCCAGTGCAATGCACCATTACCAGCCCTGTGCAGGGACACACATCTATACAGAGAAACCGACCACTCATCTGCTGTGCAGCCGCATCCCCTAATCAAAGATCTTTTCCATGCTGCCCGCGGTCCCGGAAGTCAGCCTGCCAGACATGCGGCCGTGTCAGCTCAGAAGAGATGCTGCTGGCGATGGCCTACAGTGAGTGCGGGAAGGAAAAAAAAAATGGAGGTCTGCATTATTTTACTACAGACCTCTACAACATTTTCTTGATTGGAGGCTTTGGTGAGGAACACAACGTCCTGCTCCCACATTCTCCAAACATTGAATGAATGAGCCACTAGCTCCGGTCTGGTAAGCGGTGACTCCTGAGGTCACCTGAGGACAGCTCAGGTAGCCGTGGTCGCCATTGTTAGTGGCCACTATGGTTGCCCGAATGGTGACTTCAGGGGACCTCAGTAAGTCTCCGTTTACCTGATGACTTACCGGATGACACGATAGCTGAATGAGTTGGCGGCTTACTCATTCAATGCGATTAAGTGAATATAGATGTTTTTTCTGAGAAGCTTAATAAAGGACATTCAATTTGCAGACAATAACGTCTCTGCAAATCGATTTTTTCACGAAAATCAGAGCAAACAGTGCAATATGAATTTTATGTGGTCTGCTCATTTCTAGTGCTAGATACTGTCAGAAAACTAGAAGCAAGTGTTTGTACTAGTAATGTGTGAGCAGTTTTGTCACTGCTTGATACTTGATTGAGCATCAGCATTCTTGGGCATGCTCGGTACTTTCATGGGTGTAACAAGCGCTCAAGCGCTATGCTTGAGTCCAGGCCATAGATGTTTTGTGGCTGTTTTTCAGCCACTAAACATGCAGGAATTGCCTGCCAATCACAGTCATGCCGTAGCCATGTTGGTAGCTGGCATGACTGCAATTGGCCAGCCGCATTTTAGGTCTTAAATAAGACCTAAGGGATGCGGTGCTCGGCACACTGCTGTTCAGACAGAGTTGATGTAGAAGGGAGAGCTTAGATAAGAACAGGTATATAGGCATGGTTTATTCACAAACCAGGTTATACACGGATGATAATAAATCGTAATAGGACTCTCATACATATTGTTTTACACATAATTTTCGGATATAGAGAGTTTACACCTAAATAATTAGTATGCACACTGACTTGGTAAATTTAAGATGCCTTTATTTAAATTAATCAAGAAGTAAAAAGTCGCAAGTACAAAAAGTGCACAATATAGATAAAAGAAGTGATACATGGATCAAGGTACAGAGGACACTAACAGGTTAATAGCCTTTTCTGCTTAGCCATACAGATACCAAATGGGAGCAATATTTCTCAATGGTAGTTAGGGCTGTACAGGGGGTATATTAAGGCAGGGTATGAAAAAGTCTGTTTAACAGCCTCTAAAGTGAGCTATCCGCATATCACAGACCCAGAACTCTGGTGTAAGTATACTAATCTTAACACCCGCCCTCACTCCTGTATAACACTACCAATCACCCGGATTGCAGCTTACCCATTTTGAAGGTCTGGTATGGTCAGGTGGCTTATGGATCGCCCCAACACGTTTCCCTAAGAGCTTCCTCAGGGGGCATGCTCTCTTGTGTGTCGCCCTCCTTATATACCCCGCAATATTGTCCACACCTGTTCTAATCGCCCACTCTCATGCCGCATCTGAGTGGCCACGTCATTTCCCAGCGCCGGTTTCCGCCTTCCCACAAAGGAAGTGCGTCATTTGACGCTACATCCGACGCTACAGAAGCCTTCTGCCAACAGTGAGGACCACGGACGCCATTTTGGGTTTGGGCAAAGATGCCCATATTCCCTTAAACTAATAAAACACCCAGAGAATGACTAGAAACATTTTATTTGGACACTTAGGGGAATAATAATCTTTTGGGGAGTCATTTTATGCCCATAAATACCATATTATACAATATAATGCAGAATATGACTTGATACTGGATCTTCAGTGTGTACACTCCCGTTCTCTTTCCATATATACAGGCATCAGACCCATCGCTTCATTTACTTTGTCCACCTATGATTCCATGATGTTATATAATAATCATAATCTCTGAGGGTTGCATCAGATGGGACAAATTGGAGAGTACAAAAAATGGTTAAAAAACACAAAAGACAATGAAAATCAGTTAAAATCATGAACAAACATAGTTTTTATGGAAACCCTTAAGGAACTCCAAAGAGGATTAACAACAGGTCAAAAACAGTTTACCATATATACTCGTGTATAAGCCGAGTTTTTCAGCCCAAAAAATGGGCTGAAAAGTCCCTCCCTCGGCTTATACACGGATCAATACGGTAACAGAAGCTGTGGCTAATGGCGCTCGTCCCGCTCCTGAGGCTTCGTGGGCGGGGCTATGTGGGGAAGATGGCACCAGGGCTATTGTATACAAGGGAGGAAGAGGCAGTCAGAACCGGACCTCTCCCAAGGGTCCTCACCTGTCCGGTTCAACCACAGAGCTGTATGCACCGGCGGGAGAGGAGACAGGTGGACCGTCTCTGCCCTCCCGTCCTCCGCTCCCCGACAGCACAGATCCGGCTCTCCTCTGCACAGATCCGGCTCTCCTCCACACAGGCGCTGGCAGACCAGCCGGAGCAGTCACCCGGAGCTCCCGGCTGATTACTGCAGCGGCGGGGTGTGCTGCATGGTGCCGGCGGCAGCGCAGCCCAGGCGGGAGAATCCAGCAGAGCACCGGCCACGCCTCTCCAGAGTCCTCGCTGCGGTCCCCTTGGTCCTCCTGGCGTCACCGGGGTAAGTGCAACCCGGTGTCCCCACGGTATACCACTGAGGGCTGCTTATATACTGGGGGTGCTGTATATACTGGGGCTGCGCTGTATATACTGGGGATGCTGTATATACTGGGGGTGCTGTATATAAATGGGGCTGCTGTATATACTGGGGATGCTGTATATACTGGGGGTGCTGTATATACTGGGGCTGCTGTATATACCACTGAGGGCTGCTGTATATACTGGGGGTGCTGTATATACTGGGGTGCTGTATATACTGGTGGTGCTGTATATGGGGCTGCTGTATATACTGGGGCTGCTGTATATAGGGGGTGCTGTATATACTGGGGCTGCTGTATATACTGAGGGCTGCTGTATATACTGGGGGGTGCTGTATATACTTGGTGCTGCTGTATATACACTGAGGGATGCTGTATATACTGGATGCTGTATATGGGGGTGCTGTATATACTGGGGATGCTGTATATAGGGGGATGCTGCTGTATATACTGGGGGATGCTGCGTATATACTGGGGGATGCTGGGGATATACTGGGGATGCTGCTGTATATACTGGGGGATGCTGGTATATACTGGGGGCACTGTATATACCACTGAGGGCTGCTGTATATACTGGGGGTGCTGTATATACTGGAGATGCTATATACGGGGATGCTGTATATAGGGGTATGCAGTGCTTATATAACTAGGGGGATGCTGTATATACCACTGGGGCTGCTGTATACCATACTGCTGGGACCTGTATACCACTGGGGGGCCTGTATAGCACAATGCTGGGGCTGTATACCACACTGCTGGGGCTGTATACCTGTGCTGGAGTCCCCCTCGGCTTATACACGAGTCAATAGGTTTTCCCAGGTTTTGGGGCAAAAGTAGGGGGGTCGGCTTATACACGGGTCGGCTTATACACGAGTATATACGGTAAATGTATATACAAGAACTCCTTACACCAAATCAATCAGAAGAAGAATAGGAACCTCTCTCTTACCTCTCTACACGGGAAAGACCCCCCTCCGAATATACCAAACAGGGTAACTTCCTCTGCAGGAAGTGGGAATATATATTCCATAAATCTTGCAATCATAAATATGATACAAAGCTCAATTTCTCGTTCAGCCCCCCCCCCCCGCGGACTGTGTCCCCAAACCGACAATCCAATGACATTCCCTCCTTGCAAGGGATTTCATATAATCTCCACCTCTTGCCCCAAGATGACACACATCAATGGCTTTAAATCTTAGATTGGATGGATCACTGCCATGTTTGGATTTAAAGTGGCGGGGCAACATTTTTAAGTTCAGGTCACCGGGGTCTAACTTTTTGGCTGCTTCAATGTCCCTTACGTGTTCCCTCACTCTTAAACGGAATTCTCGTGATGTTAAACCGATATATATCAGGCCGCAAGGGCATGTTGCATGATATATAAAGTTTTTTGTAGTACATGTTATATAATGCCGAATATCATAGATCTTATGATTATTAGCTGCAGTTACGGATGGGCGAGTCTACTCGCTAGAACTCGTTACTCGGCAAGTAGTAAGGGACTCGCAGGACTCGGTACTCTGCGAGTTTTCCAGCGATTACTCGCACAGTAACGAGTCCAATGCAAATCAATGGCAATCCTAGTTTTGTCAGAGTTTACTTTTTCTCACTCGCTAGACTCGCTATATCACATCGCTATGCAGCTTGAATCTCCCCAAATCATTTAAACAATCGCACCACTTCACGGATACCCGCTGTCAGCAGCGAGTCTGAGCGAGTCTACGAATCCGAGTCCTGTATACTGTATTCGGGACTCGCGAATACAGAATCTGTTATGTTCTGACAAAGCTTCCGAGACAGCCTAGCGTGTTAGGTCAGAAAACTTGTGAAGATGGACAAGCATGTTGGCCAATCATATTCAGTAATGCCACAGCCATGTTGGTTGTGGCAGGACTATGATTGGCTTCTGTCCATCGTGATGCCTATGTCATGTATGAGAGGCGAGGCTGTATATAAGCCATGCCACCGCCATTTTCTCCACATTCCTGTGACGATCTGACCTAGTGCAGGGTGAGATAGATGCTGAAGCAGATCATAGGGAGTGTCAGTCAGTGTAGGGAAACTTCAAGATTCCTTATATTTAACCCAAACAGCTCTTGTGAGAGCTACCACTCGCTTCCCCATTCATTAACATTGGACTCGCTAGACTCGCAACGAGTAGCGAGTACCGGGCTCGGACTCGGTAGAGTCAAGCGATTCCGAGTAATTTAGGACTCGCTCATCACTAGCTGCAGTAAATGTTTTTGTCCTCTCCATATTTTGGCATACCAAGCATGCACCACATGGAAAAAATCCAAGAGTCCGTTTGCCCCCACTCACTATAGGTTTAGGTTTCCTCACATAATGGCTGTGTACCAACACGTCTCTGAGGCTGGGGTTACACATAAGCCCTCAGTCCGTTTTTGGCTTCAGTTTTGTCATTTTTTTTTTCTAAGTCCAAAAACTGACAGAAAAACGCATTGGATGTAATAAACACCCTGTGCGTTTTTCTCTGGAGCTCAAAACATTGCCCTGTCCATTTTTGAGCCAAAAACGCAGTAAACAGCGTTTTTGGCATCAGTTAAAAAACGCATGCGTTAACGCATGCGTTTTTTTTAACATGGGGCCCTATGGGAAACGCATGCGTTAACGCATAGCACATATAGGCATCTGCGTTAACGCATGCGTTAACGCATATGCGTTTTTCATGAAAAAATGACTAAGTCCCAAAAACGTTCAGAAGTGCAGGAGGCTCAAAAAGCACCCTATAAAAAACGGACTGGTGATGAAAATGACTTCCAAAAACGGATTTCTATGTGTAACCCCAGCCTTAGGCTGTTACTTTTTCTTGCAGTCAACATTGGTTTTTCCGTGACTGATTCTCTTAGACCTGGCACCAGCTGCAGGATCCCCCAGTGCCTCTTTAAGATACCTCTAATCCTATCCCATTTATCATTGTACGTTGTTATAAACCTCACTATATGGGTTCCTTCTTTATTTTTCCTCTCCTACGCTTACTGTAGCCCCTTGCCAAAAAACGGTCTCTCAAATCCCCGGCCTGCCCTTGAAAATATATATCTGAAGTCAGCCCATATTCCAGCCATGATCTCAGCGATACCTGTCGGCCAGTACCTGAGAGCGAGCGAGGAGGGTGTGCTCTACAGATGTATATTTTCAAGGGCAGGCTGGGGATTTGAGAGACCGTTTTTTATCAAGTGACTACAGTAAGCGTTGAATTAATCGTGGATATAAAAAGGTGCAAAAAACAGAGAGAAACACCCTGCTGGTGGGGGGAGGACCGTCTAAGGAGAGAAAAATAAAGAAGGAACCCATACAGTGAGGTTTATAACAATGTATAATGATAAATGGGATAGGATTAGAGGTTTAAAGAGGCACTGGGGGATTCTGCAGCTGGTGCCAGGTCTGAGGTCTTAGGGAAACGTGTTGGGGCGACCCCTAAGCCACCTGACCATACCAGACCTGCAAAATGGGTAAGCTGCAATCAGGGTGATTGGTAGTGTTATACAGGAGTGAGGGCGGGTGTTAAGATGAGTATACTTACACCAGAGTTCTGGGTCTGTGATATGCGGATAGCTCACTTTAGAGGCTGTTAAACAGACTTTTTCATACCCTGCCTTAATATACCCCCTGTACAGCCCTAATTACCATTGAGAAATATTGCTCCCAATTGGTATCTGTATGGCTAAGCAGAAAAGGCTATTAACCTGTTAGTGTCCTCTGTACCTTGATCCATGTATCACTTCTTTTATCTATATTGTGCACTTTTTGTACTTGCGACTTTTTACTTCTTGATGAATTTAAATAGAAGCATCTTAGATTTAGCAAGTCAGTGTGCATACTAATTATTTAGGTGTAAACTCTCTATATCCAAAAATGATATAGGCAGGGTTGTACATCTGCACTGTTCAGTGCCTTTCATGTGGCAAAAAAAGGGAGTTTTTCTTTAGCCTGGTTTAACGTATATAAATAAGTTAAAAAAAAAAGTCATGGGGTCCCCCTTATCAGCCAACGTAAAGCAGACAGCTGAGGCCTGATATTATCTGGGTAGAAAGGCCCATTGTTACTCAGCCCTTTCCATCATATACAGTCATATGAAAAGTTTGGGCACCCCTCTTAATCTTACTCATTTTTTTTTGTTTAAAATTGGGTTTTTGCAACAGCTATTTCAGTGTGATATATGTAATAACTGATGGAAACAGTAATATTTCAGGATTGAAATGAGGTTTATTGTACTAACCGAAAATGAGAAATATGCATTATTTCAAAAACTGACAGGTGCAAAAGTATGGGCACCTCAACAGAAAAGTGACATTAATATTTAGTAGATCCACCTTTTGCAAAACTAACAGCCTCTAGTCGCTTCCTGTAGATGTTAATGAGTTCCTGGATCCTGGATGAAGGTGTTTTTGACCATTCCTCTTTACAAAACAATTCCAGTTCAGTTAAGTTTGATGATCGCCGAGCATGGACAGCCTGCTTCAGCCTTCCCACCCTGCTTAAACCAGCACACAGCTGTTTGCTCTACATTGTCTGATTGGAAGGATTCATGTTTTTATTATTTAAAGGGAACCTGACCTCTACTAACGCCCCAGCCTGTTTTAACCTGTCCCTGCACCATAGTAATCCATTTGTAACCATCCCTTTCTGTCCCTAAAGTGCTATGTGAAAGTTTATAAAAGTAGTTTATTCACCTCTTATTCTGCAGCTTCACATTACATGTGAAGGCGGGCTTGTGTGGCTCTCCCAGCCGGCGGCGTGTTAATTATGCATGCCCACATGGGCGTGCTATACAGCAGAGACATTGCTTGTCCTGCAAGGGGGCGGTACAGGGATATGACGCGATTTTTGTCATATCTCCTGTACCGCCCCCTTGCAGATAAGCACAGTCTCTGCTGTATAGCACACCCAAGTGGGCATGCATAATTAACACGCCGCCGGCTGGGAGAGCCACACAAGCCCGCCTTCACATGTAATGTGAAGCTGCAGAATATGAGGTGAATAAACTACTTTTATAAACTTTCACATAGCGGCTTAGAGACAGAAAGGGATGGTTACAAATGGATTACTATGGTGCAGGGACAGGTTAAAACAAGCTGAGGGGTCATTTGTAGAGGTCAGGTTCCCTTTAAAATAATTTAATTTTTTATATCTCAGCAGTGACCTAAGAGTCAGTGATACGTCCAGGCATCCTCCTTATGCTGTTCCCATTCCATTTAATTGATTTTTTGCTCTCCCAGTATCCCTAGGGTGGTCTTTGGAAAAATACTTGAGTTCCCCAATGACTTTCATTGTACTTGTTACTTGAATCAAGCTTGTCTGAAAATGGGATTGGCTTGATCGTATAACGAGCACTCGAGCTCTTTGGTGCTCGCTCATCACTAGCTTGTACTTATAAAATATGCCCTTATGCATGGCTGCTATGGTTCTAAAAACAAACAACTCACAAAAGATAAGTACAAAGAGTTAAATCAAAGTTATTTTAGCTCTTCGAAGTGTCAAGCACAAATACTGCTTCCTTACCTGACACATTCTTGTTGTAACACTTTGCATATTTCCGGCATATGCAGGCACAGCTCCCTGTGAAGATGTCACTTTCACATCTTTCTTGTGATGCCACCTTTTACAACTAGAAAGAAATGTGGGTGACATCATTTTAAACTAGTAAAATAACTTACACAATACTAAAAATCTAATTCACTGTATTTTTTTCTTATTTTTATGTACAGCGGGTATGGAAAGTATTCAGACCCCTTTATATTTTTCACTCTTTGTTTCATTGCAGCCATTTGGTAAATTCAAAAAAGTTCATTTTTTTTCTCATTAACCCCTTCATGACCCAGCCTATTTTGGCCTTCCTGACCTTGCCATTTTTTGCAATTCTGACCAGAGTCCATTTATGAGGGTACAACTCTGGAAAGCTTCAACGTATCCTAGCGATTCTGAGATTGTTTTTTTGTGACATATAGACTTTCGTGTTAGTAGTAAATTTAGGTGATAATATTTGCATTTATTTGTGAAAAAATTGAAAAGTTTGCAAAAATGTTAAAAATTTTGCAATTTTCAAATTTTGAATTTTTATTCTGTTAAACCAGAGAGTTCTGTGACACAAAATAGTTAATGAATAACATCTCCCACATGTCTACCTTACATCAGCACAATATTGGAAAAAAAAATATTTTGTTAGGAAGTTATAGGGGTTCAAAGTTCATCAGCAATTTCTCATTTTTCCAGCAAAATTTACAAAACCATTTTTTTAGTGACCACATCACATTTGAAGTCCCTTTGAGGGGTGTACATGACAGAAAACACCCAAAAATGACACCCTTACAAAAACTGCACCCTCAAGCTACTTAAAACTACATTCAAGAAGATTATTAACCCTTCAGGTGCTTCACAGGAACTAAAGCAACGAGAAAAGAAAAAATGGTCATTTTAATTTTTCCAACAAAAATGTTCTTTTAGCCTCAATTCTTCCATTTTCACATGGGCAACAGGATAAAATGGATCGTTAAATTTGTTGGACAATTTCTCCTGAGTACACTGATACCTCATATGTGGTCAGGCCGCACCGTCCATTGGCTGCACCCCCCCGGCCTCCAATCGGCTCAGGCGGCAGGGTGGGTAGATGCACCCCTGTATGTGGTCATAAACCACTGTTTGGGCACACGGCAGGGCTCAGAAGGGGAGGAGTGCAATTTAACTTTTGGAGCCAATTTTCCATTCAAAAAGTGAAATTGAGCTTCTTCCCTTCTGAGCCCTGCCGTGCACCAAAACAGTGGTTTATGCCCACATATGAGGTATCGTGTACTCAGGAGAAATTACCCATCAAATTTTAGGATCCATTTTATCCTGTTGTCCATGTAAAAATGAAAAAAATTTAGGCTAAAGAAACTTTTAGTGAAACAAAAAATAACTTTTTCATTTTTATCGATCAATTTGTGAAGCACCTGGGGTTCAAAGTGCTCACCACCCATCTAGATAAGTTCATTGGGGGGGTCTTGTTTCCAAAATGGGGTCACTTTTGGGGAGCTCCAATGTTTTGGTGCACAGGGGCTGGCCAAATGCGACATGGTGTCCACTAACAATTTGAGCTCATTTTCCATTCAAATTGTTAGCGGACACAATGTTGAGTTTGGAGAGCCCCTGTGCGTCTAAACTTGGAGCTCCCCCACAAGTGACCCCATTTTGGAAACTAGATCCCCCAGGAACCTATCTAGATGCATAGTGAGCACTTTGAACCCCAGGTGCTTCACAAATTCATCCATAAAAATGAAAAAAAAATATTTTTGTGGACAAAAAAGTATTTTTTTCATTTTTATCGGTCAAGTTTGTGAAGCACCTGGGAGTTCAAAGTGCTCAACACCCATCTAGATAAGTTTCCTTCAGGGGTCTAGTTTCCAAAATGGGGTCACTTGTGGGGGAGCTCCAATGTTTAGGCGCACAGGGGCAGTCCAAATGCACATGGTGTCAGCTAATAGTTTGACCTCATTTTCCATTCAAATTGTTAGCGGACACCATGTCGCGTTTGAAGAGCCCTTGTGTGCCTAAATATTGGAGCTCCCCACAAAGTGATCCAATTTTAGAAACTAGACCCCCCAAGGAACTGATCTAGATACATAGTGAGCACTTTGAACCCCCAGGTGCTTCACAAATTCATCCATAAAAATGAAAAAAATAAGATTTTTGTGGAAAAAAAAGTATTTTTTCATTTTTATCGGTCAAGTTGTGAAGCACCTGGGGGGGTCAAAGTGCTCACAGTGCATCTACATACATTCCTTCGGGGGGGGATTCTATTTTCAAAATTGGGGTCACTTGTGTGGGAGCTCCAATGTTAAGGCACACAGGGGCTCTCCATACGCGACATGGTGTCCGCTAACAATTGGAATTGTTAGCGGACACCATGTCACGTATGGAGAGCCCCTGTGTGCCTAAACATGGGAGCTCCCCCACACATGACCCCATTTTGGAAACTAGACTCCCCAAGGAACAAATCTAGATGCATAGCGAGCACTTTGAACCCTCACGTGCTTCATAAATTGATCGATAAAAATGAAAAAATATTTTTTCTTCCACAAAATCTTATTTTTTCATTTTTACGGATCAATTTGTGAAGCACCTGGGGGTTCAAAGTGCTCACTATGCATCCAGATATGTTCCTTGGCGGCCTAGCTTCCAAAATGGGGTCACTTGTGGGGTAGCTCCAATGTTGAGGCACACAGGGGCTCTCCATATGCGACATGGTGTCCGCTAACAATTCCAATTGTTAGCGGGCACCATGTCGCATGTGTAGAGTATGTAGTATATGTCAGGTTGGTGTTTGTGGTGTAGTGTACGTCAGGTTGGTGTGTGTGATGTATACTACACCACAAACACATTAACCTGACAAACACTACGTCAGGATGGTGTGTGTGGTGTAGTGTACGTGTGGTTTATTATACACAACCCATACCAACCTGATGAATACTACACCACACACCAACCTGACATACACACCACACACTACTCTCACTACTACCACAGGTACTCTCGCACAGCTTTATTGCATACCTGGCCCTCTTACTGGGCAGGTATTGCCGGAACAGAAGCCTCCCTTTGAAGTGGATGAGGGATTCATCCACACAAATTTCCTTTTAGGGAACGTACGCTTCAGCAAACTTGTTGCTGAAGTGTTTGATGACCGGACGAATTTTGAACAGCTTATCAAAATATGGGTCATCGCGGGGAAGGCTGTCCGCATTGTCCCTGAATGTAAAAACTTGTGAATTACCTCAAATCATTTTCGGGTCATCACCACGCCGAACACTGGAGTATGATATAAAATATCTGTACTCCAGTATTGGCGGATTTCTGGTTTCTTCACAATCCCCATGTGAAGTACCAGTCCCCAATATTTCAACATTTCTACTGAGTGCACGGGTCTCCAAGTAGAAAATGATGAATTTGGGTTTTTGGACAGAAATTGCTGGGTGTAGATATTGGTCTGCTCCACCATGAGACTCACAAGAGAAGTAGACTTTGAAAAAGTCTATTTCCCTGAGGTTTGCCGTCTCAAACTGGATTCCTGATTGGGGAAGGAAATCAGGAATCTGTGGAGTGTAGTTTTCAGGGACGGTGGTACAAACGGGGGCACTAGTGCTAGGTTGGGCGTGACTAGCACCAGGTTGAGGTTACTCACAGTTGGCTGTGGGTCTCCTCTTCCTCGGCCTCCGGCTCTTCTCCCCCGGGCTCCGGACGATCTCTTGCCCTCCGATGTCTTCTTGGTGGCGAGTCGGTGTCACTGGAGGAGGAAGATTGGGATGAATAGAGGAACATGGGGTCCTCTCCCTCACTATCAGCTTTGGAGGCAACAATGGAATATGCCTCCTCAGCTGAGTACGCCCTTTCTGACCGTGATGAGCGGGATGAGCGGGACGGGCGGGACATTTTGTGTGCTGTGTGCGTGTGTAGAAAAAATTTAACTTTATTATAGTGTGTGTGTACTTGTGTATGTGCAAGTGATTGGTGTAACTTTCAGGCAGGGGCTGTCAGGTGCAGGGGTGCAAGGCAGGGGCTGTCAGGTGCAAGGGTGCAATGAGAGGGGTTACATACAAAATATAGATATAGTTTACAGTAAACAAATTAACAATGACAGACTGGTAAAGAGGGGAAAGGACCCTGCCCTTGCAGGCTTACATTCTACAGGATATTGGGGAAGAGACAGTGGGTTAGAGATGCAGCAGCTCCGGTGGTGGTGGGGCGGCAGCTCAGTCATTGCAGGCTGTAAGCTTTCCTAAAGAGATGGGTTTTCAGGTTCCGTCTGAAGAATCTGAGCGTTTTGGATAAACTGAAGTGTTGGGGCGTAGAATTCTAATACAGCCATTAGTCGTCTTGGAAATGATGCAACAAGTTTTTCACACCTGGATTTGTGGATCCTCTGCCATTCTTCCTTGCAGATCCTCTTTAGTTCTATTAGGTTGGATAGTGAACTCTTGTGGACAGACATTTTCAGGTCTCTCCAGAGATGCTCAATTGGGTTTAGGTCAGGGCTCTGGCTGGGTTAGTCTAGAATGGTCACAAAGTTGTTTTGAAGCCATGTCTTTGTTATTTTAACTGTGTGCTTAGGGTAATTGTCTTGTTGGAAGGTGAATCTTCAGCCAAGTCTGAGGTATAGAGTATTCTGGAAGAGTTTTTCATCCAGGATAGCTCTGACTTGGCAATATTCATGTTTCCTTTAATTGCAACCAGTCGTCATGTCCCTGCAGCTGAAAAACACCCCCATAGCATGATGCTGCCACCACCATATTTAACTGTTGGGATTGTATTGTGCAGGTGATGAACAGTGCCTGGTTGTCTCCATACATATCACTTAGAATTATCACCAAAGAGTTCAACCTTTGTCTCTTCAGACCATAGAATCTTATTTCTCAAGTCTGGGAGTCCATCATGTGTTTTTTTGCAAACTCTTTGCGGGCTTTCATATGTCTTGCACTGATGAAAGGCTTCCGTTGGGCCACTCTGCCATAAACGCCTGACTGGTGGAGGGCTGCAGTGGTAGTTGACTTTGTGGAAATTTCCCAATCTCCCTACTTCATCTCTGAAGTTCGGCCACAGTGATCTTGTAGTTCTTATTTACCTCTATCACCAAGGCTCTTCTCCCACGATTGCTTGGTTTGGCTAGATGGCCAGGTATAGGAAAACTCTATCAGGGAAGGAGCTGGGTATTAGCTCCAAAACGCGTCAGAAAATAAAACAGAAGATTACTTGGTTCAAAACATTCCGGTGTTTCTGATACTTTTTCTTTGGAGCAGTGGCGTGGACCTAAAGACACTTGGTCCCGGATAGAGTTTCACCCCCACGTTGTGGAAGTGCGGTCCCTGCTGCGGCTGCTGTGTTTGAGCGATCAGGCTGGTTGTGGGCCGCACAGCCGAACCAGGTGAGCAGTTTTCATACTGTATGGGATTTGTTTCCTAATTAGGATAAGATCCTATGTGCATTCTCATTTTTTAGGTATAGGAAAATGTCTGGTTGTCCCAAACATCTTCTATTTAAGGATTATGGAAACCACAGTGTTGTTAGGAACCTTGAGGACTGCAGAAAGTCTTTTATAACCTTGGTCAGATCTGTGCCTTGCCACAATTATGTTTCTGAGTTCCTTGGGCAGTTCCTTTGACCTCATGATTCTCAATTGGTCTGACATGCACTGTGAGCTGTGAGGTCTTATATAGACAGGTGGTGTGTGCCTTTCCAAATGAAATTGTATCAGTTTAATTAAACACACCTGGACTTCAATGAAGGAGTAGAACTATCTCAAGGAGGATGAAAAGGAAATGGACAGCATGTGACTTAGGCTAGGGCCACACATGCGTTTTTATTTTGAAATCCTGCTCCGGTTTTGAGCTTTCAAAAAGCTCAAAACCGGAGCAGAAAAACGCTCCCCATAGGAGCCCATTATGGTAACCGGATTTCTTTACAAGCAATCTAGTTACCGACTCTGGATCTGCAGCCTGCGTGAAAAATCATGCAGGCTGCAGTTTTCGGATCTGTTCTAGCCTCTGCAATGCGGTAACCGCATTGCTCAGGATGTGTAATGTTTGCTGTGCGCTGCTCTGCCCATAGATCTACTGTAAATGCGTACAGGACCTCGGACAGCGGCACATACTATACGTACATTACGTTTAGTATGTGCGCAGCTGAGAAGGGAGACACGGTTTCATTGAGAAAAATGTACAGAGCCGACAATAGCCGGCTAACTGTACAGGGAAAATTAACACATGACATGCCGTCCTGAGTGGGCAGCATGTCTCTAGGGGGGGTGGGCACCCCTAGAGACATGTTGCACACAATTATTATTAATATTTAATCTTTTTCATAGATTTTACAGCTTGCTCATCCCTGCTAGCAAAATGTGTATGAAGCAAATTGCGTTTACCGCATCCGGATCTGGATGCGGTGAACGCAATTTAATTTCCAAAAGTGACCCCAGCCTTAAATATAAGTGTCTGAGCAAAGGGGCTGAATACGTATGGTCATTTGATATTTTAGGTTTTCTTCTTAAACAAATTTGAAAAACGTTCTACATTTCTTTTTTTTTCAGTCAATATGAGATGCAGAGTGTACATTAAAAAATAAACTTTTTTGAATTTACCAAATGGCTGCAATGAAATAAAGAGTGAAAATTTTACTTTCAGACCCACTGTGAGCTAGATATTAAGATACTAAATTACTCCTCAATGTTGAAATTGCAACACCTATAAGAAAAAGCCATGGGATTATGTGAATGAAAGGATATATTAATGTATTAATGATATTTAAATGAAAAAATTAGACAAAAATTAAAACAAGTTAATTTATTCAGAATGGTGTATGAGCAACATGTGCAGAAATCACTCACAATGGCGTATATCATTGAGGTTATTAATGGTTGTCTGAGAAATGTTGTGCTATGCTGAATGCACTCGACTTTTCAATTCAGCAATATCCACTTTTGGCAGTTCCCTTTGCCATTAATGATCAATGATGTCTTAAGGTACCGTCACACGTGGCGATATCGCCGGCAATATCGCCGGCAACTGACGGGAGCGTGCACTTTTTTGGTGCGCTGCCATGGTTGCTGTTGCGATGTCACATGCAGCGATATCGCCGGCAACGCATCTGCGATCTTGCCGGTAACTATTGCAGCCAGGGTTAAACTCTACCCTGGCAGCGATCTATAACATGGGAGTCTATGGGGGAAGTTGCCGGCAACATCGCAGTTGCAGCGCCACACAGTGTGATGCAGACAGATCGCCTGAACAATATCGCCAGGTTTCCCAACATGTTGGGAAACTTGGCGATGTTGCTTAGGCAACTTATCGCCTTATCATTGCCCTGTCACACGCAGCAACTCATGAGCGATATTGCCGCTACTTAGCCACGCCCCTAAGTTGCCGGCAACTTCGCCGCAGAGATCGCCTCGTGTGATGATACCATGAGATGTGTTTGATAAGTTTGGAGGCACTCCATGCCATTGTAGCACTTTTAATCTACACAGGCTGCTCCCAGTAGCATGACTAACTGCATTGTCACATTGAAACATGGTTACTAATACACATTCACGTGTAAGTGAGGGTGTTTTCACATCTATGCGCTCACTGCGTTAGGCTGCCCTGCCTGCCCTCTGCCAGTGCAAATGCAAGCGCAGGGGCATTTAGGGGCTTGGGCAGCATAGATACCCTGCATTAGCCCTCAGCTGCGCTCGGTGCCCCCATTATAGCCTATAGCCGAACACAGCCGAGCGCGCGCTCTGTATACTCTGAAGCGCAAGTGAAAGTGGCAGAGCGCACAGCGCATGCGCCTGTCACTTAGCACCAGGAAATGCCCAATTGGGTGTTTCTGGAAGCGTCTGATCAGGCTCATGCGCCATGCGCTCTGCCACTTTCACTTGCGCTTCAGAATATACAGAGCACGCGCACGGCTGTGCTCGGCCATAGGAGATAATGGGGGCACCGAGCGCAGCAGGGGGCACTAGTATGCATTTACAGAAGCTGTAAACATGGCCCCAGAGTGCCACAAGTCACCTCTGCGCCTGCACCTGCACCAGCGCGATCAGGCTGGTGCAGGTGATGTGGCCAGGCGCAGAGATGTGGAACAGGTTTGAGTGAATTTTTGTACACCATAATGATTAAATCAAAGGCATGTTCCACACCGTGCGCTCTGCCACTTTCACTTGCGCTTCAGAGTATACAGAGCACGCGCTCGGCCATAGGCTATAATGGGGGCACCGAGCGCAGCTGAGCACTAATGCAGGGCATCAATGCGTCCCTGCGCTAGGCTGCCCAAGGCCCCAAATGTCACTGCGCTTGCATTTGCGCTGGCGCAGGGTAGGTAGGGCAGCCTAACGCAGTGAGCGCATAGATGTGAAAACACCCAAAGTGTTTTAAAAATTTTATTAACATTAGTTCATCATATCATGAACATGACTAATGATTGAATGATTTCTAAAATTTCACAATTTTTCCTTTGTGGTTTTGCAGTTTTAATGTTGAGTATTGTAAATATATACAGTACCTTAAAAAGAAATAGTCATACCCTGGGAACATTTCTACATTTTTTCTCATTACAATCACCAATGTACCGTATATACTCGTGTATAAGCCGAGTTTTTCAGCCCAAAATTTGGGCTGAAAAGTCTCCCCCTCGGCTTATACACGGGTCAATACGGTAGTCTGCGTGGTGGGGGCTGTGTCCGGGGCTGTGGAGGCTGGAGGAGGCTGCTGTATGAGCGGCCCCGTCACGTGGGGCCGCTCATTATATATGCACTGTTTCCCCCTGTCAATCAGTGGCAGGGGGAAGCAGTGCATATATGCCCCCAAATGCTGGCACTCTCCCCCCTTGTAAGGGCCCCCCCCCGCTGCTTATCTTACTATCCCGGTCTTCTGCACAGCGCCGCTCCTCGGTGCTCCGTTCTTCATGCTCCCGTCTTGCTACATCATCGTGCGATGGCCGGGGATCCCGGATGCAGCGAGGACGGAGCATGGAGAACGGAGCACCGAGGAGCGGCACTGTGCAGAAGACCGGGAAGGTAAGATAAGCAGCGGGGGGGCCCTTACAAGGGGGGTGAGTGCCAGCATTTGGGGGCTGCTGTATACCCCCTGGGGGCCGCTGTATACCCCCTGGGGGCTGCTGTGTACCCCTGTGGGTGGCTGTATACCCCTGGGGGCCGCTGTGTACCCCCTGGGGGCCGCTGTATACCCCTGGGGGCTGCTGTGTACCCCTGGGGGTGGCTGTATAACCCTGGGGGCCGCTGCATACCCCTGGGGGCTGCTGTATAACCCCTGGGGGCTGCTGTATAACCCCTGGGGGCTGCTGTATAACCCCTGGGCGGTGCTGTATAACCCCTGGGGGCTGCTATATACCCCCAGGGCTGCTGTATATACTGCTGGGGCCTGTATACTGCTGGGGCCTGTATACTACTGGGGTTGCTGTATATACTGTTGGGGCCTGTATATGCCACTGGGAGGCTGCTGTATACTACCACTGGGGGGGGCCTGTATACCACACTGCTGGGGGCTGTATACTTGTGCTGGGGTCCACCCTCGGCTTATACACGAGTCAATAGGTTTTCCCAGGTTTTGGGGGCAAAAGTAGGGGGGTCGGCTTATACACGGGTCGGCTTATACACGAGTATATACGGTAAATGTATTTTATTGGGATTGTATGACATACTATATAAAGACTAAATATTGCCTTAGCCTGAATTCACACAGCTGTTTTTTGGAATCCGGGGGAATGCGGGAAAAACCAGCATCCCCCGGATTGCCCGGCGATGATGGAACTGGATGCACCCACACCGGTATTTTACAGCAATGCAGAGAGAAAATGGCTGTGGCATTCCAATTACAAAAGCTTCAAACATTTATTTGAAGGTAAAACATGCTCAGAGAAGTGCTGTGTGCAGGGACGACAGCCTGTGCAGCTCCTATTGGAGCTTCTACCAATCTGCCTATGTAAGGGGCCTTTCACACTGGCGTTTTTTTCCTGATCTGGAAATCAGGAAAAAACCTGAATCTTATGGCCACTTTACACGTCCCGATATCGGCGTCCAACTCTGACAAAAAGTCACGTGGTTCGTGCATTGGCCCCGATATCGTTCATGCGTTGTATGGTGTAAATGCCCAATGTGACGCAAGAACGATGCCAAACCGATATCGAGGAAGAAATGAGCCTGCTCTCCAACTGGCCGATATTGGATAGACGATCTGGCAGGATCGTGCTGTTTGAAAGCCGAACCCCGACTTGGAGACCAACTTCCCCTATTGTCTCCCATGTTAAATGGCCATCCCTGAGTCGCACGTACAAAGGGGGCGTATACATCGCAGTTGTGTTGCCTGCCGATATCGCCCTGTGTGACAGCTCCTATGCGATCTGGGATTTCTGCCAAAAAAGTGCACGCTCCCGCGCCGTTGTATCCAATATCAGAACGATGTTGGGACGTGTAAAGTGGCCAGATCTCTGGTTGCAGTGAAATCATGGACACATTGTTACACTTGTACACAGCCACAAAATGGAACAATGTGTCCATGATTTCACTGCAACCAGAGATCTGTTCAGATGTTGGTCACAGATATCTGTGTGTGTAACGTGGCCTTTAGGGCCACGTCACACGCATCAATTTGCAGAACGATATTGTTAGCGATCACATGCACGCGCGATCGCTAACAATATCGTTCACATCGCTGGTGAGCTGTCACACAGGCAGACTCACCAGCAATGTGGACCAGCGAGAACGCTGGTAACCATGGTAAACATCGGGCTACTAAGCGCCGCCCGGCTCAGGGTAACCCGATGTTTACCATGGATACGAGCTCCCAGCATAGGCTGCAAGGCGCTGGGAGCTCGTTCATCGTTGGTCTGCATGTCCATGCTGACCAACGATAGATTTGTGAACATGTTCACAAATCTGCGATCAAACAATCAAGCGATTTTTCAAAAAATATCGCTTGATTACACGCATCGACGCACAAACGATATCACTTAAACGATCAAAAAAGCAGGTCGCTTAAGCGATATCGTTCAGTAAATTGATGCGTGTGACGTTGCCCTTACAGGATTCATTTTTTTGCCCATTCACTTTAATGATTTCAGATAGAATCTTGTTGCTTCAGGTTTTTTGCCTGAAATCATTGAAGTGAAGGGGCAAAAAAATTAATCCAGTAAGGGTATGGACACACATCCAAGTGAATAAACTGTCCGAGTCACGGATCCGAGAGTCGGGTGACTTTTGTCAGAGTTTTGGTTAGTTTTGCATCCAACAGTGATGCTACTGTCCAACATTATCTGAGATCACATCCGAGAGCTGTCCAACAGTAATCAGAGTGTGGTCCGAGTGCAATCTGAGAGTTGCATGCGATTTTTGAATGAAATCTGCTTGGCAATTGTTTCAGCTGTAAAAATCGCAGCATGTTGCGATTGAATCGCAATCCGAGAATCGGATGCAAAAGGTGCGTACGAGACTCGGAAATGTGTTCTCGGACATTAGTTAACATTGGTCTGAGAGCACTGCGATTTTTCCGCACAGTAAACTTGGACAAGTTTCACTGATTTGTGTCCGAGCCCTAAGGCGGCCGTCACACGCTGAGATATCGTACAAGATATCGTAGACGATGTTAAATTTGCATATCGTCCGAACGACGCGCAAAATCGCTCATCACGACGCTACACCCACAGACATCGCTCAGACGATTCCCCGATCCACCCATCCAGCGATCGTCTGAGAGATGCAGTTATCAGCAGTGGACATCGTTCAGCTAAAGTCACACAGAAATCTCCTAAACGATGTGGGAGCAAATGTGGGCGTTATTGGAGCCGATAGGCGTGGTACATGGGCTCCAAGCTGCGCCCCTCACTACACCATTGGTGCTCAGTACTGCGTCCTCATTGGGTCAGATGTCCTTTGAAACATGGCGGCCTCATCCCCACAATGTCCTGTGATATTGATCATAATGTATATGTGTGCTGTAGCACATAACTAAATTGCAATGGGCAAAACGTACAGAACGCAATTCCCGTGTTGCGTTGTGCAAAATTAGCTCGCTTATGCGTTGTTCAATTTTAAGGTAGTGTACAGATGCGTTTAATGAAACAGCCTACAGTGAGCTGTGTGTGTTGTCATGAGTGGATATTTTCCAAAGCATGTGAAACGCATGTGTCTTTGCTGTGTGCTCTGGCTGATGTTTGATTTAGTGTGTGAGAAAGCGCATGTGTTAATCTAGGGGAATTGGGGGTAAAATGTATGACAACGCAAAGGAGACAAAGCGTCCCAGAACATTAATTGTTCCTGGTGGCCTAATGTAGGTGTACCTCTCGACTGTGCCTTGCAACACTAGTGGCGTAAACACCATATATGTGGGCCAACATATGCGTGTTTGTATGTAATCCGTTGTCGGACACAAACAATGTACCAAATAACAAGTGCTGTGACACAAATCAGGGCCTTTTGGTTAATGCGTTTTTGCTTAAAAACGCACGTTAAGCTGCCTCACCAACTTCACGGTAGGCCCTGTTCGAGACAGTCCTAACTCTGTCCCTAGGTGTGTGAAACTAAAAATGTGACCACTGTCACAAGGGCCTTTGGGGAGGTATGTGGGTCCTGGTCCCGCCCGTCTCTCACAGGACCCATAAGCCGGGCCCTTCAACACAAAATTACAAAATAGTGCCAACAAGCACCATGAACCAAAATCCCTGGCTCATGTCACAGACAAGAGGTTTGTCGGTAACACACATCTCCCCTCCAATGGGCAAGGCCTGGCCCTCTACAAAACCTAAACAGAAATATCCCTAAATCTGGGTTATGTTTAAAAAACAAAACAAAAAAAAATTCTTCATCAAAACTAAAAACGAACACATGTCCTGCCTCCAAGCCGGAGCTGCAGGACACAGTCAAACAGTGCAATGGCCAATTCCCCATGGCACCATAATAATTAGGGGAGGTTCTGCTGCCAGTTCACCGCCCCTGTACCATTAAAGTACTGGCAGTACCGGTCCCTCATATCCTGTGCCTCCTGCCGGCTGCTCCCACCACCTAATGGCTGGAGTCCTGCCATCTGTGGGGCATCAGCACGCCAGCCCCCCAACACCACCTCCCCATTGCTGGAGTCTATGCGGTCCTCAAAGTTAGGTGGAGTGTAGGCCTGGCGATCCTGGCGTCTTAGAAAATTGTGGAGGACACAACAGGCCATCACTACAAGGTCAATGGATTCTAGACGCATATTAATGGCCGTGTGAAATATGCGGAAACGGCTCGCCATGATGCCAAAGGCATTCTCCACTACTCGTCGTGCACGTGAAAGCCGATAATTGAAAATGCGTTGTTGCGCATTTAGGTGTCTCTGGGGGTACGGCTTCATTAAATTTGGAAGGAGCGGAAACGCCTCATCTGCAACGAAAACAAAGTTCATGTTTCCACAGGTGCGAGTGGTTGGTGGTAAATTAAGACGTCCATTCTTCAGTTTTTGGCCAAAAGACGATTGGTCAAAAACCCCGCCATCTGAAACCCTCCCATTTGTGCCCACTGACACCGACACAAACTCATAATTGGCGTTAACCACTGCCATCAATACTATACTAAAATAAGATTTGTAATTGTAAAAAAAAGAACCACTGTGGTGGGGTTGGGTGATCCTCACATGCTTACCATCAATGGCACCTCCACAGTTGGGAAATTGCCATTTCTGGCTGAATTCATCGGCAGTGGCCAGCCATTCCTCGGGGTTCTGCGGCAATCGCATGTACGTGGGAGCCAGAGCCCGCAGTATCGCCTCACAGGTCTCTGGAATGAGTTGGCTAAGGAGGGGCCGTGATATTGCCGACGAGTAGACCAAGTCCTGCATAGTGCGACCTGTTGCCAGAAAACGCAGTGTGGCAGCCAACCTCTCCTCCGCAGGCACAGCTGGACGCATTACTGTATCCTGCCGTCTGATGAGCGGGCACACTGCTGCCAACAAGATCTGAAATGTGGCATCTGTCATGCGGAGGAAATTTTGGAAGTCCCGTGGGAAGTCGTCCCGAAGTTGGTGCAGAAGGCGAATGTGGGAATGCTGATCGCGCTGCTGCAGCCACTCCCTGGCCCAGATGCGTCGGGGTCTCCTCCGGCCTCTCTCCACCCTCTCATCCTCCTCACGTGCTGCCTGCACCAGCAAAGCAGCCCCCACCACGGCACGTTCATCCGGATTCATGCTGTTTAGAGGCAAACATATGTTTACTATGCTGGCTACGCAGAAAGGTGCTTTCCCCACAATGTGATCATCATAAATGAAATGACTAAAAGGAGCATGACATTGGCAAAATATGGCCCGGTGCACTACACATGTTTAAAAAAAGGCATGAAAAGCAGATAACACCTACAGTATGAATGAAGGTGTTCATGAAGGGCACATGTTTTGACACGCCTAAAGGCCTTGGCCCAACAAAAATACAAGCCCCACTAAACCCAACAGACCCTGAGATCCCAACCCACATCACACTCCCTATATCAGGACCAACGCTAACAACAGGAACATCCGACACACAGCGGACCATATGTATGGCAAAAGTTGAAATAAATACACACAATAATTAGTACTCACATGCAGTGTTTGCTGCGATGGGTGTCACTCCAATATCAAGTCACCCAAGTAACGAAATATGTCCCGATGACTCAAAAACAGCAAGACAATGCTTCAGTCCTTGAATGTAGCAAAATTACCAACAATCTAAACCCAAAAAACAAAAGAAACAAAACACATGGAAACCACAGAGGTGTTGCAAGAACACAAACCCAAGCATATGTATTTTGACAACGCTATAGCTATACACCTTCACAATGTATCACATGCTGACTCCACACGTACATACCTGCAGTAACTTTGCAGCAAAGACATTGTGCATCTCCAGGAAACGCTCTATATACACGGCCGAGCCAATGACAAGGCGAGACGTCACCTTACCCAGGTGTGTCTCGTTCACGAGAAAACACACGCCCTCCAAACAGGCGTGGTGAAACAATGTCCCACACACAACGCCGGGGCTATGTTCAACGGCAGGCGTGTCACAAACCGCACGTACACCCCCAACGTAGTAGAGACGTCCTGTCCCGGGCGTGGTAATAGCGATGTCTATGCATATCGCACCTGTCATTACCAACAGCTGTCTGATCAATTTGGATAAATAGTGCACTGTGAACATGTGTGTTGTACCTGCTGTTTTGTGTGTCTCTTCACACAAGTGGCAGCCACACCAGACAGCACGCCATCATATCTTTGGCCTTCCAAGAACTGTCTCCATTTTCCACACTGTGTTGGATTCAATCAAGGTATGTTCACATCATATGATGAGACTGACCCATCTAAAATTCAAGTCATTAAATTGTACTTCAGGCACACATTTCGGACTGTCAATGTCACAACAGCACACATCCCATTGACTTGACCAATAATCTTGGTTTAAGCAAGTGTGTTGTTGTGTTATTGAGCGGGGGCATTACAAATTGGTCAAGGCTGCTGACTTTTACTCCTGTGGCTGACATTTTACACATGTCTTGGACCATTTGCCACACTGATGTATTTTTTCGCTTTTTTGTTTTTTAATCACAGATGCCCCGGACTAATCGTGACTACATTAGTGCCCTCATTGCTGCCTATAAGGACAACCCCTGTCTGTGGCGAACTAGGGATGCAGGCTACAACAAAAGGGCCCTCCGGAATGCTGCGTATGACAGGCTCCTGGTGGTGGCCCGCGAATATTGCCCAGACACGGACCTCGACCGTGAGGCAATAAAAAACAAGATACAGTACCTCCGCACCGTGTTTGGCAGGGAGCACAAAAAAGTCAACCAGGCCCGGCGGTCAGGCATGGCAGCGGGGCCGGTCTATCGGCCCGCCTTATGGTATTACGATCTGCTCCTGTTCACCACCGAGCAGCAGGAGCCCCGCGGACCACTGGAGAGTGAGGAGTTTTCGGAACCACAAAACCCCAATGTTGTGGATGACGTGGAGGGGGCTAATGTAAGTCGATCACCTGGCCCAATCTTGCAAAGTTATCACACATTAAACATTGTTTGCCAACATCTATGCCAAGTTAACAATGTCGAGAAGGTAAACATAGACCCCATGGCCCTCATATCTTGATTACGTTGTTTACAAACCACTCCAATTTAAGCAAGCAATCGATTAGCACACAAGTAGTGAGTGTTGTGTTATTGGATGAAGCTGGAAGGCCCTGTTATGGAGTTTCCTAGGACATCAGCCACAATATGGTTTTTTAACATACTGTTAACTTGCTCATTGTCGACAAAATGACCAGCCAAACTCAAATGGCATGTGTGCTCATGTGGTGTTCATTTTTTGGTTTTAGGATCTGCTTGAAGGTCCCTCTTCGGGGTCGGTCTCTGAGTTGCCGAACGACGACACATCCCCAACCCAGGCGGACAGTGCGGAAGCGACCAGCCGGCCACATCTGCCTTTGACACGTGACAGGGCACGGACACGCCAGCCAGCCCCAAGCTCTGCGCCGGACCTGGTGTCCCTGGCACAACAAGTCCTGACCCAGCAGGTGCGGGAGCCACAATGCCCCTTTGCTTCTGTGGTGGCGCAGCGTCTCCCCACGTTTACCCAGGAGCAAAGGGAGCATTGTGAGCGCATAATGATGCAGGCCATGGACCAGGCCCGTGTGGGCACCCTGACTAACCTTTCCTCCTTAACTACTCCCCTTCCCCAGCCATCACCAACCCCCCCTGCCTGGCAGTACATGGGCCTTCCCACCCATGTGCAGCAAGCACCACCACCTGGCCCTGCCCATGCACTGCCTCGGCTAGTGGCTTTGCCACACCAGCTGCAGCGGCCGGACAACCCGTTTGTCCCAGAGGGTGATTCTTATTTTGGGCCCCGGTTCCATAATCTTTAGTTTTTTTGTGACTTGTTTAAAAGCTTGACCCTTGTTATTTTGTTAAAGTTACCGCCATTGGCCCCGCTAATTGCCCCTCCATACTCTTTATCTTTGTTTTGTGTGTGCCCTACCTGCGACAATAGCAGTTTTATTTTTGTTGCCCATATTGTGTTGTTATTTATTTTGTGTGATGGTGTGGCCCAGGGCTCCATATTTGTCAGTAAATTGCATTAAATTTCTGATTCCACACGTGAAATATGTTGTCCCTCATTTCAGCATGTTGATTTGATTTTGACCATGAAAATGTTTCCAGCTGACCAGCTACAATAGGCCACATGCTAGATCCATCAACAGAAACATATGTAGAGGGCAATAGTAAGGAAACATTACTTAGGCAGCCTTGCGGTGCACTACTTTTTGCTGTACCCCCCAGGCTGCAGTGGTGTCCGTACCATCATTGTCTGTGTTCTCCAACATGGGATAATATTAATGGTGGCAGGCTTCAAAAGCTTCCAGATGTGTAAGTGGTAAGCCACATTTATGTTTGCTGGTGTAACAGCAATGGGGCACTTTTCATATCACTTTCATTAATATAGGTTTGCTGGTTGCTCGACACACGTCATGCTGACATTGGGGCCCTTGTGTACCAAAAGGTGTTATGGAAACCTTACTCTCCCTAAACCGGTTTTGCCATTGAGTTGTCCTTGATGGTGTTAACGTGACCCAGAAACACACCCAAATGTTCGACATACATGTCTGCTTACATAGAGAGAATGAGATCAAATTTTTATGTTGACATTTTTATTAGAGGTCAATAACTGCCATACCATGCACACCAAGAACACATAGCTGTGTTAGGGTATGAAAAACCTGTATTCACTTGTGATGGTCCAAATGTTGGACACTATAAGAAAAGAGCCCAACGTGGTAGGGCCAACATGCTTCAGACGGTCCAAATGTTGGACACTATAAGAAAAGAGCCCAACGTGGTAGGGCCAACATGCTTCAGACGGTCCAAATGTTGGACACTATAAGAAAAGAGCCCAACGGGGGCTTAAAAAAAACAAACAAACAATGCCAAAATGGCATAACAAGGAAGAATACGTCCAACATGGACATCAGTCTTTGAGGTCCAAAATTACCCGGCCAGTGTCTCTTTGTCACCAGGTTAAGGTAGGGCACCATGCCCTTGCTGTAGGGCAGCCAGCATGTCCCGCAATCGTAGGATGTGTCCAATATGTGTGCGGATAGACGACTGGAGCTGGATGGCAAACTGTAAGTGCGCCATGATGATGTCATCCAAAGTGGGTACACCTGTATTGGGAAGATGACCACAGTTAGCAAACAACAGTTTGTGTGGATATTTCTAACTCTTTGCTCCAAAGAGGCTCCTTACCCTGTTGTTCGCCATCCTGTGATCTTTGCGGGTTTGATGGGGATGCACTCAGGCTCCAGCCCGCAGCTCCAGCACGTTCGCCATCTGCACCAAACATTAAGTGTACCAATTAATGGACATTCTGGGACTACCAGGAGGGCAGATAGAGCAACATTACACATACAGATATATCATCTTTTGGTTCTAAAGCATGTGTTTTTTCTGCCAAATTATGGGCACATTCCTCAATGTTATAAAAGGTTCAAAAATGAGGAAGGTAGCCATAATCGAACTTAAAACACACATTCCCAAAGATTATCTGCAACATTATCTGTGTGTGTGATGTGCCCCATAAACCACACACTCAATACAGTATGCATGGTGTATTAAACACTAATATGAATGTACCTCCATAGTCGTCCAAGTTTGGGACCTCTTCATCCGCCACCATCTCCTCCTCACCAGGCCCTGTTGGTGATGGCATGGGGTAGGGCTCGGCCGCCCAGGTATCGTCCTCCTCTTCTCCTTTTGGGGAGGAAACAGTGTTGGGGTCTGCCTGCGACATCTCCTCCTCACCAGGCCCTGTTGGTGATGGCATGGTGTAGGGCTCGGCCGCCCATGTATCCTCCTCATCTGCCGTGTCTGGTGACATGGCGAAGCCAGGGCTAGGCAGGGAGCTGGACACTGTCGCAGGTGGCTGAACAGGGGGGCTCGGGCTCTGGGGCCACAGGACATGGCCTGGTTGCAAGAAGGGCCCTGGGCTGGAGGGGGCCCAATCATCCACATCAGCCTGTTCTCCAGCATCCTCGCCCTCCTGTGGGCATGGTGGTGAGGCCATGTCATCATCCTCGTCCATCCATGGCTGGGAAGAGTTGTTAGATGACTGCTCAGGTGCAGACTGGCCGGACCCCTCTTCGCTGTGCTCGTGGGCCGCATCAGCTGGCAGGTCGGGATCATTGTGCCCACTCGGACTTGGGGGGGATGATGCAGCTGGCGCCGGAAGCGGCGGTGTCTCCAGTGGCCCTGCACCAGGCGGCACATGCTGCCCCTCTTCCGAAGATGATTCCTCAGTACCTGTATTGGGATGCACAATGGTGAAGCTTTTATGAGAAAGTTGTTTCAAAAAATTGGTGCCTCTACATTGAAATTGATGTGAACTTGAGTTTTGGGATTGTGAGTTTGGGCCACAGCGCCAAAGTGTAGGGGCTCCCTTTACATTTGGGGTCACTCACACTTGGAGATGTCAAAACACCGTTTTGCTGAGCCATGTGCGAGCCTCTGCATGCAGCAGCCAGACCTAGGCTTGGTAATGAGAGACACAGTGCCTGCCAATGCATGCCAACCGCCATGCACTCCCATTGGTCACCATTCGAGTTAGCCTTCCTGGTGTGTAGGGGAGTATGTTATCTTTGGCCATGGGTACGTATGCACACAGATCAGTCATTTAATGCGATAGGGCTGACGTGTTGACCACGTCCCGTGGTGTCCCGCAAAATATGGCTGTCTAGTGTTTTAACAATATGAATATATTGCACCTATGTAAAACTCACAGGCCCTGTATTGACTAGTTGGTGGTTTTGTTGTTCCCTGATGGTGTTGGTTGTCTTTACAGATGTCACTATATCAGATATAAGGGGTCTATCTTAATTCAGATATGTGTCCCAAGGAATGTACCTTCCCAGGTCTGGCCCTGTGAGTAGGATCAGTCCCTCCTGCTCCGGGGTCCAACAGCACGTTCAGCGCCTTGCCTGTGAGTCACAGCCAAGGCGCTGAACGCTCTTGGACACCCCGGTGCAGGAGGAACTAATCCTACTCACAGGGCCAGACCTGGGAAGGTACATTCCTTGGGACACATATCTGAATTAAGATAGACCCCTTATATCTGATATAGTGACATCTGTAAAGACAACCAACACCATCAGGGAACAACAAAACCACCAACTAGTCAATACAGGGCCTGTGAGTTACATAGGAGCAATATATCCATATTGTTAAAACACTAGACAGCCATATTTTGCGGGAGACCACAGGACGTGGTCAACACGTCAGCCCTATCGCCTCAAATGTCTGTATGCAACGGAAATAATTACACAACTTCACAAGGAGAAATCTTCGAGTGTCCAGTGTTCGTTGAAAGACGTTGTTCATATCGGGACCCAAGGGCCCCCTATACTAGCACCTCGACCACGTCCAAAAGGTCTGCACGCCAATCAGTATTGTCACAGATCAGTCATGCCGGCCAATGGGAGCACTGATGTGTCCCCAAGCATGTGCTGACACTATGAGCAGCATTGATGTGGATTATGTTACACGTGTGCATGCACAGGCTTGCATATGGGTCTGCATAACGGTGTTGAGACATATGCACCTGTGAAGGCGTTGTGAGCTACATGTGCAGACGCAGGTCGGGGACTACACTATGTTAATATGTTGGTTGACGGTGCTGTCTAGTGTGCTACATGTACATGTGTGTTGTGTGGTCCAACAGTTACTCACCGCGCAGCCTGGCAATCCTGGCACGAATGTCCAGAATGCGTCCTGGGCACTTGAATTTGAGATCCGCAATTTTGTGCTGGATCTGCTTCTGAGTGCGGGACACACACAGCTGGCGGAGCAGGGCATTCTGGATTTTCCGCACAGTGATGCGGTTACGCAGCCTGGGGTGCCTGTGGTGATGGCGGCCCCAGTAATCCAATCGATCACAATGATCGATTAGGATCATGAGCTCCGCCATCCCCCACGTGGCAGCGCGCCCTGTTGCGGCCATGCCTGTGCTGCAATGTGCACGGGCGGAGCTAGTACCTAGCAGGCGGAATGAAAGCGAAACCTAAGTCATTACGTGACTACGGGCGCTAGCGTGGGCCAAAAACAGACAAACGCGCTGGACGCGCGGTGACCCGCCATGGAACACTTCTACGCGACCTACGGGCCAACAACCCGTGGGCGTGCCGTAATTAACCCGCTGTTAACGGCGTAACGCCAAAGCGTTGAGAGTAGGAGCACACTGCATTGGGGCCAGAACACGTATATTAATGGTTGTTTCGGGTTAAGCCGCCTTTGGATTGTGGCCGTAATTTCAAGGCAAAAATCCATGATCAGCTATAAGAATGTGTGTATTGGTGCTGAAGTGACAGCTCCACAACAAATGGCGCCTTGTCAAGCGGGAACCAATCATGACGCTGGAGCTTTGACCAATAATAGCAGACGATGGCCCAGCCAATCGGAACGCATGAGGGTTCAGGAATCAGAAATGAGGAGGCGTGACACAGGTGAAGACCGGGCACGCCTACGGGTAGGATTTCGCCATCGCTGAAATCACACGTTTCGTGCGATGTCGTGAATTTACACGTGTCGATTGTGCGTATTTCATTGCCCGATATCGTCAGATCCGAGAACCGAACCTCAGATCACGATTTAGCGATTTGATCAGATATCGCTCGTCGCATCTCGCCGTCATACGCACAGACATCGCTTGCGCGATGTTTAATCTGCCGCGTTCAAGCGATATCTTGCACGATATCGTGACGTGTGACGGCCGCTTTAGAATCAGGTTTTTTTCTGATCTTCCAGATCAGGAAAAAAATGCAAGTGTGAAAGGCCCCTTAGAATTGGAGGGGCACAACCTTTTTCTTTCTGCATTACTACATAATTACTCCTGGTATGGCTGGGTGAGCAACTGAACATTCCTAATGGTTGCAGCAACAGCATTGAAGCTTTCTGCATAGATCAGAGGATCACCTGTATTTCCTCTGTTGTGTGAGTAGTGCCATGGATTTCTCTCTTATTTTTTATATCCGCATCGGTATTATCACTGATTTGTCTCTCAGATCAGTGATAATAGTTGTGCTGGTGTAACCTACTGCATCCAGTTGCAGGACGTTTTCTGCATGATCTGGTGGAAAATGACAAGCCCTCTTTCGGGTGTGACATTTAGCACTTCGTTCTGGGCATGCTCTGTTCAAAAACCAGGATCCAGCATCCTGATCCAGCAGGATCCAGAGTCCGCCGGATCTGGGTCGCATAGAGCCACATTTTTATTCAACCCGGATTTCCTCAGATCTGGGTGTCCATGATTTTTGACACGGGCACAAAATTCCCAACATCTTGCTATTTTGTTCCCAGTGAAAAAACCATGGATCAGAGGGAACCATAAATAACTGAACGCACCCGCAAGTTTCTGTGGTCCCATTGAAGGTCAATGTAGCCAAAAAGGAATGTGGGTTCATCCAGTTTAAGATGTAATCACTTGGATTTTAAAAAATGGCTGTGTGAAATCATACTCTTCTCCCTAACTTTATCCCTGACCTGTCTGGTGTGCTCCTTGGTTTTAATGATTCTGTTCCTTGATCCTTAAAGGGAAAACCTATCAGCTCATTTATGCCTCCCCAGCTATCACTGTCTGTAGCTGTAGCTTTAGAATACTAGTCTAATCATCCCTGTCTGAGGTCATAGTGTAATGTGAAAGGTGAAAAAAAGCATTTATACACTTACATTTCCTTATGTAATGAGGCAGTCAGTCTCCAGCTTGGAGGACGGAGGCTGTTTGGTAGGTTAATAGTTAACATTTCAGCCTTATGTTAGAACATGGTTCGAGGCCTGATGTGATGTCATAACCATGTGACTACAATAGGCGGCGTTAAGTCCCCATAGAACATAATAAGTTTGCTCGCCTAGCTCCACCCATTATGGTCACATGATTGTTACATCACACAGGTCCTTTAGCCATGCAAGTTAAATTAATAGTGAGTTAACTATTATCCTGCCAGTCTCCCTCCTACAAAGTGTACACTGAAATGTAATGGTATAAATGCTTTATTTCACCTTTAACATTACACTATGAGCTCAGACAGGGATGATTAGAATAGTATTATAAATCTACAGGTGCAAATAATGATAGCTGGGGGGGGCATAAACCACCTGACAGGTTCACTTTAATGTTCTCAATGAGGTCTTCTTAGAACACATGTAGTCATACTGGAATAAATGACACACAGCTAACTTATTAAGTGACTTTTGGAGGTGATCACTGAGCGTTTCATTTAGGGCTTTCAGACTATGGAATCTACACACAAATGCACTAGATAGTTTTCAGATTTACATTTTTAAATATTTAGAAAACCATGTATCATTTCCTCCATACTTCTATACTTGCTACTTTGTGGGTATATCACATCAAATCCTTACTGAAAAATGGAAGCTCATCTGTGTAACATGAAAAACTGTGGAAAGGTTGTAAGGGTATAAATACTTTTGCAAAGCATTCTACATTTTTCTAAAAGTAATTATTGCACACAACAATATACGGTAGTAATTATTGGTAAGCTGTATAGATTTGGAGCCTTTAAACTTACATAGGTATTTCCTTTCCTGTGTCTGGCAAAAAAAATCAATAGACTGGACTACTGAAATGATAAAGGCAACCATTGAAATGGACTTCATACTTGGTATTTTACAGTATAATGGTGTCAAACAACCATAAGCTGAAATGAGCAATTTTCTATCATTATAAGAACATCCATAAATAAAAGAGTATTGTACTAGATAATATCCTCTGGTTTATTGCAGATATATAATACATGGTGTAATAGTCTCCGTCTGGGAGCAGTCAGTCACCTTCACCGGTTCTTGATGTCGAGCTTGTTTTGCAGAGCTGGCTGATAGAGGATTTCTATCCTGAACAGACCTCTCCAATTTCAGCACTTACAGTATTTTTTCCAGTCCAAAATAGAATCACTTATCGATCAGCTGTGTTAACAGAAACCCACTGAGGCTCCTTGGGTAACAGATTATTTCAAGCGCCATAGATCCCTCTTAGGCCTGTAGTTTACATACTAATTAGATTCTGGGAATTCTATACAATGCTAAAAATACTTCATAAATCCACCTTTTTACATGTTTCATATTTTTAATTTTTAGCACTCTATTACCATAATAGTGAAAGTATATCTAAGTGTACAATCATATATAAATGTTACTATATACTATGCTGCAAATCCAAAGTCACATTTAGTGAGAGGATCATGTTCCCCAACCTGTATACAGGACCATCCCAATAAATTAGAATATCATTAAAAAGTAATTTTTTTCAGTAATTCAATACATAAAGTGAATCACATATATTACATAGATCACTCTGTGTGTAATGACTCTATTTCAAGTGTTTATTTCTGTAATTGTTGATGATTATGGCTTACAGACAATCTCAGAAAATGAAAGTAGGGAGGATGAAGGGTTAAAAACTGCGCTGCTTTATTCCATGAGACATCAAAGGGTAAATATAATATTGATGTATTAGTCAACGCGTTTCAGAGCTCCCAGAAGAAGCCTGGAGCATGGCAATATGATATTGATTTGTCCAGAGGAAGGGGCCAGGGAGCCCTGAAATGCTAATTGACTAATAAATCAATATTATATTCACTCTTTAATGTCTCGTGGAATATGGCATGGTTTTTAACCCTTCACCTTCCCTACTCTATATGCACCACGCTGGGGACAGCAGCAGCCATGATCTGCTTTTATAGTGGTTGTGACTCTCACAACCACACAAGCTGAAGCCTCCGATACCTATTTAGGTCATATTTTATCTCTCAGAACCTTCATCTTCCATACCTAAATTTTGAAAATGAAAAAGTTTTCTTTCTTTAAAGAGTTAAAAAACAAATCAATGCCAGATCTTCACAAAGAAAGGATGGTACAGCAAAAGGCTAGGTAGCTTTACATCCCAAGAGCAAGCACCTGTAACTGGAAGCAGGTTTGAAACATGCGCCAGGGTATGCTCCCTAGACCCTGCTGTGATGTACCTGACTGTCTAGTATTATCATGGGTGAGTGGGTTTGGACCTAGTGTGCATAGGGCTGTATTATCTGTACATGTAACCATGATGTGTTTATATTTTGTATGACTGATGTATATACGCCTGCATGTACCATTATCATACATGGACTTCGTCTTATGCACTTTAACTGTTTGCCCGTACCACTGGCTTTCAGTGTCAGTCATTTATGTTTATCCCTCATGATACCACAAAGTCTTGGTCTGTAATATATACCCTTGATGTAGTTTGTAATGTTCATTTGATGGTGTCATAGTAAAAAATACAGCACTTGCAATTATCGTCTCTTGGACTGTTACTGTAACTAGCCTTACTATAGGACACGTTTTGACTCTGCTCTCTCTTTTTTTTAAATGTTATTTTGAGTCGTATCCGTGACCTAACCATGTACCAGTTCATCCTTGGGTCCTTGTTTCTCATAGACACAGCACAGTAATGACAGCATGCTACAATCACACAGGGTATACTAATATTCTATGTCTTAATTTTGCTATTAAAGTCCTGAAACCAGCTTCACAGAAAGTTCTTGATAGTCCGTGGCATTGTCAAGCATAATTATTTTCTCTATATGAGCTAAAATAAAATCTCTATAATGTAGAATTTAAAATACTGTAACTACCTCAAGATACAATTAAAAGAAAAAACAGATATTGCGCCACACTGCAACTGGAGGAACTTAATACACGGTTTTACTATGTTTGTACTAACCTTTACTGGTTGTGCAACACCCGCACAACCAGACTGATGGCTTAATGTGGATCACTGTAGTGACAAGGGCCAATAATCCCTCCTCCTCAGATACTCCGGGCCTGGTGGTCGGCTCCTTAGTTCTCTGGAGATGGAGGTGGGCTCCTTCACTCCTCCACCCGAAGAGGCAGACTCGCTGCACTGGCTTCCGTCCCAGCTCCACACTGTGTATCAGTTGATCATTCAAGGGTGGGTCTTTATGATGTACTGCCAGGTACTGTGGATCTTAGAGCAGCTCACACACCGCACTCCCAACAAGGGAGAAGGGGATTAGCAAATAGAAAAACAAGCGGTGTCAGAGGATTGGAGCGCTAAAGAAACCACGGGTTGGTGATTAGATTACCGATAATTTATTGCACGAACAGCAGGGGTCCAGTATGCCACAACGCGTTTCGACGCACAGATGCGTCTTTCTCAAGTGGACCACTTGAGAAAGACGCATCTGTGCGTCGAAACGCGTTGTGGCATACTGGACCCCTGCTGTTCGTGCAATAAATTATCGGTAATCTAATCACCAACCCGTGGTTTCTTTAGCGCTCAATCCTCTGACACCGCTTGTTTTTCTATTTGCTACCTCAAGATACAGTATGTTGGAAAGATTTTTTTATGACTTGCTAATTTCATTGCTTTAGTTGTCTTGTAGACCCCACCTGAATACTTCAGCCGGTTTCAGGCGCTTGCTTTTGTTACCTAGCCTTGTACGCTACCATCCTTTCTTTGTGAAGATCGGGGGCTGATTTGTTGTTTAATTCTTTAAAGAAAGAAACTTTAAATTTTCAAATACCCATTTTAATTCACCAATTTAGCAACCATTCATGCCTAGACCATACTGCATGGTGTTTCTGCATGCTGTTTTCCAGTCATGAAATGGTATACAGAGGCCCCCTGCTGGCACACGGCCCCCATCGGTATACAGAGGCCCCTGCTGGCATACAGCTTCCCCTTCGGTATACAGAGGCCCCCTGCCTCCCATTGATCTCACCCTCCAATGTCCGCAAGCACCCGGGGTCCTCCATCCACTCTCCTCACTGTATGCGGGTTTGCTGAGAGCGGCGCAGCAGGGATGACGTCATCACTGCACCCGGCGGTCACATATAGAACCCGCCGGCATACAGCAAGGAGAGTGGACGGAGGACCCTGGGTGCCTGCGGACATCGGAGGGTGAGATCAATGCGGAGGCAGGGGACCTCTGTATACCGAAGGGGGGGGCTGTGTGCCAGCAGGGGGGCCTCTGTATACTGATGGGGGGGCCGTGTGCCAGCAGGGGGGGCCTCTGTATATAAATTTAAATGGATAAAATCCACTGTTGCCAGATATTACATGTACAATTATTCAACAGAATTCCTTTTTAAATAGGATTTTAGCAAAAATATCGATCTTGGTTTTACAAAAAATCCTTACTTGATGGAAAAAAATGGAGGTCGTTTTCGTAATCAGCACACCAAATGACATAAAAATCAGTGAAAACTTCTCTTGCATTTTTTTGATCGCAGGCCTGTGTAACCTCTGCAGCACAGCACAAGTAGCAGTGTGATAAAGTCAATAGCACACTGACCTCATCACGCCATTGGAAGTTGGGGTAGAGGCTGACAAGCACTCCTTGACTTTGCCTCTGTCATGGCGCCACAATGTTCAAATGTATTCAGGTCTTTTTCCTACTACGGTTTGCGCTGATCAAAGCGCACCATCCTTTCTGGATTCATAGTTACAATTTTCAGAAAATGGGGCTCTGTGACAGCTGATTTTTATTAGTATCACTTACTTTTCCAGTTTTTTTGGATGGATTGCTGTCAACATTTCTTAATGAGTTCGTATTATTCAAATGGAATGGAAAAAAATTAAATTTTCATCTTCTAGTGCATCTCAATAAATTAGAATATCATCAAAAAGTTAATTTATTCCAGTAATTCAATACATAAAATGAAACACATACTGTATATTATACAGAGCCATTGCAAACATAGTGATCTTTTTCAAGTGTTTATTTCTATTAATGTTGATGAGTATGTCTTACAGCCAATCAAACCCAAATTTACATATCTCAGAAAATTTGAATTTTATATAAGACCAACTGAAATAATAATTTTGAAATCATAACTGTTGGACTACTGAAAAGTACTTAGAAATCCTCATTTGGGATTGCTCAATGTTAAACCACAATTAGGACATAAAAAACTATCCTACATGGACGGGAGAGATCGTGCCTTAGGCACGCACAGATACAAATAAAACACGATCAAATGTCCACTAATATGAAAATACTGTGTATTAAATTACCAGATGTGGGAGAGGCAAACGGCTACAAGCAGCATTGGTGAGCGTACACCAAGAAGCACATATGTCACTATTTGTTACAATGAAGGCTTATAAAGGGGTACAGGTTAAATGGTGAGAACATGGGTCCACAGTGCATTACAATACTGTATAGACATCACTTGTACAATAAACCCCCACACACAGACCTTAGTACAGATTACAGCCATATGAGCAAAAACTCACCCATGTTGTGTTTACAAAGGTGTATATGTAGAACCCTGGGTCAATATGCAGGTTCAAAGCCTTGAACTCAATAGTGTACCTGATGAGTTAGAACCATAATGCATGTAATATTTCACAGCATATACATACAGACACCATATACATCCATTATATATCCATATAGAGATAATAGACACCAGTATTCACAGCAGTGCTTTGTGCTTCCAAATCAATGGTGCCGCTGACCCTCTCCACTCACTTTCTTCTAGATCCGTTCCAGTCTGGTTTCCAAGCTCTACACTACAGAATCAGCCCTCACGAAAGTGACCAATGACCTTCTGATGGCAAAACTTAATGGCGACCACTCTCTGCTTATCCTTCTTGACTTCTCTGCAGCTTTTGACACTGTTGACCACCATCTCCTACTTGCTATGCTGTGCTCCATCGGCATAAAGGACTCTTTCCAGGTTTTCTTTCTCTCTGTGACCGCTCTTTCAGTGTATCATTTGCTGCCTCCACTTCCTCCCCTCTTCATCTCACTATTGGAGTCCCTCAGGGTTTGGTCCTTGGCCCTCTTCTCTTCTCTCTACACAGCCCCGATTGGACAGAATATCAGCAGAGTTGGCTTTCAGTATAATCTTTATGCTGATGACACACAACTATAAACCACTTCCACTAATCATACCTCCGCTGTACTAAAGAACACCAACGACTGTTTAACCTCAGTTTCCAATATCGTGTCCGCTCTCTATCTGAAAGTCAACATTTCCAAAACTGAACTTCTTCTGCTCTAACCTCCCTAAGTCTGACATCTTCCTCTCAGTCTGCGGCACCACGACAATGCCTAGGCAGCAGGATCGCTGTCTGGGTGTAATGTTTAAAATCGATCTTTCCTTCACCCCATATGTACAATCTCTCGCCCGCTCTTGCCGCTTGCACCTCAACAACATCTCTAGAATCTGCCCCTTTCTCACCATGGAAGCAACAAAAACCCTCATTGAGGGCCTGATCCACTCCTGCCTTGATTATTGTAGTTCTTTATTACTTGGCCTCCCACTTATTAGGTTTTTCTCACTCCAGTCCATCCTTAATGCAGCAGCCAGGGTCAATTATCTGACTAACGGTTACTCGGATGTTTCCACTCTGTGCCAGTCATTGCACTGGCTGCCCATATATTATAGGATCCAATTCAAATTGCTTGTTCTCACCCACAAAGCTCTTTACAATGCAGTACCTCTCTATCTCTCTACCCTCATCTCTGTCTATCACACCACCCGTTCTCTTCAATCTGTAAGCAACCTTGGACTCACTTCTGCATTAATCCGAACCTCCCACTCCCAGCTAGAGATGAGCAGTATTCGATTCGAATTGTTCGCTAATCTCAAATTCGAGCTGTTTTGGGCGGTGGCATTCAACGAATTAGAACAATTAGCTTGAAATTCGGCAGTTCGAGGTTATGTTCGATATCGCTTCGATCACCAAAAGCTTAACCCTAACCCTAACCATGTTAATGAATGTGAATATCCAGTTTCTGGGTATAGTGTGTAGGGGGGGGGGGTTGTACCAGTGCTGCAGAAATAATAGCGATCTACATTTTTTTTTCTCCAAACTGCAGATACAGTGGGGCGCTGCAGGTTGTCAGCCAATCACACACACACACACACACAGCAAAGTGCATTTTTTGCACACAAGCAAGGTCAGGCATCATTGGCTGTGTAAGTCACATGTCATAGCCCTATAAGACCCAGCCATTTTCCCCATTGCCACCATTTGCTCATTACTGTAGCTCAGTGTCAGACTGCACTGCTATTGCTGCTGTGGGCGATATAGAGTGAAATCAAGTAATTGTGTTCTGATTCAGCTAGTGAGGTAGATAGATAGGTTTAGGGAGTAGGGACTGGAGGGAGGGTGCGAGTTTAGGAGTATCAGCCCTTTTGAGGGCTGCTTTATAGGAGTAGCGATTAGGGACTTGGGACTAGTAGTCTAGCAGCCCTTTTTCAGGTGTACTTCATAGAAGCAGGGACTAATTTTAATTTCAGCCATTTTTAGGAATAGGTTAGAGCAGTCCCTATTAGTTTTTGCCAGGCAGGTGTGTGCCAGTGCTGTGCAAGCATTTTTCACAGCATCTGGCCACATCTAGCTCTGGAAGTCCTTTAGGGCAGGTAGTGTAGCACTGCTGTGAAGAAAGCTACACCACCTGTCTTAAGTAGGCATTTTTTGGCTGCAGCGAGTCCAGGCAATTTGTTTGGGCTAGTACTGTAGCAGTGTCACTTACACAGTGGTGTAGCCCACTTGTGAAAGAAGCTATACTGCCTGTGTAGTTGGTACAAATTTTTACCTGCACCTTGCCCAGGTTTCACTTCGGGTCAAGTAGCAGTGCCACAAAAAGAAATAGTGTAGACCACTTCTAATGCAAACAACTAGACCACCTGTGTAGTTTGTTACTTCTAATTTTTAACTGCACCTTGCCCGGGTCTCACTTCGGGTCAAGTGGGTCAGAGGAATGTTCGAGCGCGGGCCCCCAGCAAGGGAGATGGTCACTTGGTGGCCCGGTAAATGATGTTCAGCAGGAACAATATCTGGCCTAACCAGGGTGATTGAAGATCCAGTATCTCGAAGTCCCTGAGCCTATATTCCACTGACCTTGACCGTCTGGATGTGGCGATTGAGGTTGGCAGGTGTATGTGTCGGGCCCACTGGGACGGAGGTACTCGGTATCGGACCGGTTCTACTACTTGGGAAGTCACAGGTGGTCCTGGTCCGGACCGCGTCCCGGGCTCGGCGATAAAAGGGGAATATTTACAGGGGATTGTCAGTCGTGACGCCACCCACTATATGCGGCCAGTGATGGGGCCGCCGCTGCTGCAGAACCTCCGGGGATGATGGAATAGCAGCATAGATGGGATAGTTCCAGTGGGTAGAACTGTGTTCCCCCATGGCAGTAAGGGTTAAGTCTATTGTGGAATGTTCAGTACACTTACTGTGCAGACGCTGCAGGTATCTCTCCTCAATGCTGGTGCTGACAGGCTGTGTTGTGGCTCTGCAGGTGGAGGGCTTTCTGTAATCCTATATGGAGAGAATCGGTTTCATGCAGAGACACAAGGGAGGCAATCTCAGGGTTTTCCGTGTTTACTCTCAGTTCTTCAGACAGTTCACAAGTCAGTTACAGTTCTTACAAAGTTCAGTACAAGTACACGGGCACACTCTCCCTCTCCGGGTTCCCTTTACTCTGCAGCCAGGTCTCTCTCTCTGTGACCCCTCACACAGTCTCTGTGTCCTCTCTGGGCTGTTTACTTTCCTTGTACACTTGGTGGGTGTCTCCGGACAGTATGGCGGTGACTCGGGCCCCTGTGGGTCCTCCTGTTTGTCACTAAGCTGCCTGTCCTTTGGGGTAAGGACTCTAACGTGAAGCTGTGGTCCCCCGTCGTGTTGTTTGGGGATTCCGGGTAAACTACGTTCCCCTATAGAGCCGACACTCTACTCAGCCCAGCCTCCAGCAGTCCTCAAGTGTGAGGCTCTACCAGGCTCTTTCTCTCTGCGTCTTTCGGTATCATAGGAGGGCTACTCTGCCTGCAGTCGGTAGCTTCAGCTGTATTCCTAGGGCCCGGGTATCACCGTCCCTCTCTCTCCTCACACTCCTGGTGGTATTGGCTTCGGACGTGCTTTCTCTCTCCTCCGGCTCACCCTGGCTCGGTACAGATTCTGCACTCCTACACCGTACATTCTCAGGACATGTGAGTCTTTCTGTCTGCTCAGCTATGCTCAACCTTCTGCTGTTCTCTGGCCTGTGCTCCTCAGCTTCTGGTCTTTGCAGCTCGGCACCCTGGGCCTACTCTTGGTCTTTTCTGGTCAGCTCACTGTGGCCTACTAAATTCCTTCCTCCTCCCCCTCACTATTTCTACTGTCAAATCACCTGACTACGTGTGTGCCCAACCCACTCCTCTAAATCCACCATCCCTCAATTGCCTAGAGTCTTCCAATCTTAGGGCTGGATGCTGCCATCTACTGTACGTGGGTTATGTGGGCTGTGAGGGTGTTGTTGTGCAACAATTGTCCTACCTGCCTGGCTGCAGTTCCCTTTGTGGCCTCCTGGACGCAGGGGCACCACATATGGTGTCCAGCCTGCTTTAGGGTGTGGACCGGGTAAATCACTTCCTCAGCTACTGGTGTTTCTTGAGGGTAGTATCCTCCAGGCATCACTGGTTCATCTCTGCATATGTTCACTGAGTGGGCTGGCAGACGGGCTCCAGGCATGGGGCCCTGATTTTGAAGACACTCTTTGGCAATGTGTCCAAGGCGCCCACATGTATAACAGCGCCGTGGGTTAGGCAAGTCACGGCCCTGTTGGTAAACCTTTGCCCTGTTGGGCATAGCGAGTTAGTCCAGCACGGGAGTCTGGAGGACGCTGGTATCCATGGTTGATGAACCTCCTAGGATCAGTGGGCCTATTGGGTCTCCAGCTGGGTCGGTTGGCTGTAAATTCGTCAGCCAATCGGGCTGCTTGCTCTGGGGTGTCGGGCTTCCGGTCCACCACCCATTCTCGTATTTCCGGTTCCATATTCTCCATAGGCTGTTCGAGTACTATCATATCCCAGTGGGCAGCAGCGGAGTGGGCAGCCTGACCATCAAGCCAGCGGTTACATTGTTGTCGGAGTTGACTGCCAAATTCGACATAGGAGACACCCTAGTGAGACATAGTCCGAAACTTAATGCGATATCTCTCAGGGGTTATGGTAGAAAGGGCCAATAAAGTGTCCTTAATAATTCCATAGTCCAAGCAATCCTGAGGCCCAAGTGATCGGACAGCCTCCTGGGCCCGACCAGGCAAACTTCTCCACAGGTATCTGGGCCACTCAGCTGTGTGCACCTGGTGCATTCTCATCATCATCTCAAAGTTTTGCAAGTGTTCATCGATCTCAGTGTTGGATTCATTCATCACTGGCATGTCACTGTAGCGAAGGTGAATTCCTTGGTGGTGGTCTATCGTGGAGGTGGGCGCTGGTGGTAAGGAAATTGGAGCTCTTAACACTACTTGCAGAACACCAGCCCTTTCCTCTCTTCAAGCTTCAGGCCCCAAGGCAGCCAACCCCTCCTTGATTTGGACTGCTTTGGATCTGGTGGTTTCCCGATATTCACTGGATCCATGATGTGGTACACAATTTACATCCTCTGGTACAACGTCGGCGGGGTCCTCATCATCCTCACCATCATTCTGGGTATACCAGTGGACCAATTTCTGGATCAAAGGCGACCTGCATTCCTGTATTCAATATTTCGCCTCTGGCACAGATCCTGTAGCATCCATTTACTACTGCGGCCGTATTTCCTCTCCGGTCCTTGTTCCATGGCTGAGCTGGTGGGGTTGGACATGGCAGCGTGCGAAACCTGTATGCCTCACCTATGGCCTGCTGGGTATTCTTATATGCCTCCCTGATTGTTGAGCCCTTGGACGGTGTCCACGAACACCAGTCCCCTGCAGCTCCCCTGGATGAACCAGGCTGAGTAGTATCCACTGCTGCCACTAATTGTGGAGACCCGGGGGTCAGTGGGTGCTCTCGTCCGCTGGCCCAACCACCTTTACAAAGACAACATGGACCAGGGCTCATCCCCAACTGAATACTCAAACTCCTTAACCATGGGCGGAACAGTATTCAGACAACACAGGGTGAGGGAGCCACAATAACAAGGCTTTATTGGATCCCCAAACAGTGAACAGCATATAACACATAACCAAGCACAACACATAATGTAACAGGCAACAGAGTCTCACCCTTCTGCTGGCTCACCAGGGTTAAGAATCTTTGTGCCTCAGATCTTCCAGGGCTGTTTACTCCAAACCAGTGGCACCCTGCTTTTGGCAGGCACCCACCGAGAAAGAAATAATGCCAGATTTAGGTAGCTGAGTCAGCATGGTAAAGTCTGTGGCAAGGTGACTGTATTGTTCCAACCTGGGTTGCTTCCTTATCCTTATGCAGTCTTTATCACAGCCGAATCCAATAATCCGATGCTGAAGTCCTTGTGGTTCTATAGTCCGAGTTCTGATCCCCTGGTCGGCACCGAAATGCCTAGGCCTGGGGTTATGGCTTACTAAACGGACCCGAATATCCTAGATTAGCTGCCTGTATCCAATCTTCAATCTGCTGGTCAAAGTGAACAGTCCTCCTTATATGCCCTCAGCCCTCATTGCAGGATATTGGGGACGTCACAATTGGTGCAATAACACTGTCTTTTCATTGGCTGGACCCCCAGTCTCATTTAACATATTTTTAGTAGTATTGCAATCCTGACATGAGAGAGCCAAATACTGATTGATATAGTCCTTACAATGGAATGTTAGTAGGAGACATTGAGTCTGCAATCAATGACACTTAAACAATAGCAGCTGAGGCCATGTACATAGAGTCAGGGATACCCATGGTAACATACAATGGACGATTAGCATAATTAAGTTCTCTTGCCTTCTATGACAAACAAGTTAGATAATTACATTACCATGCTAAACTCAACACCTGTCATCTAAGAAATACTGTAGGAAATTCTCCTTGGCCATTACCAGTTTGCAAACCAAAATACAATATGGTCTGGATGAATAAGAAATCCTCCTACATTATATATTAAAGGGGTCCATTTCGTCACACATGGCCTTACAGATAGTGAGGAAAAACATCACCAAATACTCATCGTCTGAACATGGCCTTACAGATACTGAAGTAAAACTCACAAATACTCCACGTCTGAACATGGCCTTACAGATACTAAAGTAAAACTCACCAAGTACTCCTCGTCTGAACGTGGCCTTACAGATACTAAAGAAAAACTCACAAAATACTCATCGTCTGAATGTGGCCATACAGATAGTAAAGTAAAAGTCACCAAGTACTCCTCGTCTGAACATGGCCTTACAGATACTGAAGTAAAACTCACCAAATACTCATCGTCTGAATGTGGCCTTACAGATAGTGAGGAAAAACATCACCAAATACTCATCGTCTGAACATGGCCTTACAGATAATAAAGTAAAAGTCACCAAGTACTCCTCGTCTGTACATGGCCTTACAGATAGTGAGGAAAAACATCACCAAATACTGATCGTCTGAACATGGCCTTACAGATACTGAAGTAAAACTCACCAAGTACTCCTCGTCTGAACATGGCCTTACTATAACTGAAGTAAAACTCACCAAATACTCCTCATTTGAACATGGCCTTACAGATACTGAAGAAAAACTCACCAAGTACTCCTCGTCTGAACATGGCCTTACTATAACTGAAGTAAAACTCACCAAGTACTCCTTATCTGAACGTGGCCTTACAGATACTGAAGAAAAACTCACCAAGTACTCCTTATCTGAACATGGCCTTACAGATAGTGAGGAAAAACATCACCAAATACTCCTCGTCTGAACATGGCCTTACAGATAGTAAAGTAAAAGTCACCAAATACTTATCGACAGCATGATGCCTTAGAAATACTGGAGTAAAAACAGATTTTAGAGGGGCATGACTTTCCTATACCTATGGCATTGTTCACACACAATTTGCGTTTTTTTAGCACTCCTAAAAGCACATGCGTTTTTTTAAGAGTGCTAAAAAATGTCCCTTGTGTGTCTGAAAGGATTAGAATCCTTTTTGGACTTTGTCATTTTTTGATCAAAAATGCAGGCAAAAACGCAAGCGTTAACGCAGGGTGCATAAATGTGCCATTTAAAAATGCATGCGTTTCCCATAGGGCCCCATATTATAGAAACGCATACGTTTTTTTAACATGGGGCCCCATGGGAAACGCATGCGCTAACGCAGGTGCCTATATGTGACCTGCGTTAATGCATGCGTTTCCCATAGGGCCCCATGTTAAAAAAACACATGCGTTTTTGGAAACAACCCCTGTGTTTTTTCCCAGCACCCAAAAAACACTGCATGCAGTGTTTTTTGGACTGGGGGAAAAAAACGCAAGTGGAGCTGAAGAACGCATGTACACTCAAATGCACCCTGCGTTAACGCATCTGCGTTTTTTTTAACAGCCCAAAAAACGCAGAGATGGTAAAAAAAGCTGATATGTGTGTGAACAAGGCCCATGTCTCCTCCTTTTACTCATCCATCTCTTTTCTTTTCGCATTTGTATATGTACTTGTCACTTTTCCATGTGTTTGTTGTGTCCTTTTGGACACCTTAGAAGGTGTTTTCTATTTGTTTGTGTTTGCCTGCCATTGTTTTCAATGGGGTTCGACGGTGTTCGACGAACATTCGATGAACATTCGACGAACACACATCAAATTCGATGAATCGAATCGAATTCGAACACTGGGGTGGTGGCTCATCTCTACTCCCGGCTCCAAGACTTCTCTCAAGCTGCATGAATTCTTTGTAATGCTCTACCCCAAGAAATTAAGTCTATCCACAACTTACATAGTTTCAGGTTTTCCCTAAAAACACATCTTTTTAGGGTGACCTATCATGCTCCCTAGCCAAAGTCACTTAGGCTGGGTTCACATTTGCGTTCAGCACTGCAGCGTATGGAGCACATATGCAGTGCCGAATGCAAACATTTTCATGTGAACGCAGTGGAGATTGTCCTCAACCTCACCGCCGGCTTTCCTGCTGGCTTTTCCAAATGACCAGCTTAGTTTATTTGAACTAATGGGATGGGAAAGCCGACTTCACCACCGGATTTCCCGCCAGCTATTTTAAACGAACCAGCGGTGACGGCAGGGAGAAAGAAGGAAGAAGAAGAAAGAAGAAGAAGAAAGAAGAAAGAAGAGGAAAGAAGAGAGAGGAAGAAAGAAGAGGAAGAGAATGGCAGGACAGGATTCACCTGCAGATGACCTCAGAGGACGTCATCTTCCGCAGCGCCTGTGCGCTTGCAGGTAGATGGCAATGCGCACAGATTGAATCTCATTCATGATTTGTGAGCGGCTGTCTGATATAAAGCAAGCGCACAGCCATGCACAAAAAAACAACATTTTGCATTTGGCATGCGCATAAATAATGCACAGCCAAACGCAAGCGCACATCAACACAGCCACACACAGGCACCATGAATTCCCATGTTAAACATTAGGAGCGCATAGTGCCTGCGTTTTGCTGTGCTCAGGATGCTGCGTTCACAGCACACATGGTGCGCAACTGTGAACCCAGCCTTAGACATAGCCTATTCACTCCACTAGTCTCAAAAGCATTACAAATAATAGCTGGTGGCCACTTATGCAGCTCTTATCTATTCCCCTGTCCCTCAAGAAAGCTGGAACGTCATTGTTAAATAACCACCTATAATTTGTGTCACCCCCACCTCATTGCAGAATGTAAGCACTTATGATCAGGGCTGTCATTATTTTGCTTTAATTTTTGTATATTCTGATAACTGTTTCTTATGACTCTTTGAATTCGAGCCTTGGAATTCTAAAGCGCTGAAGAATATGTTGGCACTATATAAATAAATATTGTTATTACTATTATTATTATGAAGAGATAAGAGTATAGGAGACAGTGGATGTGGTCCGTGCTCTCGGCAGCTCAAAGACGTTCAGACCAAGGAGAGAGAAACATTGCTGATGGTTATCCTGATGAAGAAAGCAGTGGATTTCGAAATGTGTTGAACTTCATAAACTGCATGTTGCTTTCTCCTTGGTCTTAACTTCTTTGAATTGCCGGCAGCTCAGTCCACATCCACTGTCTCCTATCCTTTGATACCTATAGATAGAGCACATCAGCGTGGTACTTATTAGCTGTACTTTTTTTCCAGCAAAATCCTAAGTAGATATTTCCTTTGTGGACAGACACTTATAGGTAAGGCAATTATGTTGACTGCTATTTGTTTCTTGTTGTTGTTGCCGCTACACCAAATCACTCAACTTTGCAACAAAACTCACAAGTTGAAGCCATGAAAAGATCAAACTTCAATTCCTGAAGTTTTCTTTTGGTATTTGAGATAATTCAACACTTACAAATAAAAATCTTCACTGTTTCTTAGTTGTTATCCAGGTATATACGCATGCAGCATCGAGGTAGACAACTCATGGTCACAATGTGAAACACTGTATATTGTCAAAACATGGTCTAGCTTGGCATCATGTCACATCATTTATTTGTGTTCTCTGTTCTACTTATCTTTACGGACTTTAGTAGTCAAATTAAAGGATCAAATTTGAAATGATGTTATTTTAAAGCTTTACAATAGTGTTAAAGAAGTGTTTAAGATATAATCAGATAAAAATGTAAATATTAATACATGCTATAGCATTGTGATTAGAATTATAACCTTCCACTAAAATTGTAATTCAGCTGTTTGTCATTGAAACATTTTGCTGGTTATTTTACTGCAATGGGGAATGTAAAAATCCAATTTTCCTCCCTGCAGGATTTTCTTTTTTGCATCTAACGTGCATTAAACCCAGTGTCCTTCTGGCTTGTCGCCCAGCTTCTCTTGCTTTGGGCTATATAATCTGACTAGTGAATGAATTTGGGAGTTATTATGTAGATCAGCATCTTCTAGGAGTCTTGTAGTAATTACTTACAATATGATAGTGGGAATCTGAAAATTAATAGTCAAGCTTTAAGCCTTTTTTAAAGTCTGACTTGTTTTGAATTTACTTTAAGATCAGTTGCACTTTTGGGAATTCAGACAACTCTATTCTATGAAATTATTTATGAAATACATTCTAAGAGGTTCGGAAGAAGGAAATTCCAACTCCCGAATCTTTTTACACCAATTCTAAATTATAAGGGCTTTTAATTAAAAAAAAACTATTGTGCACAGAAAGTAATTTTCAGGTGATTAAAAATGTCCATTATTCAAGAGGAAACTAAGGCTGGCTTCACACTGCAGGTCAGATCCGATCCGAGGCTGTCAGGATGAACCTGACAGCCCCGGATTGGTTCAGCACACAGAACCGGAGGGCTCATATGCCCTCTGGTCCGGTGTGCACCCGCACGCAGCTGCCGCCACTGATGAACCAGGACCGCGGCTGGCAGGGAGCTACCCGCGGTCCTGAAAAAACAGCTGCGTGCAGCCGCAGGGGTCCGGTTCCCGGATCCTCCGGACCGGGGCAATCCAGCCCCATAGGCTCCCATGTTAGGGAGTGCCGGATTGCCCCGAATCCGGGAGGATCCGGGCAAATCCGGGGCAATCCGGGACAATCCAGGAATTGCCAATTAGAGGAGAAAATCGGACACAAAAATGCTGCAAGCAGCGTTTTTGTGTCCGTGGGAGAATTCTGAATTCTCCCGAATTTTCCCGCACAGAAAAAAAAACTGCATAGCACTCACAGACTAATGTGAACCGGTGCCAGCAGGGCTGCTGGATCAAATAACTAGAAAAAAATACTCTGCAGCACTCGGTTACTACCAATGATGTACATATGCTAATAAGCTATATATATATATGAGAAAAAAGTTAAAAACTTACGTTTTTCAAAAAACTCAAAATCTTATCTTTTTATTTCTGAAGTTCTTGGTACATACATTGGCCAATGTCTGTTTGCTCGTCGACTGCGACAAAGTGACTTCAGGTCCGACGAGTCCTAACGCTGACATCCCTGTCCTCCTTGTCCACCCCCCACTTCTCAGTGGGCAGACTCCATCTCGACCCTAGATCACCTGTGGTCAATAAGGGTGCAAATTGCAGCATGGAGCCAGCCACTCCATAAGATACAAAACAGAAAAAAAGCTGCATAGCACTCACAGACTAATGTGAACCGGTGCCAGCAGGGCTGCTGGATCAAATAACTAGAAAAAAATACTCTGCAGCACTCGGTTACTACCAATGATGTACATATGCTAATAAGCTATATATATATGAGAAAAAAGTTAAAAACTTAAGTATCGTATGGAGTGGCTGGCTCCATGCTGCAATTTGCACCCTTATTGACCACAGGTGATCTAGGGTCGAGATGGAGTCTGCCCACTGAGAATTGGGGGGTGGACAAGGAGGACAGGGATGTCAGCGTTAGGACTTGTCGGACCTGAAGTCACTTTGTCGCAGTCGACGAGCAAACAGACATTGGCCAATGTATGTACCAAGAACTTCAGAAATAAAAAGATAAGATTTTGAGTTTTTTGAAAAAAACGTAAGTTTTTAACTTTTTTCTCATATATATATAGCTTATTAGCATATGTACATCATTGGTAGTAAACGAGTGCTGCAGAGTATTTTTTTCTAGTTATTTGATCCAGCAGCCCTGCTGGCACCAGTTCACATTAGTCTGTGAGTGCTATGCAGTTTTTTTTCTGTTTTGTATCTTATGGAGTGGCTGGCTCCATGCTGCAATTTGCACCCTTATTGACCACAGGTGATCTAGGGTCGAGATGGAGTCTGCCCACTGAGATGTGGGGGTGGACAAGGAGGACAGGGATGTCAGCGTTAGGACTCGTCGGACCTGAAGTCACTTTGTCGCAGTCGACGAGCAAACAGACATTGGCCAATGTATGTACCAAGAACTTCAGAAATAAAAAGATAAGATTTTGAGTTTTTTGAAAAAACGTAAGTTTTTATCTTTTTTCTCATATATATATATAGTTTATTAGCATATGTACATCATTGGTAGTAACCGAGTGCTGCAGAGTATTTTTTTCTAGAATTTTCCCGGACAGATAGAAACCGGATGGCAGAGAGCTGCCATCCGGCTTCTATCCGGCCCCATAGGCTGCTATGGGGCCAGAAACCGGTCCGGGGCTGTCCGGTTTACGCGGACAGCCTCGGATCGGATGGGACCCGCAGTGTGAAGCCAGCCTTAGCGTTTTTAGTCATCTCCTAATGACTTTTCCCTGAAAGCGTTTTCTGGACATTTTTTTCTTAGTTCACAAACAAATGAAGAAACCACAGGTGGTTTTCAAGCAAAACACAAAATGTTCTACAGGTATCCGAGCATCTGATCAGCATCTTTTGAGCCTTCTCATTGATTTGTAAGTATGGCTAGGGTCACACTGCCATTATTAGCTTATTTTAACGGCCTGTGCTTAATACTTAGAAATTTTCTCCTGAAGCGCACACTGTTAACGGTATGCGCTTCTGGAGAACGCTGAACCATAGCAACTCGAAGTGTACCTTGACAGTGGCCGTACACAGAGCGGCTGGGCAGACGCTTTTCAGGAGCGCACAAGAAACGCTGCATGCGAAAGATCATTTGCCATTTATCAGCCCAAGCTTCTAGTTTACATAAATCCTCCTGTAATATAAAATTGTCCTCCTCTGTATTGATTACCCTGCAGAGTTTAGTGTCATCTGCACATATTGAGATTCTACTCTGAAAGCCCCCTACAAGGTCATTAATAAATATATTAAAAAGAAGCGGGCCTAACACTGACCCCTGTGGTACCCCACTGTTAACTGTGACCATTCTGAGTGTGTTCCATTACTGACCACACCTTTGTTTCCTATCACTAGGCCAGTTCTTAACCCACTTACACATATTTTCCCCTATCCCCATTGCTCTCATTTTATGTATCAACCTTCTGTGGTGCACCGTATCAAAAGCTTTTGAAAAGTCCATATACACCACATCCACTGCATTTCTTTGGTCCAGTCCAGAACTTACTTCTTCATAGAAGCTTATCAGATTAGTTTGACAAGAACTGTCCCTCGTAAAACCATGTTGATATTGGGTCATGAGGTTATTTTTCTTCAGATACTCCAGTATAGCATCTCTTAAAAAACCCTCTAGGATTTTACCCACAGTAGAGGTTAAGCTTACTGGCCTATAATTTCCAAGTTCAGTTTTTGTCCCCTTTTTGAATATTGGCGCCACATTTGCTATACGCCAGTCCTGTGGTACAGACCCTGTTATTATGGAATCTTTAAATATTAAAAATAATCGTCTATCTATGACAGTACTTAATTCCTGCAGCACTCTGGGGTGTATCCCATCCGGGCCCAGGGATTTGTCAATTTTAGTGATTTTTATACGATGTCGTACTACCTAATGGGTTAAGCAGGTGACATTTAATTGAGAGTTTTTGTTATCACTGATCAAATTGTCTGTCATGGGATTTTCTTGTGTAAATACTGTTGAAAAAAAGTCATTTAGCATATTGGCTTTTTCCTCATCCTCATCCACCATTTCACACAGACTATTTTTAAAGGGGCCAACACCATCATTTTTTAGTTTCTTACTATTTATGTACTTAAAAAATATTTTGGGATCATTTTTACTTTCTCTGGAAATGAGTCTCTCTGTCTCAATCTTTGCTGCCTTGATTTGCTTTTTACAAATGTTATTTAATTTGTTGTATTTATTTAATGCCTTATCACTACCTACTTGCTTTAATTCCCTAAATGCTTTCTTTTTGTCACTTATTGCGCCCGTTACAGCCCTGTTTAGCCATAGTGGTTTCCTCCTATTTCTAGCATGCTTATTCCCATAGTGTATATATTGTGCACAGGCCCTATTCAGGATGCTAATAAATGTCTCCCATTTGCTTTGTGTACTTTTATGTCTCAGGACATTGTCCCAGTTTATTGCACTAAGATCATCTCTCAACCATTGGAAATTTGTCTTCCTGAAGTGCAGTGTCCTTGTAGCCCCACTACTACACATCTTATTAAAGGATATTTGAAAACTTATTATTTTGTGATCACTATTACCCAAGTGACCTCCAACCTGTATATTTGATATGCGGTCTGGCCTGTTGGTTAATATTAGGTCCAGCAGTGCCCCCCTTCTTGTTGGGTCCTGAACCAGTTGTGAAAGGTAATTGTCTCTCATAGTTGTCAAAAACCTATTACCATGAAACCATGCATACACTTGGCCTACACACCACAACATTACCACACATCCTGACTAGGGGTTGCAGACACCTGGAGGTGCTGGTGTGCTTCACAACACAGTAGAGATGCAAAATACAACATAGGCTCAATGCATAACAAACTCTGGCATTGTTGAAAGGACGTATGAACAACAGTACTTACCCAATAACTCTGGCCAGCTAGCTCGACATAGCTCGGACGTTCCAGGTTTTTATGTGGCAAGCAGCCAATCACAGTGGACCAGCATAATCCAATACACCTACCCGCCTCGGCGTTACCACGCCCGACGCCTGTGATTTGCTATGTGCTGCATTTTGATTAGTTGCACGGCCTTTAAAAGATGGCCGAGTAACAGCAAGTGACTCTCCCTTATTCATATGCGACAGCATGGTAGCATCTCTTCAAGCAGACTCTGCTGGACAGATGGTAGGTATATTGATGTGCATGTCTTGTTCATCTGTACAGTACTGAGATGTTGGGGGTGCCCTTCCCTACTGGCCCATTTGGTTTGGTTTGTCGACCACTGTTGTCCATGTAACGTTGTTTGGATGGTGTATGTGACGTCTCATAAGCCAAGTCAACACCCTCGATGTCATGTGACATACATAATGTGCACCTCCACATTACACATGTGCAATGTATTTGTGGTAACTCATTTTAATATCACAAACAGCAACATTCAAACCGTTTGGCAATTTTACCAGGGGAAAATATTCTCACAACGCTATATCTGTGCCTAAATACTAACCAGGCTATTCCATTACATCCTACCTAACATACCTTTATTACTGTATCATTCTGGCATTCCCATAACTATATATGCAAGGTATCATGTGCTGAGGTCATAATATGTGTACACATTGGATACAGTCATGCTTTGTGTGCTCACAATTTTCAGAATTAAGCAATGGTCTGTAGTAGTGGCCATAATTTTGACATGATTTGTTCTAAGGTATGACATCACACGTACATGTATGTGTGGTTTTGACATGGGATGTGGTTATGTTTCAGATGGCCGAAGATCAGGAGTATGTCCGTGCTTTCATAGCACTGTACCAGGACCATGAATGCCTATGGCGGTTGCAGTCAACTGACTATAAGAACAAGCAGGTGAAGGATGTAGCTATTGGACGCCTTGTCTCCCTCTCCCAAGAGTACCACCTGGGGAGAGGTGGGACAAGGCTAAAGTGCTGTGCAAAATTCGGCACCTGCGCACCATGTTTAAGAGAGAGCTCAATAATGTGCAGAGATTGTTGTGGTCCGGGGAGGGTACTGAGGAGATCTATGTGCCACAAATGTGGTATTTTGACCTCCTCAAATTCACCCTGGAACAGGAGGGAGTTCCCTCGACAAATTATGGGAAACAGGGATTTTGAGCAGTCTACATTAGCCACATGGCATAAACTCTGCTGCTGTGGGCACGTGCACTTGTGGGCTCTGTAAGCCTGGCATTATACTAAGCAGGCAAGCAAGCCAAATGAAACTCCCCTGATGACATACCCTGTATAGAAACGCGTCGGGAGGCACTTGGAGGTATGTTTGCAACCCTGAGCTGGATGAAGTGGTTCTCATAGAAAAGGACACACTCTGGAAGAGAAGGTTCAGCTGGCTATGCATTCATCAGAACGTCCACAAGATGGGTGAGAACGTTCTGACTTGCTAGAAATCTGTAGGACAATAGTCCTGAGTTATTGGCTACACATGTTTAAAGGCATAGTAAGAAACAAAGGCTTATATGTGATTAGCTGACACTCAAGCACAATCATTGTGGTCCTTGAATGTTGATCAATTGAGCTTAGTATCACATTACAAGGATTGATTGACACTTGTTGCACTGGTTTTTAAATTGTCATTTTAGGTTTTATATACCTTTTTAATTAGATTACCGTATATACTCGCGTATAAGCCGAGTTTTTCAGCCCAAAAATTGGGCTGAAAAGTACCCCCCTCAGCTTATTACGCGAGTCAGTGACGGCAGCCATACAGCCCCACAGCAGCCCCAGCATCCCCAGTAATGCAGGGCCCCCCCCCATGCTCCGGTCACCTGTAAAGCAAATTATACTTATCACTGTCCCGCTGTCGCGGCCCGCCGCTGCCGTCCGCGATCCTCCATCTTCATGTGTCTTTTTCCTGTTTCCTGTGTTCGTCGCAGGAATGACGTCATTCCCGGCACCGAACACAGGAAACAGGAAGAAGACGCATGAAGATGGAGGATCGCGGACGGCACAGCGCGGGCGCGGACAGCGGGACAGTGATAAGTATAATTTGCTTTACAGGTGACCGGAGCATGGGGGGGGGCCCTGCATTACTGGGGATGCTGTATACTACCACTGGGGCTGCTATATACTACCACTGGGGCTGTATACTACCACTGGAGCTGCTATATACTACCACTGGGGCTGTATACTACCACTGGGGCTGTATATACTACTGGGGCTGCCTGTATACTACCACTGGGGCTGTATATACTACTGGGGCTGCGTGTATACTACCACTGGGGCTGTATATACCACTGGGGCTGCTGCTGTATATACCACTGGGGCTGCTGCTGTATACTACCACTGGGCTGCTGTATATACCTCTGGGGCTGCTGTATACCACACTGCTGGGGGCTGTATACCTGTGCTGGGGTCCACCCTCGGCTTATACACGAGTCAATACATTTTCCCAGGTTTTGGGGGCAAAAGTAGGGGGGTCGGCTTATACACGGGTCGGCTTATACACGAGTATATACGGTAGTAAAAGTTAAGTTTTATGTCTTTTACTTTATCTGTTGTCGCCATTCACTGCTGGGCTTGAGTGTACATCTGCCACATCCGAAGCTACAGCTCCGCCACAGGAGGTATGTGTACGTTTTGTTGTTTTGTGGGGTCCTCCATTATTGCTTGTACTAACTTGTGGTGTGGTGAAGCTGCTAAAGTGAAAATCCTGTACTTTTTTTCTCGACAATTCAGTATGTTGAGGTGATGGGTCACACGCTCTCCTCCTATGTCCTCTTCATGTTGATTGTTGGGGCACGTACCTAACCATGTTGATCCCTCACGTGAGTACAGCGCACACTTTATGATGTCACATATTCTTCAGTCCTTTTCCACAATTTTTTGTCTGAATGCTTACACAGGCTCTGACATGCCGCAGCTGGGTAAAATAGTGTTGTGTATACATTTTGGGGTACCATGACCAGTGTTTAAACCATATTTTTGTTTCTTTGCAGGACCCTCCAGAGCAGCAGTCCAGCCAAGAGGGGACACCTCTGAAAGTTACTGCCCCATCGACTTCTCGAGGGGAGGTTGTGCCTGGTTCCAGTGTAGCGGCACAGCACCCAGAGTCCAGCTCAGTGAGACGTAGATGACGCACCCCATCACCTCCGATCACTGAGCTTGGCACGTGGGCACGGAGGGTGCTGTTCAGCCAAGAGCAACAACCAAACACTGGGATTGGGCACCTAGTGAGTGAGCGGGTGTCCCGGCTGGACCCAGTGCCGCGGCAACACGCAGAGAGGGTCATCATTTGGGTCCTGGAAGCGGCCGAGGATCGGCCAGGAAAGGGGCACTGACGGCAGCAAGTCATCTTGTTGTCCACACTGGACAGTCATCATAGTTCCAGGTTCCTAGGCCACCTAGGTGCGCGGCCAGACATACTCCTGATCTGCAGAGGAGCCCCAGAAAACCACACCCCCAGAGTCGGGGTTGAAATTTACATATAAACACTTACCAATAGATCATTCTGGCATTTCCTTTAAAGATATAGCGTGGTGTGCAGCTGATCTATTGGTAAGTGTTTATATGTAAATTTTGAAGCTTGCACCCACCATAAGAGGTGTGCGCCCATACTGATATATATATAGTTATTTATATTTGGAGTAGCACCCCGCCCAGTGACTAATGTGAGATATACACTCCCTTTAAAGGCCATTCCCTTTAAGACCATGATTTTAACAGCATTAAGGCATTTACCCATTCACACTTCCAGGTTGCAGACATCATGGTAAGATTAGGACCCAGTATAGTGAAAGAACTCTGTAAACAGTTACTGGGCTTATGATTTCATGGCTATGATATCAACTAATGCTTTCACATTTATTCTTTAGACCAGGGCCAGCTTTCAGTAGCATTCTAAATATTTCCTTGATTCTTATTATATGATGCAATAAATTCACACAGCCATTCTGGCATTTCCTTTAAAGATATAGCGTGGTGTGCAGCTGATCTATTGGTAAGTCTTTCATTCATTATAGACCCCGGCCACCAGCCCCCACTCCGCCCCAGCCCCCACTCTGCCCCCGCATCCGGGCCGTCATTTCTTCTTCCTTTGTGTTCCACAGTATGGAACGCATAGAAGAGGAGAAGGAGCACTACCTCCCGGACCTCAGAGGGACCACTACCTCCCGACACAGAGAAGGAATGCGGCGGCAATGGTCAGTGGCTCCACAATGGAGCTGAAGATGACTGGTATTTGCTACAGATGGGCAGTGTGCGTGGGGAATATTATGAATGGGGGCAGCCAGGCAGGGTGTGTGGGCAGTGTGTGGGGTATATTATGAGTGGGGGCAATGTGTGGGGGGTATATTATGAGTGGGGGCAGTGTGTGTGGGGTATATTATGAGTGCGGGCAGTGTGTGTGTGGGGTATATTATGAGTGGGGGCAGTGTGTGGAGGGTAATTTATGAGTGGGGGCAGTGTGTGGAGGGTAATTTATGAGGGGGCAGTGTGTGGGGAGTATATTATGAGGGGGGCAGTGTGTGTGGGGGTATATCATGAGTGGGGGCAGTGTGTGGAGGGTAATTTATGAGGGTGCAGTGTGTGGGGGGTATATTATGAGTGGGCCAGCGTGTGTGGGGTATATTATGAGTGGGGGCAGTGTGTGTGGGGTATATTTTGAGAGGGGGCAGTGTGTGGAGGGTACTTTATGAGCGGGCAGTGTGTGGGGGGTATATTATGAGTGGGGGAAGTGTGTGTGGGGGGTATATTATGAGTGGGGGCAGTGTGTGTGGGGTATATTATGAGTGGGGGCAGTGTGTGGGGGGTATATTATGAGTGGGGGCAGTGTGGAGGGCAGGGCCGGGGCCCACTTGCTGTTGGTGACACCATCTGCACCACTTGCAGGATGGTGTCCCCAGCAGTTCATGGCTTCCTTGCGCTGTTTCTCCTTCCACCTGCACTGTCTTCTCCTCCCCCTGCTTTGTGTTCTCCACCTTCTGCGCTATCTTCTCCCCGCGTGAGATAAACGAAGTGTGCGACTGCTCATGGTTGCTTATGAATACTGATAAGCTGGCAGTGAAAGATCTGTGCCACACCGCAGGTAACATCACAGGTCTCTGCCAGGGATAGTCACACCGCTCTGCTGTCAGCTTATTACTATTAATAAGCCGTCAGCAGTCGGAAGCTGCACTTATCGCAGCACAGCTCACGTGGAGAGAAGACCTCGCGCAGGAGAAGACAATGCAAGGGGTGGACAGAGCACAGGAGAAGGCGGCTCAAGGGGTGGGGGCAAGAGAGGCAATAGAGGGGGAAGAAAGCACACTGGGATAGATAACAGCACAAGGGGTGGGGGCAAGAGACAGGGCACACGGGCACAGCACAAGGGATAGAGTACAGTGCATAAGGAGAAAGCAAGCAAAGGTTTGGAATAGTGCACAGGGGGAGAAAACAGCATGGGGGGTTAGGGTGGAGAAGACATCGCATGTCGGGGGGAGACAGCACATGGGGTAGAGACAGAGCACACGGGGAGAAGACAGTGCATATGGGGGTGGAGAGACAAAGCGCACCGGGTGGAGGAGAGGGATTATTACATAGATTCTATTGTGTATATATATGGCCCACAGCATCCAATGTGTTAAAGGGGCCCACTAAGAGTCTTTCACCCGGGGCCCGAACAAACCTGGAGCCGGCCCTGGCGGATGAGATGTTCCCGCGGAGGGAAACCGGATGGCAGATAGCTGCTATCCGGGTCAATCTGGGCCCCATAGGAATACTATGGGGCCAAAATCAGATCCGGGGCTGTCTGGTTCACAACGGACAGCCCCGGATCACAAAAAACGTGATGTGAAATCGGCCTTAGTCAGATACTGGGCAACATTCTAAGGGTGGAAACACACTGGCGTTTTTAAAATCGGTCCGTTTGTCATCCAGGAGAGTCGCAGGGGCGGAACTACACTGGTGCAGCTGGTGCAGCTGCACCAGGGCCCCGACCGGCTGGGGGCCCCTTCAAGCCTGGAGGGGGGCCCCCAGTCGACCCCCGCAAGCCGCCGCCAGAGGAGAGGAGGGTCAGGCAAGGGAAGCAGAGAGCTTCCTGCTTCCTCTGCCTGATCCCGCCCCTCCTCTCCTCTGCTCCTCCGGCTCCTAGAACACTTCCGCGTGGCTCCCAGGTAGGAGAGCATCACGCCTGCGGCTCAGTGCGGCTCAGTGCGGCCCCCAGCGGCACCCTCCCCCCCCTTTCCGGGCCGCGCCGACGGCCAGCGGAACCCCTCCCCCCCCGGGCCGCGCCGACGGCCAGTAGCCCCGCCCCCCCGGGCCGCGCCGATGGCCAGTAGCCCCGCCCCCCCGGTCCTCTCCTGCACCAGGGCCCCCGGGGGTGACGGTCCGCCCCTGAGAGTCAGATGAGTGTCATCCGTTTTTTGGTGCATGTGGCATCCAACTGCTGTGCAAGTTTTCTCAGATCACATCCGTGTACAATCTGTTCTTTCCTCAGCAGCTATTACTGTAGAATCATTTACAGGAACATTTTACAGTTGTCTCAGCTGCAGAATGATAATGTATCCGTGAAAAAAAAACGGATGCCTCTCGGTTGGTCCGTGTGCGGTCCATGATTTTGTCGGACTCATAGACTTGCATTAGCGAGTCTCGCACGTGAATCGCATACTGTCGCAGCATGTTGTGACTTTTTTCCCCATCCAGAATCTGGATGAGAAAAAAGCGTCCGACACACGCAAATCGGCTCTCATATATTGATTAACATTGGTCCGACTGCAATGTGAGAAAATCACACATTGCACTCATCCGAGTTTCACGCCAGTGTGTCCCTACCCTTAATAATAAAATCCATATAGTAATCCTACAATGTCTGCTGGACTGCTATGGGGGGGGTTTATGGTTCAGTTAGTACACTCCATACTTCTTGTTATTAACCAGTTAATACCCTCTTGTCCACCGCACTGCAGTGTCAAAAGAGGAAGACAGCGAGACAGGCAGCGACATGGCATCAGAGAGCCCCTGACCTTGAATAGAAGATCCTCAGATTCTGGTATTGTGACGACATATGAAGAAATATTTTTTTCCACAGCACTTTACATACATCATCAACACTGTCCCCATTGGGCTCACAACGAAACATCCTACCAGTATGTCTCATATTGTATATTGCTTTCTTTGATATCAGCTTCACAATATTGCATTTATTGCACTTGTCAGTTTTGATGTTTAAGATTGCATTTGTTTGCAGGATGTCATAATTGACTCCCAGAGCTGCTGGTTTGATGGTTAAGGTCTTACAGCATCTTAGATTTTTTTGGCTTAAAGGTACTTCCAAGTTTCTCAATAGGGTTGAGATCAGGGGAGACTGGTAGCCACACCATGGTTTTCTCTAATTTTATGTCCATAGCAGCCAATTACTCAGGGCTATGCTCTGTACCAAGAGATGGTGCATTGTCATGCATGGGAATGATTTTGTACGAAGAAAAAAAAAGTCGTCAGTCTAAAAGTATATATGCTTTGCCGTGGTCCTTTTCACTCCTTCATGGACCCTATAGGGCCAAACTAGCTCTCTCCACATGATTACGACCCAAGATCATGACTGCCACCTCCTTGCTGATGTCACAGCCTTTTGGGACACGGTGGTGGTCATCTAGCAACCATCCACTACTCCAACCATAATAGGAACCTCTCAGCTCCTTTTAGCCCCTCCTATCACTACTCTGCACCTTGCTAGCTCATCCCTAACCATCCAAAAGATGATTTATCACCTTATTGTTGCCTTTTGCACATAAACGAATTAAAATAATTAAAATATTTTATTATTCTTTGTATTTATTTCAAAGCAGTCTGTCTGCAGGGGGGCGTGGCACAAAGGGGGCGTGGCACGATGGGGGCGTGGCACGATGGGGGGGCGTGGCACGATGGGGTGTGTGGCGCGACAGGGAGGGCGGCACCGCTGACAGTGCCTAGGGCGGCAGGAACTCCAAATACGGGCCTGAGGGGAGATGACACTAGGACACTGTGTAATGCCGCACTGTACGTGGCCCGTGACAGCCCTTTATCCATATGTTTCACTGGGTCAATTTTTCTGTCATCACAGGACAGTTACCCTAGGGTTCCCCTGCCTCCCCTATTCCAGGGCCGCAGACAGGGGGCGATGTGAAAGAACATAGTCACTAATCATACTCAATTCCAGGCTGTAAAGGGCCGGATGGGAAGAAGCTGCAGCCTCACCCGGGCAGGAGAATTGGTGCAAGGAGTGCTGGGACTTGTAGTCTGGCAGTGACTGAGCCCCTCTCAGCGGCTGCTATATCCCCAGAGGGCCCTAGGTGACAGTATCCAGTGCGAGATGGAGCCGCCACTCACCGCTGTCTGGTCACTATTTCTTGTTTGTCCGGGCTGGTGCTGTGGCCCGTGTGCGGATCCTTTGTCCTCAAGATTCGTGCTGTTTTGGGGGCGTGGTGCAGCAGTGTGCAGGCCATGTCTGTGCCCCACAACCGTGTTCTTTGTTGAATTTTGGCTGATCCGGGGGTGTGGCTTGGGGCGGGGTTATCTAGCCTAGCATCATAGCGGTGGGCATGTGTAGCCGCAATTGACCCTAGCAGCGGCCAATCATGGCTATCCGTGACCTGCCATGTGATAGTGCCCACCCCATGACGATGGGCGGTCACATGATGCGCGGCCAATCATGGGTGGGCTGGGCGGCGTCAACGCATGGGCTCAGACCGGGGCCTAGTTTAATGCGGGCTACCGGGTGAGGCACCAGGGCTCGCGATGCCAGTAGGCTGCGGCACTGCAATGGCGCGGCAGCGGCCTGTTTCCCCTCAGCCCCATGCCTTGGACGCGTGCCCTGGAATTACCGGTGGTGCGCGTCCCAGTGTGGAGCCGCCGCAGGGTGTGTAAATTGAGGCTGTGGAGGCTGCTGCTGAGAACCTGATCCCTTGGGGCTGGATCGGTGCTACTGTGCCCAGGGTGTCCTCAATCACTAACTCCTTGGTTGGAGAGGGTGAGAGGTGGCGACTTGAGCGCTTCTTGCATCCCCCTGTTGTGCAGTGGGATGTAGTGGGGCATGTGCTGCGCATGGCCAGAGGCTCTGGGAGAGAGCAGGGAGTGCAAAACCCTTTCTGGGTTCCATCTACTTTCCACGTAGGGAAGCAGAAGTTTCTGATAGGAGCTTCGACACCGTGCCCTGGACGTGCGCCCTGAACTTACCGGCGGTGTGCGTCCTGACCTGGGGCCAGCGTGGTTGGAGAGGGGAATGGGGCTCATGTATGCAGGCTGCTGGTGCTGCACCGGATCCCTTGGGGATGGATCGGTGCGGTGGCTGGGCACGCTGGTGGCCTCAATCACCTGCTTCTTTATTGGAGGAGGTGAAAGGTGCACTTCTGCCTCCTTGCATCCCCTTGTCTTGCAGAGGGATGCCCTGGGTATGCACGGTGGCTGCCTCCATGGTCTGGGGTAGTAAGATCGGAGTCCCTTTATGGGGATCCGTCGCCCTGCAAGGGTGGTGAGCGCTGCCTTGGATGTAGTGGGGCATGTGCTGCGGATGGCCAGAGGCTCTGGGAGAGAGCAGGGAGTGCAAAACCCTTTCTGGGTTCCATCTACTTTCCACGTAGGGAAGCAGAAGTTTCTGATAGGAGCTTCGATGCCGTGCCCTGGACGTGCGCCCTGAACTTACCGGCGGTGTGCGTCCCGACCTGGGGCCACCGTGGTTGGAGAGGGGAATGGGGCTCATGTATGCAGGCTGCTGGTGCTGCACCGGATCCCTTGGGGATGGATCGGTGCGGTGGCTGGGCACGCTGGTGGCATCAATCACCTGCTTCTTTATTGGAGGAGGTGAAAGGTGCACTTCTGCCTCCTTGCATCCCCCTGTCTTGCAGAGGGATGCCCTGGGTATGCACGGTGGCTGCCTCCATGGTCTGGGGTAGTAAGATCGGAGTCCCTTTATGGGGATCCGTCGCCCCTCCAAGGGTGGTGAGCGCTGCCTTGGAGGCCCCCATGCTCTATGTAGAGCGGCACCCTTTGGCTTATAGTAAAAAGTAAAAATAAGAATTAAATAGTAAAAATAAAATGTAAGAGTAAGAATGGTAGATGTGGTCTGAGCTGCAGACACACATGTGCCTCCTTGCGACATTAAGCAAAAACTGAATAGCTATGCCCACGTATGGGTGTATACTGCAGGAAGGAGGACTTAACTTTTAGCTCTACTTAGTGTCGCCTCCTAGTGGCAGAAAAGCATACACCCATGGTCCTGTGTTCCCAATGATGCGAAGGAGAAAACAGAGCAATTTTTTTCACCTAATTTGAGAATGCTGCCTGGTTTTTCATTTTTAGATAGATACATAGACTGCCATCTTTGTTTTGCAATAAAATCCAGTCTAAACTAAGGCGTTTTAGAACATTGGGAATATTTTACTGTGTATTGCAATACTCTTGTGCAATAGTACAATCTTGTAAAATAATCACTTGTCCTATATTCGGAAACACATCAGTATTGCAACATATAGTAAGAGTCACAATCTCCTATGAAGCCCCAGAACAGACAGGGTTTTTCTGAAGTACAATGATGGCGCCGTAGGGGATTTTATTAAATCTGAAGCTGCCATAGTAATCCATTGGTACCCATGATATATCGGTGGGTAGGTAGACAGATTGTCAGTAACTTGCTTGTATGAACTGGGCTCAGTTCCTGAGCCCACAAAATAGCATCTGCACATGATGTGCCATGGTTATGTACATTACATGTTGGGAATAGGTTACAGTGAATCTGTTACTAGATTTCATGATACTAGCACCATACATTATTGAAGAAGACCTTCCACCAAATGTTTCATGTTGAACTGGACAGACAATGTAATAATAACTGTAGAGTGGATGCACTACTATGGTATGTACAGCATATGTCCCTAAGGGGACTATTAAATACAGTGAAAAGTAAGAAAAAAAAGTTTTAAAAAAAGATGAAAAAAATTAAATAAACACAAATGTTCAAATCAACTCCCTTTTGCCTGATTAAAAATAAATATAAAAAATTAAAAATACACATATTTTGTATTGCTGAATCTGTAAAAATCCAATCTATCAAAACATAAAGAAAATTAATCTGATTGGTAAACAGCATAATGAGAAAAAAAATCAAAATGCCAGAATTATGGGTTTTTTTTTGGCTGCAGCAGTGTTGCATTGCAATGGAATAAAAGGCGATCACAACACTGTATCTACCCCAAAAATGGTATCAGTAAAAACTCAGGTCACAAATGTTAAGCTGTCACACAGTCCCATACTAGAAGACAGAAAAAGTCACGGGACACAGAATATGGAGTTCTAACAAAGATAGAAATGTCGCCTTTAAGTTCATCTGTTTCTGTTTGCTTCACCATGAATATTTCCCCAGTCAGGGATTGAAGCACATTTCTGACATAAGTTACACCAATAAAGTGACGTAATATTAAAATTACCAGCAGATTTGCCACATCCATCCCACCCATGCTCTGCCCACTTTGGTGGATCTGGTCAAGACTAGTTTGAAAACCCCAAACGTACTAAACTCTTGCACAATTTTGAGTATTTTATACATTTTGTGACTTTTAAAAATGTTTTACTGCAGAATTTTGCTAAAAACAGTGATGAATTGGGGCCATAGTGTGTAAAACATACTTCTAAAGAAAGTTTGTCTTCATCTGTAAAGTACCTTCTCACTTTTTATTTTTTGACCTTTAGTGATGTCCTCAAAGACAAGCTTCACAGAATATGTGATTTATATGTTCATGCAGATTTCAAGGTCTTGTGCTAAATAGTTATTTTTAATATACGAGTAAGACTCTGTACTTTGTAAAGTACATGGAGAAAAAGAATATATTGTGAAGCAAGATGAAATCGACTAGAAAAATATAAGAATTTTTAGGCTAATTATATAATTTAAAGAGAACCAGGAATGTAAAAAAGCTCTTTTAATCTACAGGTATGGGGTTAATCTGCAGGTTAAAAGTATTTTGAAGCTGCCTGATGCTAACACCAAGAGCCCCACTGCCGGGAGGAAATCAATTGTATTACTTCTGGTAGCGTTGGGCTTTCAGTCATAGAGGCAGGATTTCTGTCACCCCTCCTTTCCTTTCTGTCAAGTATAAGATCATATGATCATCAGGATCCTATCTATATCTTTCTCCTGTAGAGTGTATGCACTTATGGTCAGTGAGATCGGCTCTCTCTATCTATCCTCTATCCGGTAGCGTATAAGCTCTTATGGTCAGCAGGGTCCTCTTTCTTTCTTCTGTAGAGTGTAAGCTCTTATCGTCAGTGGGGTCCTCTATCTCTCCTTTAAAGTGTACGTTTTTATGGTCAGTGAGGTCCTCTCTCTCCTGTAGAGTGTAAGCTCATTTAGTCAGTGGGGTCGTCTCTCTCGTGGGAAAAGTGTGAGCTCTTATTGTTAGTGGGGTCCTTTCCCTTTCTCTCATTTCTGTAGAGTATGACCTCTTAAGATCAGCAGTGCTGTCTTTACCTCGCAAGTAAATTGTAAGCTTTTATGGCTAGGGGGGTCATCTCCCTCTCTCTCTCTTTCTCTCTCCTGTAGTGTGTAACGCCTTATGGTCAGTGGGGTCTTCTCTTTCTCTTTCTTGCCAGTAAAGTGTAAGCTCTTATGGTTGGTGGAATCCTCTCTCTATGGCAGAGTGTAAACTCTTATTGTTAGTGGGGTTCTCTCTCTTTCTGTAGAGCACAATCTCTTATGGTCAGTGGCATCCTCTCTCTCTCCTGGAGAGTGTAAGCTCTTATAATTAGTGGGGTCCTCTGTCTCTCTCCTGTAGAGTGAAAACTCTAAGGCTATGTGCACATCTGACGTTTCTGCATCTCTGCAGACCGTCCTAAAACCGGTGGACACTGGCAGAAACTGAGTTTTCTGTGCTCAGAAGTGTCGCTCGTTTTTTGCTAGTTTTTTGCTCATTTTCCGCCCGGTTTTACAGCGTTTTTCTCGGCGGTTTTCTCGGCGGTTTTAAAAACTGAGTTTTTTGTGCACTTGTTCAGCTGAAACCGGTGGAAAAACAGGAGGAAAGAAGTCACTTGCTCTATTTTTGGAAACCGGTGAAAAAACTCAGTTTTGACTGAAAACGACCAGAAGAAAAACGTTGTAATGTAGACAGAGTTTTCTAAAATCCATTGACTAGCATGTTAATCCAACCGGAGGGTAGGATTAACATAAATTAACATAAAACTGAGCGGAAAACGCCGACGGAAAACGTCCAAAAGCAGCCCACAAAAAGACTGATGTGCACATAGCCTTATGGTCATCAGGGTCCTCTTTCTTTATCCTGTAGAGTATAAAGTCTAATAGTCAGCAGGGTACTTTTCCTTTCCTGTAGAGTATAAGCTCTTATGGTCAGTGGAGTCCTTTCTCTCTCCTGTAGAGTATAAGATCTTATGATCAGTGGGATCCACTCGCTTATGGTTAGTCAGGTTTTCTCTTTCCTATAGAGTGTTAGCTCTTATGGTTATCAGTGATCAGTGGGGTTCTCTCTCTCTTTCCTGTAGAATGTCAGCTCTTATGGTTAGTGGCGTTCCCTGTTTCTTATGGTCAACAGAGTCCTCTCTCTAGCAGTAAAGTGTAATCTCTTATGGTACCTTTACACGCCGCCACCGAAAGGTAGAAACCGGCAGGTATCGGACACAATTGTACCTTTTACCTTCAAAACACCGCGAAGTGGCGGCGTGTAATTCAGGTTGTTCCTTCCCGTGTCTTCCGACACCTGTGTTTCAGCCGTGCTCAAAAACAAGCAGGCATAATACCTATGGTGGTGGCGTGTAATCGGGGCACAGGCACGGTATTTGAGTTCCCTGGGGCATGCCACAGCGTCATGTATACCACGCCCCATCAGCTATCATTGGTGGGGAATACTGTGTACCCATTGGCTGTCCCTGCACAGGGCGGCATATTTAACGAGCTGACCAGTCACAATACACATTTGCAATAGCATCATGTATTAGCCAGCCTCCCTGCGCTGGCTGGCCAATCATGATGTTATTGCATTGTCCAATCACCGTACGAGCATCGCGTAATACACAACTCTGTCACGCCTATGTAGTTACGGCGCACAATATGCACGCCCATATTCCCTTGTGGTAGCGGCGTGTAAATCAGGGAAGGTGCTCCACAGAAGGTAACCTGCGGCACCCGTCAGCACTTCCGGGGAACGAAAATACCTTCTGTGGAGCACCTTGTGGTGGCGTGTATTTGCGGCATCAGGTACCGTTGGCAACCGTTGAAAACGTGCACGTGCGGTGCCTACCTGTTGCTACCCTCGGTGGCGGCGTGTAAAGGTACCATAAGGGTGCTGTTATACGGGGCTGGGGATGTTGGCGGCGAATGACAAAGGCGCGCACGCTCATGCCGCCCCCGCCAGCATCGCCGTCCCCCGTTTAGATGGGGCGACTCAGCCAGCCACGCGCTGGCAATCTGTCAGGCGGCATCGCCGCCAGCGTGTCTGGAAACCCCAGCGGTGATGCAGGACAATGGGATCCTATGGCTCCCATCGCCTGACAGGTCGCCGACACCCATTTACATGGGGTGATGTGTGCATATCGCCCCATGATGGTCGCTGGTTTCAGAGCACTGCCCTGAAACCAGGCGACCTCCAGGCACCGGCGACATCGCCCCTTTACATGAGGCGACGTAGGGACGATGACGCCGGCGATAGGCTATGCCCCCACGTAGCCTCTGTAATGGGCGACGATATCGCCCCATGTAACGGCACCCTTAGGGTTAATGGGATCCTCTGTTTCTTTCATGTACTAGCTGCCCCTAAAGATGGAAACAGGAAAGTCTATCTTGCCTCAGAGCAGAACCCCAAAAGAATAGCAAGCCCCCCACGGATATTCACTGGGAAACAGGAGAGGAAAAACACACACAGGCAGATAATAGAGTTTAGCAAAAGAAGCCATACTAGCTAGATAGTAAGGACAGGATGCAATACTATTGCGATCAGTATTAAAAATACTATCAAAAACCTCCAACAGCAGATAGTACCAAAAAATAACCCTGAGTCTGCTAAGACTCGCACCCTCTATATCTGCAGGAACTTCTGTGAATCAAACTAGAATAAATAGGTTCTAACATCAGCAGAACAGGAAGCGCAGACAACAGTGAATAGCAATTCATACCTACCTAGGGAGAAAACTTCCTAAATGAGAGTAGGTAAACAAATATGCAGACTAAATATCAAGCCACAACTCAGAGCAGGACAAGCAATAAGCAGACCTCAAGCGCACCACATGTGTGCCACAAAATAACAAAAACCCATTCACTTCGCTTGCAAGGATTCAGCAGAGCAGGAAGAAACCAGGAGAGATGTGGACACCTCCAGGAATAATTACAACTGGCTGAGACTGATCAGCTCCAACCACCTATATGCTCCAATCCGAAGCAGACTTCCAATCATCAGGATCAGCTGAGGAACTCTCCAAAACACAGCCAGCTGCATCACCAACAACAACCACAGGAGAGAGCTCACAGCCAGAATTCTTCATCAATGAATTCACAACAGTACCCCCCCCAGTGAGAAGGGGTCACCAAACCCTCACCAGAGCCCCCAGGTTTACCAGGATGAGCCAGATGAAAAGCATGAACCAAGTCAGGGGCATGGACCCCGAGGCAAAAAAACAAGAATTATCCTCTGGCCATAACCCGTCATTTAGAAAGGTACTGGAGCCTCCATCTCGAAGATGGGAATCCAAAATCTTCTCAACCTCATACTCCAACTCACCATCAATCAAGACTGGATCCGAAGGAGCCACAGCAGAACCACGGGCACAACATACTTCCTCAACAATGATTTATGGAAGACATTATGAATTGCAAAGGAGTCCGGAAGCGCCAACCAAAAGGAGACAGGATTAATAATCTCAGCAATCCTGTAAGGACTAATGAACCGAGGCTTGAATTTAGGAGAAAAAAACTTCAGAGGAACATGGTGGGACGACAACCAAACAAATCCCCAACACGAAGCCGAGAACCAACACACTGACGACGGTTAGCAAAACGTTGAGCATCTCCTGAGACTGATGTAAATTGTCCACCACACAATCCAAATCTGCTGGAGCTGTCAACCACAGAATCCATACCAGGACAGGAGAAGACGCACCCTGCCCCGAAGAAAAACGAGTATGAAAACCAAAATTACAAAAGAAGGGTGAAACCAAAGTAGCAGAACTCACCCGATTATTAAGCGCAAACTTGGCCAAAGGCAAGAAGGCAATCATCCTGATCGCAGACACAAAACATTCAAATAAGTCTCCAAAGTCTGATTAGTTTTCTCAGTCTGACCATCAGACTGAAGATGAAACGCAGAAGAAAAAGACAAATCAATACTCAGCTTAGCATGGAAGGACCTCCAAAACTGAGAAACAAACTGGGCACCCCTGTCAGACACAATATTCTCCGGAATACCATGCAAACGAACAACATGCTTGAAAAACAACGGAACCAATTCCAAAGAAGAAGGCAATTTAGACAAAGGAATCAAATGAACCATCTTAGAAAACCTGTCACAAATAACCCAGATAACAGTCATCCTCTGGGAAACAGGAAGGTCAGAAACAAAATCCGTAGAAATATGCGTCCATGGCCACTCAGGTACAGGTAAGGGCGAAAGCAACCCACTAGCCCAGGAACAACAAGGCTTGACCTACGCACAAGTCCCACAGGACTGCACAAAAGAACGCACATCCCGGGACAAGGAAGTCAGCCACAAAGATCTACTGACCAAATTCCAGGTAGCAAAGATGCCAAGATGACCGGCCAACACAGAACAATGAACCTCAGAAATAACTTTAGTAGTTCCACTGGGCAGGAGCAAACATCTTCCCCACAGGACATCTCTAGGTCTATCCGCTTGAAATTCCTAAAGAGCAAGTCGTAAATCGGGGGAAATAGCAGAAAGAACAACCCCCTCCTTCAAAATGCCGACCTGCTCCAAAACCTCAAAGAATCAGCCAAAAAACTGCAAGAGAGAGCATCAGCCTTAACATTCTTAGAACCAGGGAGGTACGAGACCACAAAATCAAAACGAGTAAAAGACAATGACCATCGAGACTGCCTAGCATTGATCTCTTGGCAGACTCGAGATAAACTAGATTCTTGTGATCAGTCAAGACCACAACACGGTGCTTAGCCCCCTCCAGCCAATGTCGCCACTCATCAAACACCCACTTCATGGCCCGCAACTCCCAATTGCCGACATCATAATTGTGTTCAGCGGGCAAAAATTTACAGGAAGAGAAGGCACAAGGTACATCATGGAACCAACAGGATCTCTCAGACAAAATGGCCCCCGCACCAATCTCAGAGGCATCAATCTACACCTGAAATGGAAGAGAGACATCCGGTTGTCGCAACACAGGAGCAGAAGTAAACCGTCTTTTAAGCTCCTGCAAGGCGAAAACAGCCGCAGGGGACCAATGCTCCACATCAGCGCTATTCTTAGTCAAATCGTTAACGTTTAACCACACTGGAAAAATTTGGAATGAACCGACGATGAAAATTAGCAAACCCCAAAAATTTCTGAATACTCATTTACAGACGTGGGCTGAACCAATCATGAATAGCCTGAACCTTAACAGAATCAATCTCAATAGACAAGGAGACAACATGAAGCCCAAAAAAGAAACCTTCTGGAAGCCAAAGAAACACTTAGACCCCTTACATACAAAACATTGTCACAAAGGATCTGAAAGACAGTCTCTGACCTGTGCCACATGAGAATCCCAATCGTCGGAAAAAGTCAAAATATCATCCAAATACACAATCAGGAACTTGTCAATAAACTCCCAAAATATGTATGCATAACGGACTGAAAAACGGAATGGAGCATTAGTAAACCCAAACGGCATCACGAGATATTCAAAATGGCCTTCAGGTGTATTAAACCATAGTTTTCCATTCGTGACACTGCTTAATACGAAATAGATTATATGCTCCCCTAAGGTCAATCTTAGTAACCAACATGCCCCCTTAATCCTAGAAAACAAGTCAGAAATCAAAGGTAGAGTGTATTGAAACTTGACTGTGATCTTATTCAAGAGCTGATAATCAATACAGGGTCTCAGGGAGCCATCTTTCTTAACAACAAAAAAGAACCCCGCCTCCAACGGCGAAGAAGACAGCTGAATATGTCCTTTCTCCAAAGAATCCTTAATATAGCTCTGACAAGATGAAAAGTTGACCTTTAGGAAACTTACAGCCTAGCACCAAATCAATCGACACAATCGCACTCCCTGTGTGGTGGAAGAGGACTGGACTTGGGCTAATCAAAAGCATCCTGACAATCAGACAGAAACTCTGGAATCTCCAAGGGCGAAGAGGAGATAGACATCAAAGAAATTACATCATGTACCCTCTGACAACCCCAACTAGTCACGGACATAGACTTCCAATCCAAAACAGGATTATGGACGTATAACCACGGAAAACCCAGCACAACCACATCATGCAGATTATGCAAAACCAGAAATTGACAATCCTCCTGATGAGCTGGTGGCATGCGCATTGTTAACTGCATCCAAAACTGGGGCTTATTTTGAGCCAAAGGCGTAGCATCGATGCCCCTTAAAGGAATAGGGTCCTGCAATGGCTGCATAGGGAAGCCACAACGCCTGGCAAACTCAAACTCCATCAGGTTTAAGGCAGCGCCTGAATCAACAAATGCCATCACAGAAAATGACGACAAGGAACAAATCAAAGACATAGATAATAAAAACTTAGGTTATATATGAGTAAATGAACTAGCAATCCTCTGTGCCCGCTTGGGGCAGACAGAAATAACATGAGAAGCATCTCCACAGTAAAAACACTACCTATTCTGGCATCTAAATCCTTGTCTTTCAGTTCAAGATAGAATCCTATCACACTGCATCAGCTCAGGAATCTTCTCTGAGGACAACATTCCCGAGTGGACAGTTCTGCACTCCCGCAGACGCCGATCAATCTGAATGGCCAGAGACATAGAATTCGTTCAGGCCCGAAGGCGTCGGACACCCCACCATAACATCCTTAACGGAGTCAAAGACCCTTTCTGAAAAGCACCGCCAAAGCATCATCATTCCATTTAGTTAACACAGACCATTTTCTGAATTTTTGACAATACAATTCTGCCACCTCTTGACCCTGAGACAAGGCCAACAAGGTCTTTTCAGCTTGATCCACCGAGTTGGATTCATCATAAAGTAAACCCAAAGCCTGAAAAAAGGAGTCCACAGTAAGTAACCGGATCCCTAGAATCGAGAGAAAATGCCCAATCCTGCGGATCACCACACAGCAGGGAGATAACAATTTTAACCTGCTGAATGGAATCACCAGAGGATCAAGGTCTCAGAGCAAAAAACAATTTACAATTATTTTTGAACTCAAAAATTTGGACCTGTCATCAAAAAACAAATCCGAAGTAGAAATTTTTGGTTCCGAAAACTGGAGTTGAACAAATAATCAGAAATTCCCTGTACCCTAGCAGCAAGCTGGTCTAAATGAGAAGCTAGTTCCTGGACACTCATACTGGCACAAGACTCCACAGTCACCCAAAGAAAAAGAGGGAAGAAAAAAAAAAACTACAGAAAAAAAAATGCCTCAACACCTCTTTTCCCTTCTTCTGAGTGCACGTAACTCATTTTTGTCTTTATGGCCAGTTGTACTGTTATGATCCGATGACTAGGAGTAACATAAACAGACTTCACAGAAGTAGTTGACAACTGTACTGACCGCAGTCCCTGACTAAATACTGCAACTAGAAGTAGCCGTGGGATGTAACTAACTATGCCCTAGACACCTCAACACGGCCAGAGAACTAGCTGCCCCTAAAGATGGAAACAGGAAAGTCTATCTTGCCTCAGAGCAGAACCCCAAAAGTATAGCAAGCCCCCCACGATATTGACTGGGAAACAGGAGAGGAAAAACACACACAGGCAGATAATAGAGTTTAGCAAAAGAGGCCACACTAGTTAGATAGTAAAAACAGGATGGAATACTATTGCGGTCAGTGTTAAAATACTATCAAAAACCTCCAACAGCAGATAGTACCAAAAAATAACCCTGAGTCTCTAAACTCGCCCCTCTATATCAGCAGGAACTTATGTGAATCAAACTAGAATAAAACTAGAATAAATAAATTCTAACACAAGCAGAACTGGAAGCTGCAGACAACAGTGAATGGCAATTCATACCTGGGAAGAAAACTTCCTAACTGAGAGCAGGTAAGTAAATATGCAGACTAAATATCAACCCACAACTCAGAGCAAGAAAGCAATAAGCAGATCTCAAGCACACAACATGTGTGCCACAAAATAACAAAAACCATTCACTTAGCTTGCAAGGATTCAGCAGAGCAGGAAGAAACCAGGAAGAGTAGTGGACACCTCCAGGAATAATTACAACTGGCAGAGATTGATCAACTCCAACCACCTATATGCTCCAATCTGAAGCAGACTGCCAATCATCAGGATCAGCTGAGGAACCTCCAAAAAACAGCCAGCTGCATCACAACAACAACCACAAAAGGAAGCTCACAACCAGAATTCTTCATCAATGTATTCATAACAGGGGTCCTCCTCTGCCTCTCTCTAAATTCTAACGGGGGTCAGCATGGTATACTCTGTCTCCTGTAGAGTGTACCTTCTTATGGACAGGAGGTCCTCTTTCTCACCAGTAGAGTGTAAGCCCTTATGATCAGCAGGGTCCTTTCTCTCTCTTTCTCCAAATAAGGTAAGGTTTTTAGTCAGCGTGGTTGCCTTTCTGCTCTCCTGAATAGTAAGTACAAATGTGCAAATTAATTGCGACAAAACATTTAAGTAAAATCGTAAGTTGGTTACTAGTCAGTGATTCAAACCAGTTTTAACTGCTTTGAACAGTGTGAGTGCACAACCTTGAGTAACAAAATGTGGTTTGACTGGTTTTAGTCAGAAAATAACAGCTCGCTGCCCCCTCAGCTTCAGTGGAGAGCTTGTTTCTGTGAGGAGTGGTTTAGTGTACTTTTTCTCTCAGTGTGATTTGTGCCTGTAAAAATGGATGTTACTCCATGGAAGAGGTCTAGAATTATTACTCTTAATGAACATACAAGTCTGACTGTAAGAGAAATCGCTTCCACTGTTGGTATTGGAAAATCTACCGTTTCAAGAATATTCGCACACAACGAAACTGGATCGTTTTCTCCATAATGAAAAGGGAAATGTGAAGAAAAAGGAAAACAACACCAAGAACTGATAAAAACTTATCAGAAATAGTAAAACTAATGAAGAAAAACAAGTAAAGACTTGCTTTGTCCCAATTAATTTGCACAGCACTGTATAAACTCTTATAGTCAGTGGGATCCTCTCTCTCTACTTTCCTACATGCAATTTACAAGCAATTACAAACTCATGAGTATTGAAATCTGTGAAAATGTATTTGCTGCAAATCAATTTTTGTGGGATAATTAGCGAACACAGCAAATATACATTTCAAAATATCTCTTCATCTCTAGTCAGAATGTGTTATTTTAGTTCCTGGATATGGAGTCAAAAAAGACAAAAAAAAAACCTTAAACCCTTCCCTCCACAGCAAATTTTCATCTTTGTACTTTTTTTCTCCTCCCCTTCTTCCAGAACCAGGACTTTTTATTTTTTCCATCCACTTAAGGGTATGATGGCTTATTTTTTGCAGGATGAATGTAGTTTTAAATAAGGCTAGGGTCACACTTTGAAAAAAGAATTGCGTCCAGATTCGGATGCGGTGAACGAATTTGCTTCAGACAAGGCACCGGTAACCGGATTGCTCCGGATCTGTAATCTGGAGCAATCCGGTTACTGTACAGTTTGCTCATCCCTGCTGCGCAGGGATGAGCAAACTGTAAAATGTGGTAAAAACCTTTAATATTAATAATAATTGTGCCCTTCATGTCTCTAGGGGGTGCCCACCCCCCCTAGAGACATGCTACCTACTCAGGTGGGCATGTAATAGGTTAATATACCCTGTACAGTAAGCCGACTCCTGTCGGCTCTGTACAATCTTATGAATGAAGCCGCAGCTCCCCTTGAGCTGCGCACATACTATACGTAATGTACGTATAGTATGTGCGCTGTCCGAGGTCCTGTACTCATTTACAGTAGATCTATGGGCTGCACAGCAAAATAGATCTACTGTAAAAGCCTTCAGGACCCTGGGTACATTACGTATAGTATGCGCCCAGCTGACAGAGGAGCAGGCGGCTTCATTCATAAAAATGTACAGAGCCGACAGGAGTCGACTTACTGTACAGGGTATATTAACCTATTACATGCCCACCAGAGTAGGCAGCATGTCTCTAGGGGGGGGCACCCCCCTAGAGACATGATGGGCACACTTATTAATAATATTACAGCTTTTTTAATAACATTAAACACTTTGCTTATCCCTGCAGCAGTCGAGATAAGCAAAGTATACAGTAACAGGATTGCTCAGGATTACACATCCTGAGCATTGCAGTCACCAAGTGCGGATGTTACAACCACTCCGAAAACTGCAGCCTGCATAATTTTTCACGCAGGCTGTAGAGCCAGATGCGGAAACCCGATTGCATGTAATGCAATCCGATTTTTAGAATGGGCTCCTATGAGGAGAGTTTACTGATGTGGTTTTGAGCTTTTTGAAAGCTCAAAAACGGATCAGGATTTAAAAAAAAAAAAATAATGCAAGTGTGACCCCAGCCTAACACCATACATTTTACCATTCAAAGTAACGGGAAAAAAATCCAATTGTAGTGAAACTGGCAAAAAAATACAGTTCCACCACATATTTTTTTAGTTTTATTTTTACAGTGCACATTCCAGGGTAAAAGTTACGCTGAATAATGATTCTCCAGGCCCATACAATTATGGAATGACAATCTTGTATAGTTTTTATCTAACTGTAAAAAAAAATGTAGAAACTTGCAAAAAATTTTTTTCTTTATTTGAGTTGCCATTTTCCGAGACCTGTAACATTTTGGTTTTTCCATCAATTGAACTGGGTGATGTTTTTTTTCCACAACAAGCTGACAGTCTTAGGCGGGCGTCACACGCTATGATATATGTCAAGATCTCGCTGGAAAGTGCCTGATTTGGCATCGCTCCTATGACATGGTTGCGTGTAACAGGTCGATCTGACTAGCGATAAGTGGTCAGGTCGTTATATACAGATATGGGAACCTGACCCCATATCAGACGATGTTGATCATCCAATCTGCTGCATTGTTCTGTGTGACACCACGATAAACAATCTCCTTACCGATTTCTCCTATTCACATCATTGACAAGCATCGTTCGCTGGTGGTGTGAGCGATCCCTGCATGTAATATCGCTGCTGCGTCCTGAACGTTATCTATACATGTGACACCTCACTGACATGTTGAGCACGAGCGCGAACCACTGACATCGTTATTGAGTTCCCACACAAAATCGTAGTGTGTGACAGCCGCCTTACTCACACAATTTTGGTAAAACGTTTTCATCTGCTTGCATTTTTTTACATAGTAGTGATCTAAAAAAATATTGTCATTTTGATTTTTTTCTCATTTTGGTGTCTTTCATACAGGTTAGATAAATGTCATATTTTGATAGCTCAGAGTTTTATAAAATGCAATAAACCCACCTGTAGAGTTACGGCACTGCAATACATGCTGATGGCCAATCAGAGGCCAGCAGCTCACGTCAGTGTGCCACTCTCTGGTGACATATAGCAGTGACTCCATGCATCGCCCATGTCAGGTACGCTGAAGTCACCTACTGGCCTCTGCACCGTAAAAATGGAAAGTATTCCAGCGAGCAGAAATTGGATTTGACCATGCAAACGTTATCAAAAAGCTTGATATTTACTTAATAACCCCATCCCCACTAGCCCCTATCAACCAAGGTGTTTCAACATTGTCTTAGCAATGGTATTGCTCTGCACCTGGTATTCAAGAGTATGCTGCATATCCAGGGAGTGGGGTAAAATGCAAAGAAGCTTTTTTTTGTGTGTGTTAAGAGAACAGTGGAAAAACAGGCTACATTACAGGATAGGTCCAGAATGTGAGAAATTTCACCAGGCAAGGCCAAGGATGGAGGACATATATTTCTGGAAGGGACCCCGAATGGGGGACGTATATTACTGGAAGGGGCCAAGATGGGGACATTACACCAGGATGGAGTACATTAAACCAGGTTGGAGAACATTATTTTTGGAAGTGGTCCAGGATGAAATAATATTATACGAGGATGGGAGGACATTATTACTGGAAAGGGCCCAGGATGGGGCACATTATACCAGGAAGGGAACAGAAAAGGGACATTGCACAAGGAAAAGAACACAATGGGGACATTATGCCAGGAAGGGGAAAAAATTAAGAAATTGTTACAGAAGAGGATGTGGATGGGGGACATTATAACATGATAGGGCACAAGATGATAGATATTACAGAAAGGGACCTAGGCTTCAGGAAATTATTACATTATGGTGAGGAAAAACCTATTTTTTTTATAAGACTTAAAACGCTACGAAGATCAATACATCTGACCAACATACAGGTGGGGTCAAGGTCTAAATTTTGCCCTGGAGCCCATTGAACTGGAGTTATGTCTCTGAGAACAAGTCCCCTTAACAAGCACCAAAGTGCAGTGGTATTCATTAAGGGGATTAAAAAGTTGCATGAGATTAGTAAAAAGAAACTGCTCAATTTTTCAGAAATTATTGTTCAAGATCTGTGTCTGGTATTGACGCTTAGGCGGCCGTCACACGCTTCAATGTTGAGAGCGATATTGTAAGCGATCACATGCATGCGCGATCACTAACAATATCGCTCACATCGCTGGTGAGCTGTCACACAGACAGACTCACCAGCGATGTGGAGCAGCGAGAACGCTGGTAACTATGGTACACATCGGGTTACTAGGCGCCGCGCGGCGCTTAGTAACCCGACGTTTACCATAGATACCATTTCCCAGCATAGGCTCTGCCGCTGGGAGATCGTTCATCGTGGTGTCACACACCACGATGAGGCAGATTGATCAAGCGATTATCGCTTGATATGAGCTCCGGCTCTCATATCTGCGATCTAACAATCAAGCGATTTTACAGTGTAAAATCGCTTGATTACACGCAGCGACGCACAAACGATATTGCTTAAGTGATCACAAAGCAGATTGCTTAAGCGATATCGTGCAGGAAATTGATGCGTGTGACGACTGCCTTAGGGCCACGTCACACACACAGATATCTGTGCAGATATTGTTCGCAGATCTCTGGTTGCAGTGAAATCATGGACAGATTGTCCCATTTTGTTGCTGTGTACAAATGGAACAATGAGTCCATGATTTCACTGCAACCAGAGATCTGTGAACAATATCTGCACAGATATCTGTGTGTGTGACGTGGCCCTTAGTTCTATTAACATGTATGGAGATGAGCTGTAGTAGTAGGCACAGCCCATGGATACAAGTCGTGTTTTCTCTTCTTAGGCGGCCGTCACACACTACGATATCTTGAAAGATATCGCTTGAACGCGCCTGATTAAAAATCGCGTGAACGATGTCTGTGCGTGTGACGGCAAGATACGACGAGCGAGAAGTGTTCAAATCGCAAGATCGAGATCTGAGCTCCGGACCTCACATCTTGCGATGAACGATTTTACAAACAGCTTCATCGTGGTGTATAATACCTCGATGAACGATCTCCCAGCGGCAGAGCCTATGCTGGGAGATGGTAACTATGGTACACGTCGGGTTACTAAGCGATGCGCGGCGCCTAGTAACCCGATGTGTACCATAGTTACCATCGATCTCGCTGGTCCACATCGCTGGTGAGTCTGTCTGTGTGACATCTCACCAGCGATGTGAGCGATATTGTAAGCGATCGCGCGTGCACGTGATCGCTTACGATATCGCTAGCGATATCGTAGCGTGTGACGGCCGCCTAAAATCAGACAATTTTTTGTCATTTCATTCTCTTCTGTTTTGTTCCATGTTTGTTTTTCCTGAATACACAGCTATTTCCCAATCTAGATGCTGCAATCAGAGATCATTCCAAAGCTGCAGGAAAGCCCAGAACCATATTGCGGATGCAGGAATATCCTCTTATGATTGGCAGTAACTGAAGATCGTTTTCACAGACATGTTTGAGAATTTTTGACCTCTAAGCATTGCCAACTGATTTTGACAATATGAAATATATTTATTTCTTTTGATCAGCTTCTAAAAGCCTAAAAATGCTGCCTAGTTGCCCAATTTCTAGGCTATTATCTGCACATCTATTCATCTGTCAGACCTGCTTTAAATCCACTGTCACTACATAAGGCTGCTTTCACATCAGCGTTTTACGCTGATCGCGGCAGTTGCGGTGAAAAAAACGCAGCTGCCGCGATTACCGCATAACGGCCGCACTTGCGGCAAGCCCGTACAATGTTAGTTACGAAGGATGTCACTGGTGGCCAGTGCCCGAGACCGTGCCTTGTGGTCGCTTTTGAAAAAGGGGAATTATATACAGGGATATTGATTAAAGCTGTTGTGACGCCACCTACAGTATCTGGTGAATGCACCAGTGCAGCGGCAGACCTCCGGGGGTGATGGATGGGCAGCTGGGAGTTGTGGCTCCCCGTAGGTGGAGCGAGCTCCCCGGGGCAGTGATGAGGGAGTGGAGCATGGGTGAAGGGAGGTGGCTCTATAGTCTCTGTGTGGAACCGGCTCAGGGCAATAAGGACTGACACACACACTGTTAGTTGTTTTCTGTACCTTTACTGATGTTAAACCAGCACTGTCCAGGGTACACTCCAGGTGGTGTTGAAAGCACCATCAATAAACTGGTCGATGAGCAATTTATCCTCACCTTGCGTCAAGGCAGGTTCTATTTGCTTCAGTGCCCGGAGCGCTTCCGGTAGATTTAATGCAAAGTCTCATGCGCTCTCCTGTGGTTTCTGCCTGCACCGAAAAAAATCTAATTTTTATCCGTGCAGTGGTACTGCTTTCAAAAGTAGCGTTCAGCCTGGCAAGTACATGTTCTACAGTGTCTTTGTTAGTGTTCGGCCAAGACATTGTCTCCCACTGTGCGGTACCAGTTAACTGTCCCATTAATATGCTGATGTGCTGGCCTTCTGTCAGGGGGTACACACTATAATAGCTATTTAGTTTTTCTCAGAAGTCCATCAGGGTGTTTCTTTCCCCTGAGTATTGTGACAGCCACGTTGCTCCTGGGGTATACAGCATTAGGAACAGCATGATCGGAGTCATTCCTTGTGCTGCAGCACCGTCGGGTGCTCCATCTACTCCGGGTGCCACAGGGCCAGCTGTGCCTACCCCCTGCACGGGCTCTCTTTGCTCCGACATCTTTCCGCCCGCTTAGTGAATCCTGACCCTTCCGGTCTTTCACTTCCATAGGGATGTACAACATTCGTTCCACTGGTGGGACAAGGTTTCTCGTCCCCACCGGATGTCGTCAGAGCGCAAGTTCGACCTCACTTAGCACTCTTGGGATGCTGCCACCCATGATGAAATGCCCCCTCAGCTTCCTGCGTGCCACTCGCTTTAGTAATGGTGACAGTCAAAAACAGGTATTTTACAGTTCACGGCACACAGCACCCGGTAATACCAGGCTATGGAATCCTGGTTGTGAAACCAAAAATTGTTGGACCCCAGAGCCATGGGGTACTCAAAACTGGGCCATATTGCCTCTGGGGAGCCACGGGGGTCGAGACCCCGTCTCCGTGACCCTGGGTGCAGCTAGAAAGGTTTTTTTGGCTTGATAGGGAAAGGGAATGATGAATAGGGAGTTTTTCATGAAGCCACCTATGGTATCCGGCTATAGTGGGCCACCGCTGCTGCAGAACCTCCGGGGTGATTAACAGGCAGCTAGGATGGAGTGGCTCTCCACGGGCAGAGCAGTACTCTGGGGCAGTTACGGTAGTTTAGATGTAGGATGCAGGACAATGGACACAAGCAATAGGCAGACTCACTGTTTTGTTGGTCATTCAGTCTTTAACTGGTGGTTTGGAGCAACTGTCCACAAAGTCTTCCAGAGAGCAACTCGGGGTTGCTTCTCACCCGGCCGAGTCGTTGGCTCCCTCACTGCGTTCTTTGTTTTGGCTCCTGCCGCTGCATTAGACAAAAATAATAGTCCCTTAACTTAATATTTTGTTGCACAACCCTTTGTGGCAGTCACTGCAATCAAATGATTCCTGTCATTGTCAATGAGACTTATGCACCTCTCCACAGGTATTTTGGTGACTCCTCAAGAGCAAACTGCTCCAGTAGTCTCATATTTGAAGGTTGCCTTTTACAGACAGCATGTTTCGGCTCTTTCCAAAGATGCTCAATAGGATTTAGGTCAGGGCTCAAAGAAGGCCACTTCAGAATAGGTCAATGTTTTTCTTTTAGCCATTCTTGGGTTAGCTGTATGTTTTGGGTCATTATCCTGTTGCAACAACCATGACCTGCGACTGAGACCAAGCTTTCTGACATTGGGCAGCACATTCCTCTCTAGAATCCCTTTATACACTTGATATTTCATTGTACCCTGCACAGATTTAGGACACTCTGTGCCAGACACAGCAAAGCAGCCCCAGAACATAATAGAGCCTCCACCATGTTTCAAAGTTGTGACAGTGTTCTTTTCTTTATATGCTTCATTTTTCTGTCTGTGAACATAGAGCTGACGTGCCTTGCCAAATAGTCCCATTTTTGTCTCATCTTTCCATAGGACATTCTCTCAGAGGATTTGTGGCTTGTCAACATAGAGTTTGGAAAATTCCAGTCTGGCTTTTTTATACTTTTTTTTCAACAATGGTGTCCTCCATGGTCGTCTCCCATGAAGTCCACTTTGGCTCAAACAACGACGGAGGATGCGATCTGACATTGATGTTCTTTGAGCTTGAAGTTCACCTCTAATCTCTTTAGAAGTTTTTCTAGGCTCTTTTGTTACCATTCATAATATCTGTCTCTTTGATTTGTCTCCAATTTTCCTCCTGCAGCTACATCCAGGGAGGTTGGCTACAGTCCCATGGATCTTACATTTCTGAACAATATGTGCAACTATAGTCACAGGAACAACAAGCTGCTTGGAGATGGTCTTATAACCTTTACCTTTAATGTGTTTGTCTATAATTTTCTTTCTAATCTCCTGAGAACTCTTTCCTTTGCTTCCTCTGGTCCATGTTGAGTGTGGTACACACAATGTCACCAAACAGCACAGTGAGTATCTGTAGCCCTATGTACAGGCCCACTGACTGATTACAAGATTGTAGACACCTGTGATTGCTCACCGAAAAATGATAATGTAATCCTAAATTTACTTATACATATGTATATATCCAAGGAATTACTATTAAAATGTAACCTTTATTAATATTGTTTTAAAAAATGGAAACTATAGTTCCGACCACAGTTGTGCAACTGACTTTCCTGAAGGGGTGAAAGGGGGGGCCCCTGACCCTATCCTCTTCCTGCCTCACCCTACCTGACAACGGAGTTTTATACACGTAAACAAAAACCTATATGGTGTCCCCGTTCCTCGGCGGCTGGCCCTACTAACCCTTGGCTGACGTCTAAAGGTGCAGGCCCATTGGTACACTGAACACCCTTCCAGCAAAGTCTGATGTTATACATATAAACTAGAGAGTATTACAATAAAGGCTGTCCCCAGAGTTAAGGGTCTATCCCTATAACTTAGTGGCTTAGAAAAAAATCGCCACTTTTAGGACATGTATAAAACAGGTGTTTTAAGAGAATAACCCCTCTCGTCTTAAGGGTGTGGAGGTGTCACGTGTCACGTAGTGCTGTTATTCAATTCCACAAATTCCTATCTACTCTATAATTGCCGTAGGCAAAATCGTGTCGGCCCCCGAAAACGCCGTGGCTATGTCACTATGTGACGTCACCACGCGCGAGCAATGGCCGCAAAGCGGCCATTGCGAGTCGTTGGCCGAAAATAGAACCAGAGGCCCGGCCACAAAGTTAGCGATTTACCGCTGAGGTAGCGCGAGCAATGGCCGCGAGGCCATTGCGAGTCGCTACCTCAGCCGCCGCACGTCCCGTTATACTTTCAATGGGGATCCATTGCGAGTCGCTGTGTAGCGCGAGGCCATTGCGAGTCACAGCAAGTCTCCCTATACTTTCTATGGGGATTATATATTATATACTACTACTACTACTACTACTACTACTACTACTACTACAGCCGCCCCAGCCCCCTCAATGGCCGCACAGCCGCCCCAGCCTCCTCAATGGCCGCACAGCCGCCCCAGCCCCCTCAATGGCCGCACAGCCGCCCCAGCCCCCTCAATGGCCGCACAGCCGCCCCAGCCCCCTCAATGGCCGCACAGCCGCCCCAGCCCCCTCAATGGCCGCACAGCCGCCCCAGCCCCCTCAATGGCCGCACAGCCGCCCCAGCCCCCCCCCTCAATGGCCGCACAGCTGCCCCAGCCCCCGCCCCCTCAATGGCCGCACAGCCGCCCCCCCCCCCCCTCAATGGCCGCACAGCCCCCCCCCCCCTCCCCCCCCTCAATGGCCGCACAGCCGCGCCCCCCCCCTCAATGGCCGCACAGCCGCCGCCCCCCCCCCTCAATGGCCGCACAGCCGCCGCCCCCCCCCCTCAATGGCCGCACAGCCGCTGCCCCCCCCTCAATGGCCGCACAGCCGCCCCCCCCCTCAATGGCCGCACAGCCGCCCCCCCCCTCAATGGCCGCACAGCCGCCCCCCCCCTCAATGGCCGCACAGCCGCCCCCCACAATGTCCCAAAGTCAGCTGTGACCGCCTGGCCCTTGGACACTGGCTGCCATGCACACATCAGCTGGTAGGCTCCCATCACTTACCCACTGAGGACGGATCACTTCCAGCACCTCTTCACATGGCAGTGCTCTGAACTTCTGAATCGTCCTCTCCTCACTCAGACACCTGGCAGGTTCCTATCCAGCCTACTCACTCCAGCTGCAACCCAGTGAGTCAATCAGCACATCTTCACTCACACACAGACCTGACATGTGATTAACCCCCTGTGCACCATTCAGGTTTAGCCCAGCAAAGCACTCATCCCCACAGGTTCAGCCGCTCATTAGGCTCATGAATGTATCGCATCTTCAGCACTCACACTCAGCTGTTTTACTCAGCGAGTCGCTGGCCGAAAATAGAACCAGAGGCTCGGCCACAAACTTAGCGATTTACCGCTGAGGTAGCGCGAGCAATGGCCGCGAGGCCATTGCGAGTCGCTACCTCAGCCGCCGCACCTGCTGCAAGTACCCCTATACTTTCTATGGGGATTACCGCAACCGCGCCGCAAGTGTAACGGTTGCGGCGCAGTTGCGGTAATCCCCATAGAAAGTATAGGGGGACTTGCGGCAGGTGCAGCAAATGCGGTTTTTTAACTTTAATAATAATAAAAATGCTAAAAAAAATAAAAAATAAATAATATAAATAATACACAATAAAATAAAACATAATAATAAAAAACAACAAAAAAAATAATATATAAAATTAATATATTAATTACATTAACTAATTAAATTTAAAAAATTAATCTAATACCCCCCCCAAACAGTATTCAACACCCCCAAAAAGTATTCAACAACCCCAAAAAGTATTCAACACCCCCCAAAAAGTATTCAACACCCCCCCAAAAAATACTCACACCCCCCCAAAAAGTACTCAGACCAGCTATAACTATTATAAGCAAATTTATGCACGTTCTAGAATCCCGATGCATTTGCATCGGGCTCACAGCTAGTACCAATATAAATATATTAGCACTAAACCTAACAATTGCTAGGTGCAGATACACGTAAAAACAGCACTTTTTATCCCTTAATCCTGTGGGGCATCAGTAGCCCTGCCTGTGGGTGACCCCTGCGGACTTGGTATTTTTGGTTTACTCAGGCTTAATTTTGAATATCCCTAATGTGATATGGTGTTATGAGTGTGGTGTGAGAATTTGGGTGGAGGTGAAAAAAGTGCTGTATTTACGTGTATCTGCACCTAGCAATTGTTAGGTTTAGCGCTAATATATTTATACTAGCTGTGAGCCCGATGCAAATGCATCGGGATTCTAGAACGTGCATTAATTTGATTATAGTAGTTATAGCTGTTAGCCTGATGCAAATGCATCGGGTATCTAAAATATGTTTATTGTTTTTTTAAAGATTTTTAAATAATAATCGCATCATCAATAGCAATAATATAAGCCATAGCATTATTATTAGCAGTAATAGCAGTATTAATAGCATTATTAGCAGTATTATGAGCATTAATAAAAGTATTAATAGCATTAATAGCATTATTATTAGCATTAATAGCATTATTAATAGCATTATTAGCATTAATAGCATTAATAATGCCATTAATAGGATAAATATTAGCATTGATAGCATTAATAGCATAATTAATAGCATTAATAGCATTATTAATAGCATTAATAGCATTATTATTAGCATTAATAGGATAAATATTAGCATTAATAGCATTAATAGCATTATTATTAGCATTATTATTGGCATTATTAGCATTAATAATAGCATTAATAACATTATTAATAGCATTAATAGCATTATTATTAGCATTAATAGCATTAATAGCATAATTAATAGCATTAATAGCATTAATAGCATTATTATTAGCATTAATAGAATTATTATTAGCATTAATAGCATTAATAGGATAAATATTAGCATTAATAGCATTAATAGCATAATTAATAGCATTAATAGCATTATTAATAGCATTAATAGCATTATTATTAGCATTAATAGCATTAATAATAGCATTATTAGTATTAATAATAGCATTAATAACATTATTAATAGCATTAATAGCATTATTAATAGCATTAATAGCATTATTATTAGCATTAATAGGATTAATAATAGCATTATTAGCATTAATAATAGCATTAATAACATTATTAATAGCATTAATAGCATTATTATTAGCATTAATAGCATTAATAGCATTATTATTAGCATTAATAGCATTAATAATACCATTAATAGGATAAATATTAGCATTAATAGCATTAATAGCATAAATAAGAGCATTAATAGCATTATTAATAGCATTAATAGCATTATTTATAGCATAAATAGCATTATTAGCATTAATAATAGCATTAATAACATTATTAATAGCATTAATAGCATTATTATTAAAATTAATAGAATTAATAATAGCATTATTAGCATAAATAATAGCATTAATAACATTATTAATAGCATTAATAGCATTATTATTAGCATTAATAGCATTAATAGTATTATTATAGCATGAATAGCATTATTAATACCATTAATAGGATTATTATTAGCATTAATAGCATTAATAGCATTATTAGCATTATTAATAGCATTAATAACATTTATTAATAGCATTTAATAGCATTATTATTAGCATTAATAGCATTAATAATAGCATTATTAGCATTATTAATAGCATTAATAACATTATTAATAGCATAAATAGCATTATTATTAGCATAATAGCATTAATAATAGGATTATTTAGCATTAATAATAGCATTAATAACATTATTAATAGCATTAATAGCATTATTATTAGCATTAATAGCATTATTATTAGCATTAATAGCATTATATAATACCATCAATAGGATATATTAAATAATTAGCATTAATAGCATTAATAGCATAAATAATAGGAATTAATAGCATTATTAATAGCATTAATAGCATATTATTAATAGCTTAATTAATTAGCATTATAGCATTAATATAGCTATATAATAGCATTAATAATAGCATTATAGCATTAATAATAGCATTAATTAACATTATTAATAGCATTAATAGCATTATTATTAGCATTAATAGCATTAATAGCATTATTATTAGCATTAATAGCATTAATAATACCATTAATAGGATAAATATTGACATTTAATAGCATTAATAATAGCATTATTAGCATTAATAATAGCATTAATAACATTATTAATAGCATTATTATTAGCATTAATAGAATTAATAATAGCATTATTAGCATTAATATTTGCATTAATAACATTATTAATAGCATTAATAGCATTATATTAGCATTAATAGCATTAATAATAGCATTATTAGCATTATTAATAGCATTAATAACATTATTAATAGCATTAATAGCATTATTATTAGCATAAATAGCATTAATAATAGGATTATTAGCATTATTAATAGTATTAATAACATTATTAATAGCATTAATAGCATTATTATTAAAATTAATAGAATTAATAATAGCATTATTAGCATTAATAATAGCATTAATAACATTATTAATAGCATTAATAGCATTATTATTAGCAGTAATATTATTATTAGCATTTTTTTTTAAATTATTATTTATTATTTGTTATTTATTTTTTAATTATGTTTTATTTATTTTTTTATAATTTTTTAATTATTTTTTAATTATTTTTTTATTATTAAATTTATTATTTAGGCTGAGAGGCAGTTGTCATTCAGGTGCGCTAAAGGGCTGATCTTATTAGCATATATTTTATTTTTTTATTATTATTTTTATTGAATTTTTTATTATTTTTAATTATTTTTTTTTATTATTTTTTAATTCTTTTTTAATTATTTTTTTTATTATTTAATTTATTATTTAGGCTGAGACGCAGTTCTCATTCAGGTCCGCAAAGGGCTGATCTTATTAGCATATATTTTATTTTTTTATTATTATTTTTATTGAATTTTTTATTATTTTTAATTATTTTTTTTTATTATTTTTTAATTCTTTTTTAATTCTTTTTTTTATTATTTAATTTATTATTTAGGCTGAGAGGCAGTTCTCATTCAGGTCCGCAAAGGGCTGATCTTATTAGCATATATTTTATTTTTTTATTATTATTTTTATTGAATTTTTTATTATTTTTAATTATTTTTTTTTATTATTTTTTAATTCTTTTTTAATTATTTTTTTTATTATTTAATTTATTATTTAGGCTGAGACGCAGTTCTCATTCAGGTCCGCAAAGGGCTGATCTTATTAGCATATATTTTATTTTTTTATTATTATTTTTATTGAATTTTTTATTATTTTAAATTATTTTTTTTTATTATTTTTTAATTCTTTTTTAATTATTTTTTTTATTATTTAATTTATTATTTAGGCTGAGAGGCAGTTCTCATTCAGGTCCGCAAAGGGCTGATCTTATTAGCATATATTTTATTTTTTTATTATTATTTTTATTGAATTTTTTATTATTTTTAATTAATTTTTTTTATTATTTTTTAATTCTTTTTTAATTCTTTTTTTTATTATTTAATTTATTATTTAGGCTGAGACGCAGTTCTCATTGAGGTCCGCAAAGGGCTGATCTTATTAGCATATATTTTATTTTTTTATTATTATTTTTATTGAATTGTTTATTATTTTTAATTAATATTTTTATTATTTTTTAATTCTTTTTTAAATATTTTTTTTATTATTTAATTTATTTATTTTTTTAAGTTTGACTGAGACGCAGTTCTCATTCAGGTCCGCCTTTTTTTTGCCCATTGACATACATTACCGGTGTGTCAGCGATTTTATGGCCGCCCACCTGGTTCTATTTGTCGGCCCTAAAATCGCGGACACACCGCTAATGCATCTCTATGGGCAGTCAGCCCGATTTCGGATTGAACGGCAACCAATCAGAAGTCGAGCTGACTGCCCATAGAGATGCATTAGCGGTGTGTCCGCGATTTTAGGGCCGACAAATAGAACCAGGGGGGCGGCCATAAAATCGCCGACACACCGGTAATGTATGTCAATGGGGAAAAAAGGCGGACCTGAATGAAAACTGAATGAGGAGCTCTTCTGATTGGCTGAGGGCATTATCCAGCGACCAATCAGAAGACGGCGTGAGATTTCATTGAGGTAGAATGGGGGATTTTTCCTCCATTCTATCTTAATGAGAAGGAAGAGGACGTCGGAGGTGGAATTTTCGGAAAAGAAGACAGAAGATCCCCGGGGCCGGACGAAGAGGCGGAGATGGCGGAAAGAAGAGAGAAGACCCCCGGGGCCGGAGGAAGAGGACGCCTGGCCGGACGGAGGATCGGACGGACGATCGGACGGACGATCAGATGACTTGAAGGCATGTAAGTGATGGACGGGGGCTTCGGGTGTAGGGCCTTAGGTGAGAGCGGCGTTAGGTTAGGGGACGGCGGGGGGTTAGGGTGTAGGGCTTTAGCGACAGGGGCAGGGGACAGCGGCGGGAGCTTAGGGGGTATCGGCGGGGGCCTAGGGGGTAGGAGCTTAGGTAGGGGCGGCGATGGCTTAGGGGGTAGACGGCGGGGCTTAGGGGGTATCGGCGGGGGCCTAGGGGGTAGGAGCTTAGGTAGAGGCGGCGATGGCTTAGGGGGTAGACGGCGGGGCTTAGGGGGTATCGGCGGCGGCTTTGGATGGTGCGAGTCGGGGGTTAGGTAGTCAGGGCTTAGGGGGTATCGGCGGCGGGTTTGGATGGTGCGAGTCGGGGGTTAGGTGGTCGGGGCTGCTGCGGGGTTTAGGGGGTTAGGGGCGGCGGTGCCTTAGGGGGTAGGCGGCATGGCTTAGGGGGTATCGTCGGGGGTCTAGGGGGTAGGGGGTTAGGGGCGGCGGTGCCTTAGGGGGTAGGCGGCATGGCTTAGGGGGTATCGGCGGGGGCCTAGGGGGTAGGGGCGGCGATGGCTTAGGGGGTAGACGGCGGGGCTTAGGGGGTATCGGGGGCGGGTTTGGATGCTGCGGGTCGGGGGTTAGGTGGTCGGGGCTGCTGCGGTGCTTAGGGGGTAGGGGCTTAGGTAGGGGCGGCGATGGCTTAGGGGGTAGACGGCGGGGCTTAGGGGGTATCGGCGGCGGCTTTGGATGGTGCGGGTCGGGGGTTAGGTGGTCGGGGCTGCTGCGGGGCTTAGGGGGTAGGGTGCTTAGGGGGTAGGGGCTTAGGTAGGGGCGGCGATGGCTTAGGAGGTAGACGGCGGGGCTTAGGGGGTATCGGCGGCGGGTTTGGATGGTGCGAGTCGGGGGTTAGGTGGTCGGGGCTGCTGCGGGGTTTAGGGGGTTAGGGGCGGCGGTGCCTTAGGGGGTAGGCGGCATGGCTTAGGGGGTATCGTCGGGGGTCTAGGGGGTAGGGGGTTAGGGGCGGCGGTGCCTTAGGGGGTAGGCGGCATGGCTTAGGGGGTATCGGCGGGGGCCTAGGGGGTAGGGGCGGCGATGGCTTAGGGGGTAGACGGCGGGGCTTAGGGGGTATCGGGGGCGGGTTTGGATGCTGCGGGTCGGGGGTTAGGTGGTCGGGGCTGCTGCGGTGCTTAGGGGGTAGGGGCTTAGGTAGGGGCGGCGATGGCTTAGGGGGTAGACGGCGGGGCTTAGGGGGTATCGGTGGCGGCTTTGGATGGTGCGGGTCGGGGGTTAGGTGGTCGGGGCTGCTGCGGGGCTTAGGGGGTAGGGGGTTAGGGGCGGCGGCGGCTTTGGATGGTGCGGGTCGGGGGTTAGGTGGTCGGGGCTGCTGCGGGGCTTAGGGGGTAGGGGGTTAGGGGCGGCGGTGCCTTAGGGGGTAGGCTTAGAGCGGCAGGGGGCTGTAGTGTACAGCGCGATGGTATACTACAGTCCCATGGCGCTTATGGGCATGGGACTGTAGTATACTATAGCGGTGTACAGTACAGCAGCGCGTAGTGGCTTAGAGCGGCAGGGGGCTGTAGTGTACAGCGCGATGGTATACTACAGTCCCATGGCGCTTATGGGCATGGGACTGTAGTATACTATAGCGGTGTACACTACAGGAGTATGGGCTTCGGTGGCTTGGTTAGCGGTGTAGCGAGTCGCGGCAGGGGTCTGTAGTGTACAGCGCGATGGTATACTACAGTCCCATGGCGCTTATGGGCATGGGACTGTAGTATAGTATAGCGGTGTACACTACAGGAGTATGGGCTTCGGTGGCTTGGTTAGCGGTTGTAGCGACTCGCAATGCCCGCTTCGCGGGCATTGCTTTGCTAGGCTGCAACGACTCGCAATGCCCGCTTTGCGGGCATTGCTTCGTGAGTCGCCTTGGCCGCTACGCGGCCACGGGGAGAGTCCAGGAGAAGCAGCTCGGACTCGCTAACCAAGCGACCGGAAGCAGCGCCGCTCCGACGGAAGTCGCTACGGCAATTATATATTTATATTGGTATAGGAATTTGTGGAATTGAATAACAGCACTACGTGACACGTGACACCTCCACACCCTTAAAACGAGAGGGGTTATTCTCTTAAAACACCTGTTTTATACATGTCCTAAAAGTGGCGATTTTTTTCTAAGCCACTAAGTTATAGGGATAGACCCTTAACTCTGGGGACAGCCTTTATTGTAATACCCTCCAGTTTATATGTATAACATCAGACTTTGCTGGAAGAGTGTTCAGTGTACCAATGGGCCTGCACCTTTAGACATCAGCCAAGGGTTAGTAGAGTCAGCCGCCGAGGAACGGGGACACCATATAGGTTTTTTTTTTACATGTATAAAACTCTGTTGTCAGGTAGGGTGAGGTAGGTAGACACCTGTGATGCTAATTAGTGGACACACCTTGAGTTAACATGTCGCTTTTGTAACATCATTTTCAGGGGTGCCATTATTTCTGTCCAGGCCTATTTCATCAGTTACATTTCTAAAATAATTCTGTAGAAGCAGGGCTGAAAAGATTTGTTATTTATTACTACTTTTGTTAGATTCAAATTATTTCTGTGACCATTGTGGGTTTTTCTTTCATTAAACGAGGGGTACCAGCAAATTTGATCACATGTGTATATAGAGTTATTACAAACAGAGGGAACTATTTCAAGTGTTTTTTTCTGTTAATGTTGATGACTATGGGTTACTGCCAATGAAAATCCATGGGTTACCTAAATAGGTATCAGAGGCTTTCCCTTGTGTGGTTGTGAGAGTCACAACCACTATAAAAGCAGATCACAGCTGCTGCAATCCCCAGTGTGGTGCTTATAGATTAGGGAGGATAAAGGGTTAAAAACCGTGCTGCTGTATTCCACAAGATATCAAAGGTTGAATATAATATTAATTCATCAGTCAATGCGTTTCAGGGCTCCCTGGCCCATTTCTAAGGACAAATCAATATTATTATTATTATTATTATTATTTATTTATAGAGCACTATTCATTCCATGGTGCTGTACATGAGAAAGGGTTACATACAGACAAGTTAAAAATACAATGAACAAAGTGACAGACTGATACAGAGGGGAGAGAGGACCCTGCCCTTGCGGGCTTACATTCTACAGGGCAATGGGAGGGAGACAGTAGGTTGGGTCTGCTCGGGTGGTGCTGGATTGCCAGGTCCAGTGGTGGTGGAGCTCCGGGTCGAGTGGTGGTGAGGTGGCACTGTGGTCATTGCAGGCTGTAGGCTGTTCTGAAGAGATGGGTTTTCAGGTTCCGCTTGAAGGTTCTGAGTGTAGGGGACAGTCGGACATGATGGGGTGCAGAGTTCCAGAGGATGGGGGATGCTTGGGCGAAGTCTTATAGACTGTTAGATGAGGAACATACAAATGTGGAGGAAAGAAGGAGGTCTTGGGAGGATCGAAGATTACGAGTTGGATGATATCGGGAGATTAGTTCAGAGATATATGGGGGGGATTGTGGATGGCTTTGTAAGTCAATGTTAGTAGTTTGAATTGAATACGCTGGTGAATTGGGAGCCAGTGGAGGGATTTGCAGAATGGAGACGTGGAGGAATAGGGAGGAGACTGGTGGATTAGTCGGGCAGCAGAATTAAGGACAGATTGAAGTGGTGCAAGAGTGTTAGCAGGAAGGCCACAGAGTAGGAGGTTGCAGTAGTCAAGGTGGGAGATGATGAGGATATACATGAGTAGTTTAGCAGAGTGGGAGTTAAGGAAGGGCAAGGGCTTGAATGTGCGGTTTGAAGGACAATGCAGAGTCAAGTGTTACTCCAAGGCAGCGGACTTCGGGTACAGGTCAAAGTGTGATGTCATTTATTGTGATAGATAAGTCTGGCAAGGAAGGTGTGTGAGATGGAGGAAAGATGATGAGTTCGGTTTTGTCTACATTGAGTTTTAGGATGCGGGAGGAGAAGAAGGAGGATATGGCTGATAGACACTCCGGGATTCTGGACAGCAGAGAGGTGACGTCTGGGCCAGAGAGGTAGATCTGAGTATCATCAGCATACAGGTGATACTGGAAGCCATGGGACTTTATGAGTTGTCCGAGACCAAGAGTATAGATGGAGAAAAGGAGGAGCCCCAGAACAGAGCCTTGAGGGACCCTAACAGAGAGGGGATGGGGCGAGGAGGTTGTGTGGGAGTGGGAGACACTAAACGTGCGGTTGGAAAGATAGGAGGAGATCCAGGAGAGGGCAAGGTCAGTGATACCAATGGAAGAAAGGATCTGTAATAGGAGGCAGTGGTCGACTGTGTCGAATGCAGAGGACAGGTCTATAAGGAGGAGGAAGGAGAACTGTTTGTTATCTTTGGCCGTGAGCAAGTCATTGGTAATTTTGGTCAGGGCAGTTTCAGTAGAGTGGTGAGGGCGGAAGCCAGATTGAAGGACGTCAAAGAGAGAGTTGGATGAGAGGTGGGATGAGAGTACAGTGTGGACATGCTTTTCGAGAAGTTTGGAAGTGAACGGGAGCAGAGATATGGGCCGGTAGCTGGATGTAGAAATGGGGTCGAGGGATGACTTCTTTAAGATAGGTGTAATTGTTGCATGTTTGAAAGCAAAAGGAAAGGTACCAGAAGTTAGTGATACTCTATCCGGGATCAAGTGTCTTTCAGTCCGCGCCGCTGCTCAGATAAGTACCAGAACCACTGGAGTGCTTTTAAACAAGATATCTTCAGTTTTATTTTCCGACGCGTTTCGGAGCTAACACCCAGCTCCTTCTTCAGGTCATTCCCTGAGGAAGGAGCTGGGTGTTAGCTCCGAAATGTGTCGGAAAATAAAACTGAAGATATCTTGTTTAAAAGCACTCCAGTGGTTCTGGTACTTATCTGAGCAGTGGCGCGGACTGAAAGACACTTGGTCCCGGATAGAGTTTCACCCCCACGATTGTGGAAGTGCGGTCCCGGCTGCGGCTGCTGTGTTGAGCGATCACGCTAGTTGTGGGCTTCACAACTGAATCAGGTGAGCAGTTTTCACACTGTATGGGATTTGATTCCTATTTAGGATAAGACCCTATGCGCCTTCTCATTTTATAAAAGTTAGTGATAGGTTGAAGAGGTGGGTTAGGGCTGGGATAAGTGTTGTGGTGAGGTGGGATGGGATAGGGTACAGTGCACAAGTGGTGAGGTGCGATCTGGAGAGGAGGTGTGCAAGTTTTCCTTCAGTGATGGTTTGGAGGAGGGTTAGTGGGGGAGAGGATTGATCCGGTATACATGGGGGTTGCGGTGGTTGGCTAGCAAAGACTTGTCTGCTCCGGTCGATCTTGTTGGTGAAGTATGTAGCAAAGTCTTCTGTAGAGATGTGAGAAGTAGGAGGAGGCAGTGGGGTGCGGAGGAGGGAGTTAAGTGTGTTGAATAACTGCCTGGGGTTGTGGGACAAACATGATATGAGGGTGATTAAGTAATTCTGTTTAGTGGTGGTGAGTGCTGACTTGAATGTGATAATTGCTTGTTTGAATGCTGTGTAGTCTTCTTGTGAGTGTGTTTTCTTCCAGAGCCGCTCTGCATCCCTAGCCGCTCGCTGCAGGTTTTTAGTGGAGTCTGTTTTCCAGGGTTGTCTGTTGATTCGTCGTGTTTTGCCATGAGTGAGAGGAGCAACTGCATCAATAGCTGATGTGAGAATATCATATTGCCATGTGACAGGACATTACAGAGTATTGAAATATGTTGACTAATAAATCAGTGTTATATTCACCCTTCGATGTCTTGTGTAATACGGCAGCGCGGTTTTTAATCCTTCAGTTTCCCTACTTTCATTTTTCGAGATAATGATCTTTGGTTTTTCATTACTTGAAAGCCATAATCATCAAGATTTACAAAAATAAACACTTAATATAGATCACTCTGTAATAACTCTATATAATATATATACGTTTTACTTTATGTATTAAAATACTGAAAAGCTTAACTTTTTGATGATATCCTAATTCATTGAGATGCACTTGTAACTCTCACTTCTCTCTAAGTAAGTCAAGCCTTTTATCTAACTGAGCTTGATCCATATGAATTTCTCCAAAGGGAAGAATTTAGGACTATGTCCACTTGGCTAAATAGTCTGGTCTAGTTACTGGCTGCAGCCATTCTGACACAATTTAATTTTTTATTTAAGACATGTAGCAGAGCTGAGAGAGCTGTCCACACCCACAACAGGCTCACAAATGAGATTTACATAGACTGTGAGGTGTCAATCACAGCAGGATGCTTGTCGGACTGTGCGCACATGACGCTGTAGATGTAGGGTAATAAAGCTTTTAAGTAAACAAAAGCACACACAATGATAAGAGAAGCACAGTTGCTTTTTGTTTTTCAACTCTTACAGCATACTGTCCTCAGATTACATAGCAAATACCTGCTGACAGATTCCCTTTAAGTGAAATAATGAAGTAAGAGTGATAGAAGAAACGGCAAAAAACACCCCACAAATCAGAAGCTGTGATGAGAAATTAGAGTCTGATCAGAAGCTATGGTGCAAATTGCTCTCTAAAAGAAGGATGAAATAAAGTGTAAATCGAAAACTAGGACTTTGTGCATAAGCACACCATCCTATAAACTCATTGCAGATACTGAAACAGATATAATATATAAAATGTTATTTCCCTTTTTTATCTTTAATGTATGCATTGCAGCTTTCATAGCCCTGCGTATCCTTCGGCTCATTTAGTGAGCTTACTGTGCATGCCGCAATAGAGGCCTCAGCAGAGCTGTAGCTTATGCTGACATGATAGGCATTATGGAGTATATGTTTAAAAACCTTTCACTCGCCCCAATGGATTATCCCAGGAGAGAAAATTAGTTCTACCCTGCAGCAAACTACAGTATTAGTGGGCTATTTTAGTCTTCTAGCCCCATTTATGGCAAAAGGAATACATATGATTTTTCTCTGTTTTCATGTAACCAACACTTCTGATAAATGGATACATGGAGATTGTGAAGCAAGTGAGGCTAAAGAAAATGTATGGTATATAAGAAAGCTATATTGGGTAACATTTTAATGCATGGAAGATACATTTTTTAACCAGTTCAGGACCGAGCCATTTTGCTTGTTCTTGATGAGGCACCGTATTTTATCAATACTTAGGCTAGGGTCACACTTCCGTTTTTGTTTTTTTTAAACCTTTCAAAAAGCTCAAAACCGGAGCAGGAAACGCTCCTCATTGGAGCCCATTATAAAAACCGGATTGCTTTACAAGCATTTCGTTTACTGCCTCCGACTCTGCAGCCTGCGTGAAAAATCATGCAGGCTGCAGTTTTCAGAGCGGTATCCCTGCCGCAGCAGATTTGTTATAATGGGCTCCTATGGGAGCCCATGCGGCTGCCACAAGTCATATGTGAATGCCTGCGGCTTTGTTCATCCCTGCTGCTGCAGGGATGAACAAAGGGTTAAATAATAAGAATGCATGTGGGCAACATGTCTCTAGGGGGTGTCCACCCCCTCTAGAGACATGCTGTCCACTCAGGACTGCATGTCAGGGGTTAACTTAGCTGTTAACCCCTGAGCCGCTATTGTTGGCTTTCATTCATTCATTATTACAAGCTGCCGGCTCCCAGCATCAGGAACACTATGCTACGAACAATGAGGATGCTGTACTGTAAAATGCTTAAGCAAAGTTGTTTAGCATAGTGGTCCTGATGCTGGGAGCCAGCAGCTTGTAATAATGAATGAATGAAAGACGACAATAGCGGTTCAGGGGTTAACAGCTAAGTTAACCCCTGACATGCAGTCCTGAGTGGACAGCATGTTTCTAGGAGGGGTGGACACCCCCTAGAGACATGTTGCCCACATGCATTCTTATTATTTAACCCTTCGTTCATCCCTGCGGCAGCAGGGATGAGCAGAGGGTTAAATGTTATTAATGAATGTGGGCAACATGTCTGTAGGGGATGCCCGCCCTTCCTACAGACATGCTGACCACATAGGTCAGCATGGGAAGGGTTAATCACATTTATTTTATAGGCGGTGACTAAACGAAATGTTCGGGGGCTCCTGTCAGTGAAGCAGATACAGTACACATTGTATGCACTGTATCTGCTGCTCTCCAAGGTCCTGAAAGCTTAAACAGTAAGTCTATGGCAGTGCAGCCCTCACGAGTGGGTTTTGGGTACCCCTACATGTTTCTGGTTTGAGATGTGTACTCTCTGAGGTCTAACTAAACTCTGAAGAGCAAAACTGACAGTGTAACCTCTATGCTTACTAAATTCCACCCCCCAAACCTGTTCTTAAGTTACCATCTAATGGGGAGTATTAACCTATGGTGTGCCTGTGTGTTGCATACTGCACTTACAATTTTCAAGTATAAAAACATATTCATATCCAAAATTCACATTCATGTAAACTCCAACACTGGGGCATTACACATACTGTTGCCATTACCAAAACTGGCAACATCTGATCGCTGAGGGTGTCAGATGCCAACCCCCCTCCAATCTGATACTGATGAACCTGAGGATAATTTGTGAGAACAGCTTGGCTCACCATGGCCGGGTCTACACGTTGCAGGCGTTTCTTCTCCTCCTGTCACGGAACCGTAGGGGTAGTTAATTCTGTCGTGACGCCACCTGTGAGAGTTCCGGTGATGTCGGAAGACGCGGAATGAAGCCCGGGATCGTGATGTCGGCAGTGGCGGGACAGCGCGACAGGACAGGGATAAGTATGATTTTACATTACAGGTTTGCCGCGCAAGGGGGGTGGCCCTGGATCTTGATGGGGGGCCTGTATACCTCCGGGGCTGCTGCTGTATACAGCCCTGGGGCTGCTGCTGTATACACCTCTGGGGCTGCTGCTGTATACAGCCCTGGGGCTGCTGCTGTATACACCCCTGGGGCTGCTGCTGTATACACCCCTGGGGCTGCTGCTGTATACACCTCTGGGGCTGCTGCTGTATACACCCCTGGGGCTGCTGCTGTATACACCCCTGGGGCTGCTGCTGTATACACCCCTGGGGCTGCTGCTGTATACACCACTGGGGCTGTCGTATACTACCTAAGGGCTGCTGTATATACCTCTGGGGCTGCTGTATACACCACTAGGGCTGCTGTATATACCTCTGGGGCTGTATATACCTTTGGGGCTGCTGTATACTACCTCTGGGGCTGCTGTATACTACCACTGGGGCTGCTGTATACTACCACTGGTGCTGCTGTATAGTACCACTGGGGCTGTATATACCTCTGGGGCTGCTGTATACTACCTCTGGGACTGCTGTATACTACCACGGGGCTGCTGTATACTACCACTGGGGCTGCTGTATAGTACCACTGGGGCTGTAAATACCTCTGGGGCTGCTCTATACACCTCTGGGGCTGCTGTATACTAACCACTGGGGCTGCTGCTGTATATACCACTGGGGCTGCTGCTGTATACACCCCTGGGGCTGCTGCTGTATACACCACTGGGGCTGCTGTATACTACCTAAGGGCTGCTGTATATACCTCTGGGGCTGCTGTATACACCACTAGGGCTGCTGTATATACCTCTGGGGCTGCTGTATACTACCTCTGGGACTGCTGTATACTACCACAGGGGCTGCTGTATACTACCACTGGGGCTGCTGTATAGTACCACTGGGGCTGTAAATACCTCTGGGGCTGCTGTATACACCTCTGGGGCTGCTGTATACTAACCACTGGGGCTGCTGCTGTATATACCACTGGGGCTGCTGCTGTATACACCCCTGGGGCTGCTGCTGTATACACCACTGGGGCTGCTGTATACTACCTAAGGGCTGCTGTATATACCTCTGGGGCTGCTGTATACACCACTAGGGCTGCTGTATATACCTCTGGGGCTGTATATACCTCTGAGGCTGCTGTATACTACCTCTGGGGCTGCTGTATACTACCTCTGGGGCTGCTGTATACTACCTCTGGGGCTGCTGTATACTACCACTGGGGCTGCTGTATAGTACCACTGGGGCTGTATATACCTCTGGGGCTGCTGTATACTACCTCTGGGGCTGCTGTATACTACCACTGGGGCTGCTGTATACTACCACTGGGGCTGCTGTATACACCTCTGGGGCTGCTGTATACTAACCACTGGGGCTGCTGCTGTATACTACCACTGGGGCTGCTGTATATACCTCTGGGGCTGCTGTATACCACACTGCTGGGGGCTGTATACCTGTGCTGGGGTCCACCCTCGGCTTATACACGAGTCAATAGGTTTTCCCAGGTTTTGGGGCAAAAGTAGGGGGGTCGGCTTATACACGGGTCGGCTTATACACGAGTATATACGGTATACGTAATCTGTTATACACAGCAAAGGAAAATAATTTGTCCAACAAATAGTTCAAGAAGATACATTACCATCATTCAATTTAGTAGTTGATAGACATGTATTTGAAATTAGCAATATTAGTGTAAATTATTGAGACTAACATAAGTATTAACTCAAATTGACCAGAGTGAAATATTGCAATAATAGTCAATTGCAAAAGATTTTAGCGCAAACAGTATAATTGATGCTATCCACAAGTAAACATAAGGCCAATATTACTGTATATTACTGCATAATATAATATATCTGAGCAGAGCCTTAATGGAGGAAACATCATTATGGATAAATATTAAATGAATGATTCAATGCATTAAAACATATCATGAAGGGGTGATAAAAAATATTTCTGTCCACACAAAAACGAACATATTGTATATTGGGTATTTTTATGAAACATCAAGAAATGATAACAGAATCATAGAGATGACAAAAGTCCAATTGAGAACATACAATATCAAGAAAGACCCTGATTTTGGCAATGTATCAGTATACTGAATGCAGCAATAACAGTTTTCTCTGCTGCAGATCGAGCTTCCATGTACATTGTAGAGTGACAGAGAGCTGCCAATAAGTGCTGAAAGCGGGGTTGGACTAGGAGGCATGAGGACAGTTGTCCTACAATGATAATCTCACCCTGATAAAATACTGATTTTACCGAAGCAACAAAACACAGCTCAGTTAAAGACATATTGCTCCTACATTTTGGTGCTCTCAGATATAATAGCAGAAGCCTCCTGACAGATTTCCTCTAATTTAAGAATAAAGAGAGGCGCTACATGAAAAGATCAGTGGATCTAGCAGATGGATGAATAGTGAGGAAAATCCAGTCATCCGGTAGAATTGTGAACAGACAGCTCTGAGAAGCATAATAGAAGATTGCCAGTGTGCAACTGCTTCTCTGAAAGAAATACTGGGCGCTGCCAATGATTGTTAGTGACCGGTGGTAAGTAAAGATCTTTTTGTATTTGATTGTCAATACAGTGCGTTTTGAAGCCGATATAACTCCTAAATTAAAAGCAAAAGACAACAATAAGCCAGCAATGCCAGAAGATAGCTTGCAAAAAAAATGGTGCAAAGGCACAAATTCCTTCCATACTATAATATTATGAAATTGAGATTTTTGGCAACATTTTAATCAAACTTTTGAGCCACACTGCCAAATCTAAGCAATCTCATTAAGGTGGTCCTACTCTCTATATTTTATTTTAGTTGTGCCATGTGGCCTCCAGCATGCACATAAAGAAGTACCATTAAAAGCAGCATTTACCTGGAGCATCTCAAACCTGCTCCCATGGTGCCAGACAAGTACATTTGAATAAAGGCAAATCAGGCACCAGCACATGCAGCTGATGCCACATATACCTGGGCTTTTCAAAAATAACCCTCACAGCACCCATGAATAAAAGTGGGGCCAAACAAATGGAGCTTGTACTTAACTGAGCTTGAGGGCAGGGTAAGATAACTGAGTGTTAACAGTTACCAAGGTTTACCACACACAATACAGATGGAATGGCAATCCAAAACTAGTGTGCAACTCTTAAATTAGGTACAATTGGACAGGATATTACCTATGATCTTTAGAGAGCGCATTGGTGTGAATAAAAAGACAATATTCTACTTTGTGATACTTACGTGATACTTTTATTGATTAACCATATCAAATATATTTGAAAGATTTCAGAACTTAAAAGCTATATTTAATTTTGTAATTTTTTTCAGATTAAATTGGTGAAAAATGTCACCATTGTACCCTCTAAAGGTAAAAAGTATCATCCAATCCAATTGAACCTGATGGAGTTGGATCAGCTCCAAAATGTGTTCTCTTAGCAAAATAATACCAAAAAGTCTAAACATTTCACTGCTCACCGACTATCCTTGGCAGCACCAGGGATATACTGCATCTCTTTTTATCGACATATATTTAACTAGATACTGTGGATTATCATTCACCCAGTGTGACCATGGGGATGGTGCCTGGTCTATTAAGTTGCCTTATTGGTGTATTTAAAGGGGCATACAACCATCCAACAGGCAATTATTCACCCCCCTAACATTAGTGACATGGTTGGACATAGCTCTTGATTGATCAAAGAAAGAATAGAGGCAGGCAGTGACACCTGAACCTTGTCAGAGGAAAGTCAGTGGCAGGTATCCTCTTGCTTCATTGAACATACTGGCTGACTTTATTGTTATTACAGGCATGGTTTGTCAGAAGTTTGAAATTACGTCTTCCACCCTACCCCCTTCCCCCTTTCAAACATTAAGGACTTTTTCTTTCTGTGCTCTTCTGCTATATCAAAAAAAGGAAAATATCCAGCACCGGACCCAATTTCCAAAAAAAAGTATTAAATGGCCATTATTTGAGAACTTTATTTTTTTAAATATGGGTTTCTAATAAAGACATAACCTGATGCGTTTCAGACCTGTATCTGTCCTATTTCATAGGTATCATGACACACAAATTAATTTGTTTATATACAACTAGCTGTGAGCCCGATGCAAATGCATTGGGATTCTAGAACGCGCATAAATTTGCTTATAATAGTTATAGCTGGTCTGAGTACTTTTTGGGGGGGTGTAAGTATTTTTTGGGGGGGTGTGAGGACTTTTTGGGGGGGTCCAATACTTTTTTTGGGGGGTCCAATACTTTTTCGGAGGAGTCCAATACTTTTTGGGGGGATCCAATACTTTTTGGGGGGTCCAATACTTTTTGGAGGGGTCCAATACTTTTTGGGGGGGTCCAATACTTTTTTGTGGGGGTCCAATACTTTTTTGGGGGGGTCCAATACTTTTGTGGGGGGGTCCAATACTTTTTTGGGGAGGTCCAATACTTTTTTGGAGGGGGTCCAATACTTTTTGGGGGGGTCCAATACCTTTTGGGGTGGGTCCAATACTTTTTTGGGGGGGTCCAATACTTTTTTTGGGGGGTCCAATACTTTTGGGGGGGTCCAATACTTTTTGGGGGGGTCCAATACTTTTTGGGGTGGGTCCAATACTTTTTTGGGGGGGTCCAATACTTTTTGGGGGGTCCAATACTTTTTTTGGGGGGTCCAATACTTTTTTGGGGGGGTCCAATACTTTTGGGGGGGTCCAATACTTTTTTGGGGGGGTCCAATACTTTTTTTGGGGAATCCAATAGTTTTGGGGGGGTCCAATACTTTTTGGGGGGGTCCAATACTTTTTTGGGGGGGTCCAATACTTTTTTGGGGGGTCCAATACTTTTGGGGGGGTCCAATACTTTTTGGGGAAGTCCAATACTTTTTGGGGGGGTCCAATACTTTTTTTGGGGGGTCCAATACTTTTTTTGGGGGGTCCAATACTTTTTTTGGGGGGGTCCAATATTTTTTGGGGGGGTCCAATACTTTTTTGGGGGGTCCAATACTTTTTTGGGGGGTCCAATACTTTTTGGGGGGGTCAATACTTTTTTGGGGGGTCCAATACTTTTTGGGGGGTCCAATACTTTTTGGGGGGTCCAATACTTTTTGGGGGGATACAATACTTTTTGGGGGGGTCCAATACTTTTTGGGGTGGGGTCCAATACTTTTTGGGGGGGTCCAATACTTTTTGGGGGATCCAATACTTTTTGGGTGGGGTCCAATACTTTTTGGGGGGGTCCAATACTTTTTTTGGGGGGGTCCAATACTTTTTTAGGGGGGGTCCAATACTTTTTGGGGGTCCAATACTTTTTGGGGGGGGGGTCCAATACTTTTTTAGGGGGGTCCAATACTTTTTTGGGGGGGTCCAATACTTTTTGGGGGGTCCAATACTTTTTTTGGGGGTCCAATAATTTTTTTGGGGGGTCCAATACTTTTTGGGGGGATCCAATACTTTTTTTTGGGGTGGGGTCCAATACTTTTTTGGGGGGTCCAATACTTTTTGGGGGGTCCAATACTTTTTTGGGGGGGTCCAATACTTTTTTGGGGGGGTCCAATACTTTTTAGGGGAGGGTCCAATACTTTTTGGGGGGGTCCAATACTTTTTTGGGGGGGTTCAATACTTTTTTGGGGGGTCCAATACTTTTGGGGGGGGCCAATACTTTTTTTGGGGGGTCCAATACTTTTTGGGGGGTGTTCAATACTTTTTGGGGGGTGTTCAATACTTATTGAGGGGGTGAGCGGTAAATCGCTAACTTTGTGGCCGAAAATCGAACCAGAGGCTCGGCCACAAAGTTAGCGATTTACCGCTCAGGCAGCGACTCGCGCTACATGAGCGGTAAATCGCTAACTTTGTGGCCGAGCCTCTGGTTCTATTTTCGGGCAGCGACTCGCAATGGCCGCTTCGCGGCCATTGCTCGCGCTCAGCCAGCGACTCGCAATGGCCTCGCGGCCATTGCTCGCGCAGGCTAACAACTCGCATTGGCCGCTATGCGGCCAATGCTTCGCTCGTGGTGACGTCACATAGTGACAAAGCCACGGCGATTTCGGGGTCCGACACGATGACCGGAAATTGGAAGTCTGACGTCCATTTGTATGTCATGTTACTCATGAATTAGGACTAGTACTGGTCAGAAACGCATAAAGTTATGTATTTATTATTTTTATTATTAAATGTCTGTATTTAATTGTTCTCAAATTAAATTTTAATACTTTTTTTCTGAAAATTGGACACAGTGCCTGATTTTTTTCTACTTTTGTGCTGTTGCTATTAATCCTGGGTGTGCAATTTGGGAGTGTTCATGCATCAACGAGGGCTTTCTCCTGGGCTTCTGGGCAACTACACGGTAGATTGAATACAGTTATTTTTACCTTTTGTATCCTTACTGCTATTTATTAGTTTATGAGGGCAGGGAGAGTAGAAAAGTATTTTATCTCCCCAGAGTATCCCTTCAAGTGTCTGCACAGTAATGTTATGAGACCCAGAAGGTTCTAAATAGATAACACACAACAGTAAAAACCCAATTACATTAACACAACAAAATCTGTTTCTGTAATAAGGATAGGTTAAAATATATGACATTACTATGTACAATAACAAATAAGACACGTATATGATTCAGCATTGCTTTAAAGTGAATATCCACTTTATATTGTCATTTATGTGTATACTAGATGGTGGCCAGATTCTATCGCATAGGGTATTCTAGACTATGGTTAGCAGAGTCTACGGCGGGCGAGTGGACAGCAGAATCTACGGCGAGTGAGTGGACAGCAGAGTATACGGCGGGTGAGTGGACAGCACAGTATACGGCGGGTGAGTGGACAGCACAGTATACGGCGGGTGAGTGGACAGCACAGTATACGGCGGGTGAGTGGACAGCACAGTATACGGCGGGTGAGTGGACAGCACAGTATACGGCGGGAGAGTGGACAGCACAGTATACGGCGGATGAGTGGACAGCACAGTATACGGCGAGTGAGTGGACAGACACACCTACACACACACACACCTACACACTTCTCCCCCTGGTCTGACCCGGTCCAGCTGGAGCCCAGTGTTCCCGTCCTTGTCTGTGACTCTGCTCTGGGGCCGGATCCTCTTCCCATGGTGAGGAATATCACAGCCTGGAGCCCCGGCTCCTGTGGCGACCAATCAGAGACACGGAATTCAAACCGCGCGCCAAGCTGCGCTACTTTTCTGATTGTACTGCGGCATGGTGCACGGTTTGAATGCCGCGAAGGGCACCACCGCTGTGAGCAGCCGGGAGATGACCGGCTGACGCCGGTCATCTCCTGGCTGGTTCGCCGCGGACCTCTGTGCTGCAAGTAGCCGCGGCTGAGCTCGGGTCAGCGGCTCTCCAGCCGGGAGATGACCGGTTGACGCCAGTCATCTCCCAGCTGGCTCGCGCGCTGCGGCCACCGTCGGCCGGACCTGAGTATTCTGGGCTGCAAATTGGTGCGAAATTTAAACTTTGAATTCATGCGCCTATGTGCACAAGCTGCACTCATTGGTGGCCGCCTCTGTCTGGCGCGCGATTTTTGTGACCGACAGATGCCTTAAACAATTATATAGTAGATAATACAAGTGAAGGGTTTAATTAGCTTTTCCTTGAAACAATATACCTTTTGAAAAGAATCAAAAAGTATAATAATTTGCACGAAAAAGCTGCAGACAACCTCTACATTTCACATACCGATTCTTTATCTGCATAATATCAGTTGCCATTTACTAAACTACATTCAATGCTTATCATGATCCTCTGATAACTTTTTGATAGTCTTCTTCAGTGAATGATAGTATTCGCATAGTTATATGATGTTAGATTTTAGTTGTCAGTTGCTAAATGATATGTCAAGTTGTGACGATCTGTCAGTGATATAATTTGGTAACTACAACCAACTGATCCTGTTTATTTGTAGTGGCAAGAATAGATGGTGCTGTACAGGGCCTGCTGCCAAATATATTGCATCCAGCTACTATTAAAATCATGAACACACAGGCTTCATATCAACCATATTAATGTGGGGTAGAAAACCGTTTCCCTTATATGCTGGAAATTGCCAGAGAAGAAAATACTCCAGGCCCATAAGCCTCCCATAGAGCTAAAGTGACTCCATATGTGTCTAGTTCCAAGGTGGAGTGTCCAGGCTGGACACTCCACCTTGGAACCAGACACATATGGAGTCACTTTAGCTCTATGGGAGGCTTATGGGCCTGAAGTATTTTCTTCTCTGGCAATTTCCAGTATATAAGGGAAACGGTTTTCAAATATATTGCACCAAACAGATAAACGTCCTAAAGACAAGAGCAAATAATACAGTGAAATAGATGACCAGAGCAATCCAAGGTTATGGTCAGTAGGGTCCTCTCTCTCTATTTCTCTTTCTATCTCTTTCTCTCTCTCTCTCCATCTCTCTCCTGTACAGTGTACGTTCTTATGGTCAGTAGGATTCTCTCTCTATCTCCCTTTATGTCTTGTAGAGTGTAGGCTCTTATGGTCAGTAGGACCCTCTTTCTCAACACATCTTCCTCAGGTAGAATGTGAGCTCTTATGCTTAGGAGGGTTCTCTCCCTCTTTAACTCTCTTCTATAGAGGGTGAGCTCTTATATTCAGTGGGGCCCTCTGTCTCTCTCTGACTCTGTCTCCTGTAGAGTGTAAGCTCTTAGGCTGGGTTCATATTGGCGTTCCCCTCCGCAGCGTTCTGCCGGAGGGGAAGCGCCATGTGTGCGCAGCCAGCACAAACCCCTATCTTTATAGTGGGAGCGCACGGTGCTGCGTTTGACTGCGAATGACCGTGCGCTCCCATTCACTCCCATATGTGATTTGTACGCAGGCGGACGCCTGCACACAAATCACCCAGTCTCGTCCGCACCAGGAATGCAACATGTCGCGTCCCTGGTGCAGAGTAGAGTGGGTGATTTGTGCGCAGGCGTCTGTCTTCCTTTTTTTTACTGTTAAGACCCGGATATTTTAAGAAAGAAAATGTATGTTCAACAACTTTACCTTTTTATTGAGAAAAACATAATACCAACCCTTCATATGACTGACAGCTAGACATATACTTCTCAAGCACAAGCAGCCTCCTATGGTGGCTTATATCATTAAAAACAATGATCCTGTAGACCCCTGCTGTCCGTGAACCTAGTTACCCATCCTATATATTTTATTTGTTGAGTACCGTAATTGCTTGTACCTTCCTCCTCCTTCTACTAATACACTGGCTAATTAGAGCACATAGGTCAATTACATATATTTCAAGTGTAAATCTATGATGAATATTTGTGTGTTGGATTTAGTAGCCAGAAAAAGCATGATAATCTGCTAGTGTTTTCCCATGAAGGCTGTCCTAGATTTGATGCAGGAAACAATAATATATCCTGTGATGTGTAAAGGAAAAAAAAGAAGAAGGGTTTTCTTGATTTAGACATATAGGATTCCTCAATCACTAAATGCTTCCGCTCATAAGTCATGTATAACTGCCCCCTGCCGCCCTAATGTGACGTTATTTCTCCAATTCACAGGGATCTTACCAGCAATACAAGGGCAGACATGTCAAAGTCAGAGAGGAGATCATTGCTGAAAAACCTATTTATAACTAACTGAAATAGAAAAAGGTTTCATCATCATTTTCATTCATTTTTATTGACAATTCCCATTCTATCAATGGAGATATTCGTTACATTTGCCTTAAATAGCTCAAAGCATATTATTAAAATAAAAAAGGCCGGTGAGCTAGAAATTGTGTTCAGTACTATCATAGTAACATAGTAACATAGTAACATAGTTTTTAAGGTTGAAGGAAGACTTTAAGTCCATCTAGTTCAACCCATAGCCTAACATGTTGATCCAGAGGAAGGCAAAAAAAAACCCATGTGGCAACACTAATCTCCACATTGGGGGAGAAAATTCCTTCCTGACTCCAGATATGGCAATCAGACTAATTCCCTGGATCAACGCCCTATCAAAGAATCTACTGTAGTATATATAACTGGTGATATTATACTTTTTTCAAGAAAGGCATCCAGGCCCTTCTTAAATGTTAGTAGTGACTCACTCATTACAACAGCATGTGGCAGAGAGTTCCATAGTCTCACTGCTCTTACAGTAAAGAATCCGCGTCTGTGATTATGATTAAACCTTCTTTCCTCCAGATGTAGAGGATGCCCCCTTGTCCCAGTCTCAGGCCTAAAAGTAAACAGATCATTAGAAAGTTCTCTGTACTGTCCCATCATATATTTATACATTATTATAAGATCACCCCTAAGCCTTCGTTTTTGCAAATTAAATTACCCCAAGTTTAATAACCTGTCTTGGTATTGCAGACCCCTTAGTCCTCTAATGACTTTTGTCGCTCTTCTCTGGACCCGCTCTAGTTCAGCTATGTCTTTCTTATACACCGGAGACCAGAATTGTACACAGTATTCTAAGTGTGGTCGCACTAGTGACTTGTATAGAGGTAAAATTATGTTCTCCTCATGAGCATCTATGCCTCTTTTAATGCATCCCATTATTTTATTTGTCTTTGCAGCAGCTGCCTGACACTGGCCACTAAATGTGAGTTTGTCATCTACCCATACACCCAGGTCTTTTTCAGTGACAGTTTTGCCCAGTGTTTTACAATTAAGCACATAATTATACCTTTTGTTTCCTCTGCCCAAGTGCATGACTTTACATTTATCCCCATTAAAGCTCATTTGCCATTTATCAGCCCAATTTTCTAGCTTACATAAATCCTCCTGTAATATAAAATTGTCCTCCTCTGTATTGATTACCCTGCAGAGTTTAGTGTCATCTGCAAATATTGAGATTCTACTCCGTATGCCCCCTACAAGGTCATTAATAAATATATTAAATAGAAGCGGGCCCAACACTGACCCCTGTGGTACCCCACTGTTAACTGTGACCCATTCTGAGTGTGTTCCATTAATAACCACCCTTTGTTTCCTATCACTAAGCCAGTTCTTAACCCACTTACACATATTTTCCCCTATCCCCATTGCCCTCATTTTATGTATCAACCTTTTGTGTGGCACCGTATCAAAAGCTTTTGAAAAGTCCATATACACCACATCCACTGCATTTCCTTGGTCCAGTCCAGAACTTACTTCTTCATAGAAGCTTATCAGATTAGTTTGACAGGAACGGTCCCTCGTAAAACCATGTTGATAATGGGTCATGAGGTTATTTTTCTTCAGATACTCCAGTATAGCATCTCTTAGAAAACCCTCTAGGATTTTACCCACAGTAGAGGTTAAGCTTACTGGCCTATAATTTCCAAGTTCAGATTTTGTCCCCTTTTTGAATATTGGCACCACATTTGCTATACGCCAGTCCTGTGGTACAGACCCTGTTATTATGGAATCTTTAAATATTAAAAATAATGGTCTATCTATGACAGCACTTAATTCCTGCGGCACTCTGGGATGTATCCCATCCGGGCCCGGGGATTTGTCAATTTTAGTGATTTTTAGACGATGCCGTACTTCCTCTTGGGTTAAGCAGGTGACATTTAATTAAGACTTTTTGTTATCACTGATCATATTGTCTGTCATGGGATTTTCTTGTGTAAATACTGTTGAAAAAAAGTCATTTAGCATATTGGCTTTTTCCTCATCCTCATCCACCATTTCACCCAGACTATTTTTAAAGGGGTCAACACCATCATTTTTTAGTTTCTTACTATTTATGTAGTTAAAAAATATTTTGGGATTCTTTTTACTTTCTCTGGCAATGAGTCTCTCTGTCTCAATCTTTGCTGCCTTGATTTGCTTTTTACAAATGTTATTTAATTTTCTGTATTTATTTAATAATGCTTCATCACTACCTGCTTGCTTTAATTCCCTAAATGCTTTCTTTCTGTCACATATTGCACTTCTTACCGCTTTATTTAGCCATAGTGGTTTCCTCCTATTTCTAGCATGCTTATTCCCATAGGGTATATATTGTGCACAGGTCCTATTCATGATGCTAATAAACATCTCCCATTTGATTTGTGTACTTTTATGTCTCAGGACATCGTCCCAGTTTATTGCACTAAGATCATCTCTCAACCGTTGGAAATTTGCCTTCCTGAAGTTTAGTGTCCTTGTAGCCCCTCTACTACACGTCTTAGTAAAGGATACTTGAAAGCTTATTAAGTTATGATCACTATTACCCAAGTGACCTCCAACCCGTATATTTGATATGCGGTCCGGCCTGTTGGTTAATATTAGGTCCAGCAGTGCCCCCCTTCTTGTTGGGTCCTGAACCAGTTGTGAAAGGTAATTGTCTCTCATAGTTTTCAAAAACTTATTACCTTTGCTGGAACTTCAGGTTTCTGATCCCCAATGTATTTCAGGGTAGTTGAAGTCCCCCATAATAATGACTTCTCCCTGAGTCGCTGCTTCATCTATTTGCTTTATGAGGATATTCTCCTCCACTTCCATTATTGTTGGGGACTTATAACAAACCCCTATCAGTAATACTAATCCTTATTCCTTATTAACTTAAATTCCCAGAATTGTTCCTTCCTTACGAAAACGAAAGATCTGGGAATTCAATGTTAATAAAGATGTTTCAATCTTTAACAAAAGGACTCAATTTGACACCTGGATCCATGTAGTCATTACTTGGACACAACTCACACCTCTGCAATGTCTTCAGATCTCTAATAGAGCCCTTCCACCTCATCTGCATGTATAACAAAACCATAATTTAATTTCCTTAGCCCATCAGTACTTAGCGCCACCTCATGTCCTGTTGTAATACCTACAGGGTTTTAAACTTCTTGATGACACTGCGCACGATAGACACAGGAACATTCAGGTCTTTGGTCTTCGGAGATGGACTTGTAGCCACATGACCGCAGTTACCACGGTCATGTGACCTGATGACGCTCTGTGACATCATCACAGGTCCTATAAGCACAAGGACCTTGCTGGGAGGCAGCGTTGGATAGAGGATAGGTGAGCATATTGATTTTTTTTATTTTTAACTCTTTCTTTTACTTAAATAACACTTCTGCAATGTATATTATACATTGCAGAAGTGTAATTAGAAGGGTTGGAGCAATTTTATTGTACTGAGCATGCTCAGTACACTAAAATCGGGTCCGAGAAGACATAAGATGTTTCCTCGGACCCTGCTCCATAGGGCCCCATGTTAATGGAATCGGATCGGAACGGATTTGGCATAATTGCTATCCGATCTCTCAGATCCGATTCTATCTGGTTTTTGATTCAGATGCAGAAATCGGAGCAGTCTCTGATTTTTGCACCGGAAAGAAATCGGAAAAATCGGATCGGACGTGATTCGGATGGCAATTAATGCACATCTGAATCAGTCCGATCCCCATAGGGTTACATGGGGGCAAATTTGGATCTGATGCTGTCCGATTTCTATCGGACAGCATCGGATTTCACAAAATCGTAGTGTGAAACCAGCCTTACCATATATTTCTGTCATGGCTTTTACATAATAATAATCATTTTTATTTCTATAGTGCAAACATATTCTGCAACATTTTACATTTCAGAGGGGACAAGTACAGACAATAAAGACATTACAGAGTAAAACAATTCAAAATATACCATGAGGAGTGAGTTCCTGCTCACAAGCTTACAATCTATGAGGAAATAAGGCTGGGGTCACACATAGAAATCCGTTTTTGGAAGTGCTGCAAAAAACGCATTGGCTCTCTGAACGTCTTTCAAAAACAGATTGGTAGGTGTGGGGATGCATAACTGTCCATTGTAGACCATTCTATGCGTTTCCAAAAACGCATGCGTTACCGGATGGTGTACCATGTGTACAATGCGTTAACGCATGCGTTTCTAAAAATAATGTGCGTTTTATGAAAGGATAGATACTGTCATGGGTCGTTCATAAATATTCATCACTGGCCACACCCTTCAGCCAATAAAAAGGCCAGCTCAATGAGGGGGTGTGACCACCTTCCTTTTGGTCACTTTATATAACACACGTTCCTGCTGGGGTGATGGATCGTCATCTGGAGATTGAAATCCTCCTCCTTCAGCTACGATACGTGGCTGCACGGCGGCGACAGTTGCGCCAAGCGGCCCGTTCCAGAGTCTGGATTCATGAGGTCAACATGTTGCGGTCACAGCATGGTGCCTTCCATGTCCTTTTCCCACAACTGCGGCTCTTCCCTGATAAATTCCAAAGGTACCTCAGGATGTCTGTGGAGGCGTTCGATCAGCTGCTTGAGCTGGTGGGCCCACACATCACCCGCCAGGACACGCGTTGGCGTCCCGCCATTTCCCCAGTGGAGAGACTGGTGGTCACATTGCGGTAAGTGTGTTTTGCCTCATGGCTTCTTGGCTGCACACACACAACACATGTGTTTGGCGGTTTGTTGGTTATCCGGACATGAAATTCATTATGGTGTGTCTTTCCCTGGGTTTGAGGATGTGTCATGATGTGTACTCACTGTGTTCATGGACAATGTAGTGTGAGTAGGTTTGTTAGTGGCTGGCCTTGTACTTGCCACATATTGCAGTTTCGTGATGCATATCTTCCCACAACAACGACATTGTCCTCACCACGGCCCCAAAGAATGAAAGATCTGGCTTTAAATGAGCCATTTAAGGCACCACTACATTGCCAGATCCCATGGAAGGTAAACCAGGTGTAATTAAAATGCAGCTTTAGACTCTTATAATGCCACCTGATTTTTGTCCCTGGGAACCTGGCAATATACCACTGAAGGAAAGGTGTAGTCATGTTTCAGATCTGATGTAGAGTTTGTGCGTGAAGATGTGAATGTGTTGTGATGTAGATTTCTGATATGAAATATCGATATGTTGCACACATATGAGCTTGGACTTGTTGCACGTGAGTGACCTTGAATATGGTCCACATTTTTGCTTGAAAGAGAATCAAAGGGTAGTGATGCATCCAACGCAACCAAACATAGTTCTGTGGATGTGTTCAATCCGGTGTCTTCAAGGTCATCTGCCTTAAGGCGGCCGTCATACACTTCAATATTCTCAGTGATATTGATAGGGAGCACATGCACGCGGGATCGCTAACAATATCGTTCAAGATATTGCAGCGTGTGACGGCTGGCTAAGCAATATTGTGCTTTTAAATTATGCCTTGTCATGGGCACCTTAGGGCAACGACACACACACACACATCTGTGCAGATATAGTTTGCAGCTCTGGGTTGACCACGAAATAACGGCCATATCTTTCCAGTTCTGAGGCTGGGGCAAAAAGGAGCCATGTGTCCATGATTTAACTGCAAACCTAGATATGCAAACAATATCTGCACAAATATGTGTGTGTGTCACGTGGCCCTTACATCCCATCATTGTATGTGTGTCTTGCCTTCATCATTGCTTTCCTCACCAAGGCCCAAGGCCAGATGTTGCAGAGCAGCCACCACCAGCAAGAGGGTGGCCAAGGCGCCCGCAATTTTCAATTTCAGGGTCAGCTGGGCTACTTGCCAAACACACAGGGTTTGCCAACATGACACTTCACTTGGCAGCAGCTGAACCTTGGGTTGATATGGCACATTGCTGCAATTGGACCCCCACAGTTAGGGCTCGGGAACACACTCGTGGGTTGCCAGACAAATAGTTCGCAGGTTTGAAACAAAGATCGTCAGCGTGTGCACGTGGCTTAAAGGGCCTGTCACATGCGTCAATATCGGCTGCACAATATCGGCTGCACGTGACGTTGCAGCGATATTGATGCGTCTGACATACTGAATCAACCAGCGATAAATTGCTGGTTGATGATCGCCAGGTTTTAGAACCTGCTCCGAAACCTGCCGATTGTCGGCCGGTGGACAAGCAGCATCGCTGCGTGTGACACCGGGAGTCGCGATAATCCAGCTCCCAGCGCCTCTCACAAGCGCTGGGAGCTGGTAACTAAGGTACACGTCGGGTATCTAGGCAGCGGCCGCTGCCTAGATACACGCAGTTTACCTTGGAGACCAGCCTGCTCCCGCTTACCGCAGGCTGCCAGCGGGAGCAAGACATCGTGGAAACAATATTTAAATCGTTTCCACAATGTCTCTGGTCCATTGATCGCTGGCGAGTCTGTGTGTGTGACAGCTCACCAGCAATCAGCCGTCAATGTCGTCAGCGATCATCTCAATGACGACATAGACGCGTGTGACACCCCCTTAAGAGTGTGCTGCTACATGAGTGTTGTTTGTGTATGAATGTCGGCGTCAGTGGCCTGGATATGATGCTGGTAGCATATCACTAATCATGTGTCTCCACTTTCAAATTGGAATGGACGTCTGTGAGTAGTGTGCATGCAATCGTACATTACCTCTTCATTTTGGCCAAACATTTGCACCCATGTTGCTTACTTGTTCTACCAAGGCTCTGTTTGTTGACATGTATTTTGCAGTAGTCTTGTTCAGTGCATACTAATGTTGTTGTTGTTCTGTTTTACAGGTTCCTTGCAACAGGGGAGTCATATGCCTCTCTCCATTACCAATTCCGAATTGGACGCTCAACCATCACCAAGTTCATTCCACAGATATGTGATGTGTTGTGGGAGAAACTCCAGCCTTTGGTGATGCCAGAACCAAACAACAACACGTGGCTGTCAAGTGCCGTGTCATTTCGAGAAAAAACAAATTTTCCCAACTGTGTTGGAGCCCTCGATGGGAAACACATAAGAATTCGCAAGCCCCCACACAGTGCCTCACTGTTTTTTAACTATAAACGTTATTTCTCCATCGTCCTCATGGCAATTGTGGACTCCAGGGGGAGATTCATCTCCGTCGACATTGGGGCATATGGCCGCACAAATGACTCTCGGGTGTTCAAGGACAGTGTCATGGGCCAAGCCCTTTACAGTGGCCGCTTAAATCTGCCGCAGCCTTGTCCTTTGCCTGGCACCAGCTCACCCAGTGTGCCACATGTAGTGGTTGCAGATGAGGCCTTCCAGCTTCACGTTAATCTACTCAAGCCGTATGCCAGCCGCACACTCACGGCTGCAGGTCAGAACTTCAATATGAGGTTAAGCCGGGCACGTCAGTATGTAGAGTGTGGCTTTGGCATACTGGCAGCAAAGTGGCGTGTCCTTTTGACCACCATTCAGCTGCATCCCCATAATGTGGACAGCGTCATCAAGGCCTGTACCTGTCTTCACAACTTTGTAATGAATCAGGAATTGCCCAATGTTGACCCCACTCTGTGGTCTACTCCTTTATTACCCATACAACAGCCCAGTGTGCGTGGCCCTCTTGCAGCCATTACTGTACGGGACCAATTTGCAAATTACTTCATGAATGAACCACACCACCAAGCTCATGTGTAAGGATAGCTTTACCCACAAAGTGATGTTGTTTAAACACAACTCGTTAGGTTTTGCATTTGTTGTTTGGTCCCACACTGCATCCTTTACTCACCTATGTGTTGAATCTATGTGTTTGTAAATTAAGATGGATGATTGGGTTATTTTTTTTAAACACTGTCGTAAATGTGTTTGATTTGGGAGTGTGTTGCCGTACACGTTACAGTGTTCAGACCACAACGTGTAAGTGATGGGTGTGTATGTGGAGTTTAGCCTCCTCACTCACATAGCATTTCTGTGTGGCCTTGATCACATGTCTTTGCCCAACACAGAATTTGCTTTGGGTGGCTTTACAAGTAGGTGGCCTTGTAACCCGTATTGTGGTCAACCACACAGGTCCTTATCGAAGGCTTCCGTGTTTAGAATCCCGCCTTAATGCTACCTTTACATGCTGCCACTGGAATGTCCCAATCAATAGGCATCGGACACAAATGTGGATGTTGCCATGAAAACACTTTGAAGTGGCTGTGTGTAATTCAACATTTTAAGTCATGTGACTTGCAGATACATGACTGAACAAGCACCCACTTCAAGCTGTTTAGATGCCAACAGCCACAAATGTGTCCTATGGCTGTCGGTTGATACCTTCCTGGGGCTGTGTGTCAAGGAACCCGACATTTGCACGTATGCCTTATTCTGTATAGTCTCAACACGAGTATGCTAATTATCTGCCCCTTGTTTAATGTAAGTGACCCAGACATCTTAACTTACCACCTGGGCGGAGTTAGCCTCACATTTTTGTAGGATCACGTGGCCTCATGCAATGTGTATGGTCTGAAGTTCGAAGATGCGTACACATAACAGCTATTGATATATACCATGTAACCTTGTCCGAGCTCATATGTTAATATGTTATAATAAAACATCACATTAGTTGTAAATTTTTTTGAAATAAAACAATTAAAATCAATGCAGGTTCATCAGGCTTGGAACATTTTTAATGTGGTATCATTAAGTGCTGAAAACAACAATGGCTCACACGGAGCGAAGCTGCTGGCCAAACAGCATGAAGCCTGGTTTGGCCCAAAAAATTATTTGCATGTGTGCAACCCAACATGGGCAATCAGAACGGAGAAAACTGAACTCGGTGGCAACACGACACCAACATGTGAAACATGGGCACAATGCCCTAAATACCTCAATCCACCTCCCCGGACACCTCGTCACACACAAGTGTAAGATTGATGGGGTGCCTAACAGAGTACTTCTGTACAAGTGTATTGAAACTCCCCTTTGAAATTTAATTTGTCCTCTGGTGGGATGTCCAGAAGTTCCGGTACATATGAACTAAAATAATTCATCCACTGCTGGCCAGGACCCACACACTCATTCTGCCCAATTTGGGAAATTTGGTGTTCTATAACTGTGCGATTGTCTCGCACACTCTCATGAAGGCGCTGTAACCCCTCCACGAGGATTGTGTCTGTGTCCTCACGTTGCGTATTTCTTTTGCGCCCACGGGTAGGTCGGGAAGCAGCCGGGGTGGCTGTAGGGGGTGGTGTTGGTCCCCTGACTTCAACATTTGGGGTAGCCAGTACAGTCTGTGAGGGTGGCCCAGCCACACCGGCATCATTGTCTTGTGTCTGGCTGGGAGGCATGTCCCCACTGCTGGGCTCCTGTTCCGGAACCGCATCAGCTGTGTTGGTGTGAGTTCTGCAAGATAAGGAAGATAGATATAATGTTAGTTACATAAAACACACATCAGTTCTTCACCTATCTGCAGTGCTGCATGTGTGTAGATTCTCACTTTCGGGTGCCAAGCGTCTGCTGTAGGAAGGTCAGCTCTTCATGGTGCATATAGATGGTGGGTGGTTTGGCAGCTGCCCCACTCTTGAAAGCCGCCATCTTCCTGACATCTTGCATGAATCGATCACGGCAGGAGCGCCAGCGGACTCTCACCTTGTCATCTACATAGCATGTGAAAAAACAAACACAACAGGAGACATGTGTGACATCTATACACTACAACATCTCACAACACCACACATGTATGTGTGTTTGGAGGTGTCCTTACCTATGTACTGTTGCTCATCAGAGTCAATATTTCTGAACCTGGGGAACATGGTGTGGCAGATGTCATGCCACATTTGCCTGGTCACAGTAGTATTTTTGTAGTTGTCATTCCCCGGGTCCCACAGAGCTGGCTGCTTCTCCACAAGATGGATTAGGACCTGGTTGTCAAGCCGTATTTTTGCAAATTTCCGGGTGGATGTCTTTATGCCTGTTTCTACATACTCCTACAGTGGCAAAAAGGAATCCATGAACCACAAAAAGGATTGAGTGGCAAAATGAAAATTTACAGAAATATGGGACAAATGGTGTTTGGCAACATTGAGCATCAACACTATAATGTGAGTGCACTGATGACACAATACACATGTGTAGAAGGCAGGAAACGCAGATGAAGACTTAAACCCAAACAAACCTACCGTCACTTACCTCGGTAGCAGCAGCTGTTTTTTTACGCCCTTTACCAGTCTTGGTGGCCTTGGGCTCTGGGAGTGCCTTAGGTGGCTCCTGTGTGTGTGAGAACAACACTTTAGACAGACACAGGAGATCTAACGTCCGCTTAACACACACGTCTGTGCCCAAATTCCCAACACATCTGTATTTGCCCTTAAATCATGGACACAGTGCTAGATCTCACCAGAGTCACAAAATAGCCCAATGTGTCCATGATTTTACTGCAAGCAGAGGTTGTTAAGGGATGTTCTATCAGACATTGGTGTGTGTACAGTGGGCCAACCAATCATTGCAACATCGCCCCATACATGACCACACACACTCTCCAGACGTACCTTCTGTGTGGATGGCCCTGCCTTTGCAGCTTTGTGCTTTTTTCGGGTGGCCTTTGTGTGTTTTTTCTGGCTTCTCTTGTGCTGGAGGGAGAGAACAAAAATAATGTGAAACAAAAATCGGCTGCAGATTGGTGATAAACTGTATGGCACATTGAAAGGTGTGTCACATATTGAAGAAATCGGAAAAAGCTCCCACCCATATGGTTGCCCACACAAACATGTGGGCACTAAACCAAGATTATTTAGCCAATGTGTAGATACTTTACCTTGGCAGCCCAACACCAACAGAATAACATATCTTCCCAAAAGATTCATATATGTGTTGGGCAACTGACTGTTCGGCACCCTGGCTCAAAATAACACATTGGTGCACATTATAAGAGACAAGTGTGACTTACTCTTTTGACGTGTCGGGCACTCGAGTCCGAAGATGATGTGGATGAAGGCTGCAATTGAACATGAGTATATCAATGTCAAATCACACCTGGACACATATGTGTACGCATTAACACAAACATAACCGACATATCTTGCAGCGTTATGTGTACTAAAGTGTCCGTTGCAAATTTACGCCTGACATGCAGAAGAGGGCCAATAAGTTCTTTGTGGTCAGTTAACAATAGGTAGGCATGTAACAACCTTCACACTTTTGTTTTGGCCGGGTGTTAAGGTACATTTGGCCCCCACAAAGGGAACACACAGCATGATACTTTTTAGTGGGGTAACTTTGCCGTTGTACACACCCCCTTTTTTATGGTTTGACTTAAAAAATGTGACCCATACAAAGTAACTTTGGCCAGAGGAGCAGTGGCAATTACACTTTTAGCCAACGTGGCCAATATTTACACAATGTTTCAGGTGCTACACACTTCACACAACAGACAGGCTGCATAGTGTCGGCTTGCAAATAGCACACAGGGACACAATGAAACCACCAGTTGTGTACCAAGGACCATTCTGGCGACAATCAGCACCATGGTGGGTGAAGTGTTGAGCACAATATCTCTCCGAAAAGCAGGCCCAGCGTCTGTTTGAAGCAGTCACATACAGGCACCTGCACTTTGCAACCACATGTTAAAAACACCAAAACATAAAGAAGACATAGTGAACCGCAGGGGTGGGTATAAATGGTTGGTACACCCCTAACACCCCAGGGCCCCCAGCATGTGGAACTTGGGGAGGTGTACCAGAGGATCTTTGGATCATCACATGCCAACAAGTGCGCCATACACCCATTGAGGGACATGGATCCACAGTCTCCTCCCCATGGCATTGCACGACAAGGTTGCAGATGTCATTGACATCTGTACCCATGGCCAGCATTAATGTGCGTTTGACAACGGAACATCATCTACAGGCGGCAATGATGGTGGGCAGGTATAAACGGTGACAATCAGTGGATGGTTCAGCTGTTAGTCGCAAACACACATACCCAAAATAAGGGAGTTTGCCAGAGTACATTGAATTAAGCAGGCAGATGCTCCTAATGTAGTGCAACAATATCAGCCAATTCTGACTCTGCGCATTACATCAAAACACCTGGATGATCCTCATTTGCGTTAACTTTCATACACTGACACCTTCCGCCATACAACAGATTGCCACCTCCGGACCAATAACAAGTCAGCTGTTTGGCTGAGTAGGGTGCATAGTAATGTGAACGCATGTTTCCAAAGTGCAATGCGTTCACATCAATATGGGCAGCCTTGTTGCTGCATTCCCATCTGCATGCCATTCGCATGCAGACACCAACACGTGTCCCAAGGCAACTTATGATGATATGTGACCAACACATTGAAGTTGTCATTTTTAAGAACTTAACAGTTACAGTCTGGTTGCACAATGGCATTCCCCTGCGCAGGGTTCGTGGTCGAGGAGACAACATGTGAGTGCAGAAAGCGCATGCCCCCAAGTTTATAATGTGTACGCGGTGTGCTGCATTTCACAGGCCACGACCGTGCCCTGACATTAACTGCACTATGTCATTTGGACACATCCATATTGATGCTCACACATAACACAATGTCGTCGGCATCAGGGAGACAACATGTTGCATGCCTGCTGCGGACCACACTGTGTGATTGTTCACCAGCCTTCCGCAACAGCACATATTGCAGGGAAGAGGAGCACACGGTCATGTACAGTGAAGCGCAGCACCCTGCATCCGCATTGTCGTGTGGCTTGAGCTGGCTGCGCGCACATGGCATCAACCCCTACCCAGAAACATGCTGAGGTAAACAGCAGTGCCACACAAGCATTATTAGGCAATTAGTAGGTCACAACCCAAAATGCATGGGCTACTTACAGACAAGACAGATGAGTGCTCTGAGGGACTGTCCCTGTCACTGAGCTCCGAATCAGTCACCTGTGCAGGTGAGACAAACAGAAAGAGACATTACTTGAGGGCAGCATTTACAACAATTACATCTTATCAGGAACATATGTGCTAACATTTTGTACCTACCATAGTGTCAGTGTGAAGGGTTCCAACACATGTAGTATGTCCAGGGAGCAGGGCTGATTTCCTGGTTGACACCCCCACTTTTGTGTGGCTGGCTAAGGTCACATGACCTTGAAGGATTGACATTTGCCACCTTCTGGAGCAGATTAGGAAAACGCATGCGTTAACGCACTTGTGCAATATGTGCTCAAAATGGCAACGCGTTAACGGATGCGTTTCCCATAGGGCCCCATTATGAGGGAAACGCATGCGTTTTGAGAAGGAGACAAAAAACGCGGGCTACCGCGTTTTTGGTGTGCGTTCTCAAAAACGCACAGGATTTCACAAACCACTTTTTGGCAATGCGTTTTTTACATTGAGGCCTATGGATCCGTTTTCTTATCCGTTTTGGGACACAAAATCATTGCAAAAACGGATAGGAAAAACGGACTGAGGGCTTATGTGTAACCCCAGCCTAAGGGAGGCACAGCAATTAAATGGTAAAAAGTACCATCACATATGGTCCAGCCATCAATATAATAAATATGGTGTTCATGTAACGCTACATGAACCGGTCACCAGCCAGGATCTCTACAAGTACAGATGAAGTGCTCTTACGCACATGGAGGGTTCAACCAGATGATACATGGACTGGATTTGGAAGAAAATTTTTTAAAGGGTGGAATGAGCAAAGTTAGATAGGTGAGATGAGGTGATGGGCTACTCTAGAGAAATGTGTTTTAGGACATGCATAAATTATGGGTATTTGAAATTAATTGGATTGTCTTGGGTGATGCTCCAGAGAATTGGTGCAGCTTGTGAGACATCTTGGAGACAGTACACGAGTGAGAGGTTCAGAATATTGAGGAAGTCAGTCTTAGGTCATTAGCAGAATAGAGGGCAGGGGTAAGGTGATAAACAGTGGTGAGGGATGAAATGTATAGCGGTGTAGAACTGTGGAAGGCTTTGTAAGTGAGACCAATACATTTATATCGGACTCTGCATTGGATGGGCAACTAGTGCAATGACTGGCACAGGGTAGAGGTATCAGTGTAGTGAATGGAGAGGAATACGATCCTGGCTGTTTCATTTAGAATGGATTACAGAGAGGAGATTTTAGCAAGAAAGAGACTTATTAGTAGATTCAATAAAAGCAACAGTGGAGTCAAAGGTAGGAAAAGTTTGAATTGTAGAGATATTTTTGAAGTGTAGGTGACATGAGCGAGAGAGTGATCCTATTTGGGGAGTAATGAAAAAATCTTTAGTGAAATATAACTCCAAGACAGCGGGCAGGCTCCAGGGGTGTAATTGTAGAACCACACACGAAAATGGAAATATTGAGTATAGGAAGGTAAATAGAGAGTAGAACCACATGGAGTTCAGTTTTTGACAGAGGGAGGACATGATGTTAAAGACAGCAGAGAGATAATTCTTAAAATGTTATAATAATGTAGGGGTGATGTCAGGAGATAATGTGTATAATTGGGTGTCATCAGCATATAGATGGTACTGAAAACCAAATCTACTGATGCTTTGTCCGATACAGACAGTAAATGAGGGAAAAAGGAGGGTGCCTAGGATTGACCCCCGAGGAACCTCAATCGTGAGGTGAAGAGGAGAGGAAGACGAATTGGCAAACATTACAGTGAAAGAGCGATTAAAAAAGTAAGAAGAAAACCAAGAGAAAACAGTGTCCTTGAGCTTGATTGAGTGGATATTAGTGAGGAGAAACTGGTTATCCTTAGTATAGAATGATGCAGAGGGTTCCAAGAAAATCAGCAGGGAGTAGTGATCAGTAGATTTAGCTGTTAGTAGATCTCTATCGTCTATTAACCTTTTCTCGCAAACTGCTGTACATGTATGACCCGATGATGAAGCCGGCCTCACAAGTAGAGCCAGCTTGGTCATTAGCGAATGTCCGCTGCATATTATAGCTGACACATTGATGCAATGACTGTGATTAGTGCTAGCATCAATCACAGTCATTTAACCGATTCGATGCTACTGTCCATAGTGACAATGGCATATAGATGGATAATTGAAGGATGGGGCTCCCTATTTATCACATCAACACCCTGAGATCACAAAGTGGCAATGGTTTCCAACACAATCTAAGGGCAAGTAAGGGCCTTGGAGTAAGCTACCTAAAATGGCCGGTTAGGCTAGGGTCACACTTGGGGGGCCATTTTTGGAAAGCCTGTGTTAATGGTAGGCGTTTTTTTTCTGTTGCCATATTGTGGCAAAATTTACGCTAGGGTTAACGCATGAGTTAACACATGGTACATATATGTATATGTATATGTACATATATGCATGCATTAGCATGCATTTCCCATAGGAACCCATGTTAAAAAAAGCATGCATTTTTGCAAAAGCACCCAAAAACGCTGCTAGCAGCGTTTTTTGTTGCTGATGCAAAAATGCATAGCATCAAACGTGTTGACTTTTGACCATGCGTTTTGGATGGATCCGTTAGCGCATGCATTTTTCAGACATTTCACCAAGAAAAACATTAGGTTTTAGCGGATGCATGACGCAAGTGTGACCCTAGCCTTAGGCCCTGCTATAACCAGGGACTAACATGTCTCCTGTCAGTTTCTAACACCCTGAAATGCATAAGTATTCCAGGGTATTACATCAGCGAACAGTCTATTTTCCATAACAGGAAATAAGTAAAAAAAAAGCCATTAAAATTTGGAAAGATATATGTTACCTTATCACTTACTTAAAATTAAGTTGTGTAAAAATATAACAATTAATGGATTCCTGTTTTTTCCCTCTGCCACTGAAAAATTATAAAAAAAAAAATGAAAAAATATTTTGTACTATAAAATCGTATCAAAAATCCCATTTAACATCCCATTAAAGTCAATTTCTGACACAGCTCTTTGGGCACAATATTAAAAAAGTATATTGTATTATGGTGATGCAAAAACAAATATGTTACATGTTTTAAAATAAAAACACAACATAATGGCGTTAGCCCCCCCCCACCACTCCCACTATAAAATGCTGTTTTTTCTATCACTTTGAAACTCAGAAAATAAAATAAAACTTTATTAAAAAGTGTTATGTTCTGCCAAAATGGCACCAATTAATTTTTCAATTTACCTTGCAAAAATAAAAATCTCCCACTCAAGTCTACATTCTGTCAATGAAAAGATAGAGTTTTTTAACAACACTCCAAGATGCTGGAAAAGCTGTAAGTGGCTCTCAAAAATCAATCAAGTAAATCCATGTTCTCAAATCCAAATGTCCCCGACTTTGGAGCCCTGCAGCATGACCAAACCAAAGTTAACATTGTTAATTAGCTCCCATCATGCCGCAGAGATAAAAATAAACAATTATACTCACTTCACCTCTGCTCCCTCAGAGCTCCTCCTCTGATGCCAACAACAGACTTCAGCAAGTAAGGCTGGGGTCACACATAGAAGTCCGTTTTTGGAAGTGATTTCCATGACCAATCCGTTTTTTTTTTTGTGCTTTTTGAGCCTCCTGCACCTGTTTTTGGACTTAGTCATTTTTTCATTTTTTTTCATTAAAAAACGCATATGCATTAATGCATGCGTTAACGCAGGTGCCTATATGTGCCATGCGTTGCTAGCAACGTTTTTGGCTCAAAAACAGACATAGCAATGTTTTTAGGTCCAGAAAAAAACGGACAGGGTGTTTATTACATCCAATCCGTTTTTCTATCAGTTTTTGGACTTAGAAAAAATGACAAAAATGAAGCCAAAAACGGACCAAGGGCTTATGTGTGACCCTAGCCTAAGCGGGGCAGTGCATGACATCACTGCCATGCGCGTCCACTTACATTGAAATCAGTTGCCAGTATATTTGCTGCCCCCTGCACATGATTATGTATGTTAGGAGCTGTGAATATTCATTATGCTTATTCAGTTTGTCTTCAAAAAAAATTACACCACGTGCAGTGCATATACAGACCTCAATCTACAGCACCAATATATTGAAGACACTGTAGAATCCTCAAGTTTCTGCTAAAATAGCATCAGCGGCAGCGCGTATGTGGTTGCATCTTAAAGGTAACCTGTCACCTCCATAAAGCCCCCTAGGCTATCAATTCTTGTCCCTGCATCTTCCTATTACTACTCTAACCATCCCTTTCTGTGCTAAATGTGCTCTGTGACTGTGTAATAAAATGTTGTTATCACTCACTCATTAGTATGTTAATGATCTGGGGGGGCTATCATTGCTAGCTTCCCTGGGCATCCTCTCTGTGTCCCTTTCACCGCCTCCTTCATTGTTTATCTTGCCCCAATGGGTGTGATATTGACATCCAAATGCACGCCCCCCAGCCTGGCTCGCTCCGCTCTGCAGAATACCATGTATGATGCCGAATGCATCATTTCTGGCACTCCGCAGCTCATCCACAGATGAGCTGTCGTAATGTACTCCATAGAACATGCGTACTGTGCAGCCTGAAGTCCGGCTGCGGAGTACTGGAAATGACGAGTTTGGCTCCATACCCGGCATTCTGCAGAGCAGAGCAAGTCAGGCTGGTGGGAATGGGGGCGCACATTTGGATGTCAATATCATGCCCATCGGGGCGTGATAAACAATGAAGGAGGCAGCGAGAGGGACACCGAGAGGATGCCCTGGGGGGCTAGTAACGGTAGCCCACCGGATCATTAAAATTCAAATCAGGGAGTGATAACAATGTTTTATTACACAGTCACAGGGCACATTTAGCACAGAAAGGGATAGTTAGAGTAGTAATAGGAAGACTAAGGAACAGGTAGTGATAGCCTGGGGGGCTTTATGGAGGTGACAAGTTCACTTTAAAGTCTAGTCTTAGGCTGGGGTCACATTTGGCAAGGCAATTGTGTTGACCACATTCATATCTGGATGCGGTAAACGCAATTGCCTTCAGACACATTTTTTTTCAAAAATGTATTCTGTCAACTGCAATGCTGTAACCGGATTACTCCGTATGTGTAATCCGGAGCAATGCGGCTACCGTATACTTTGTTCATCCCTGCTGCCGCAGGGATGAACAAAGTGTTAAATGTTATTGAAACATGAAATATTAATAGTAGCTGTGGGCAACATGTCTCTAGGGGGTGTCCACCCTCTCTAGAGACATGCTGTCCACTCCTGTCAGCATGTGAGGGGTTATTAAGCCCTTTACATAGTATAGCTGGCTATTGTCGGCTTTGTACAAATTTCTGAATTAAGACGCGGCTCCTCACAGTACAGGAGATACTGTACATAATGTACTGTACGTAATGTACGTATAGTATCAGCCACTGTCCTTGGTCCTGACATCTTTAACATTAGGTCTATGGGCAGCACACCGCCATAGACCTAATGGTAATGGTTACAGGACCCTGGACAGCGGCTGATACTATACGTACATTATGTACAGTATCTCCTGTACTGTGAGGAACCGCGGCATCCCCTAGAGACATGTTGCCCACAACTACCATTAATATTTCATGTTTTAACAACATTTAACACTTTTTTCATCTCTGCGGCAGCAGGGATGAGCAAAGTATATGGTAACCGCATTGCTCCAGATTACACAACCGGAGCAATCCAGTTACCGCATTGCAGTTGACAGAACCGCTCCGAAAACTGCAGCCTGCATGATTTTTACCGCAGGCTACAGATCCGGAGCGGATAACCGGATTGCATGTAGAGCAATCTGATTACCATAATGGGCTCCTATAGGGAGCGGTTCCTGATCTGGTTTTGAGCTTTTTGACTGCTCAAAACCAGATCAGGATTTCAAAATGTTGACGCAAATGTGACCCTAGCCTAAGACTTTAAGATGGGACCACGCATGTGCTGCCGCCTGCACCATTTTGTACAGACCTGAGGATTCTACAGTGTCTTCAATATAATGATGCCGTAGATCATGGTCAGTGCCATTTTATATACATAGAAATTGTTGTGACATAAATATATAAATGTACATGGCACATATCCAAAATTAAACCATTATCAAAGCATATTCACTGCAGCTAATATACTCTGGTCTAATAAATAATTCAGATGCAAATCCCCAAAAATTTGCATACTGAATGAGTTAATGTTTTTTAAAGATTTATGAGCTGAGATTCAGAAATATTATTTCATTTATTACTTACAATATTAACATTATTTAAAAGGATTAAAGAGGTTATCCTCTTTTAGAATTAGACCATTTGATAGGGCATCAATGGCACTAAAAGCAAGTATCTAAAGCTCACCAATAGTGCCAAGGTCTTTGAGGTGATCAAATGATGCTGCCTGCCCTGTCTGTGCCCCACTTTGCTGATATCACATTGATAGTTCAAGTAGATCAGTGCGCCACAGTAGGGGTACTGCACCCACAACAGAGTGTGCAGTATTCCTGTCATTTGGGGAGTGTAAAGTCAACCTGAGCCTCCCACCCTCGCATTCTTACACCTATCTAGGGACTAATTCAATTAGCAACCTGTTACCAGGGTAACATGTCCCAGGGGGTAGGAGAGTTAGGAGTAGGGAGAAAGGCGGGAAGACACACAGTTGGATATAGTCCGTACTGAGGGAAGAAGCAAGGAGGGAGCGTTGGAGGGGTCTCCGAGGGAGGGTGCCTGAGAAGAAAAGGGTAACCCAGGAAAGAAAGGGGAAACCCAGTGCCAGACCACCGGACAGGTCTGGGGGAATCCCGGCTCCGAGTTACGGTACAGGCGAGTTCACCCCTGAGCCATCTACACCAGCCAGTCGAGGGCTGAATTATCAGCCCTGACCCCGCATCCAGAACGTGCAGCCCCACTATAGTCACCAAACCGGGTTGAGCCCCTTAGAGAGCAGAAGGGTACCTCATAGCACCCAAAGGGCCTGGTAGACAATCGGGCTGTGCAGGGCAGCACAAGGAAAGTGAGGAGGTGCAGGTCAGAACAGCGGGACATTAGAAAGACAAAAGAAGGTATACTACTGGAGCCTCAAAGAGACTTTACCCTCCTCAGTGACTACCCGGTCAGCTACCCATTCAAAGATTGTGTAAACTAACCTGAAGTGCCATCTGAACCGGTTCCAGTAAAGTACCAGTATAGAGTACAAGGCCTCCGTGTCTCCTTTCTACACAAACCGCTGCGCAGATGCACTTCCTACATCCAGCATCACGACAACAAGTGCAGTGTTGTCCTGCCCCGGGGGCCGAAAGCTCATTGCGAACTACAATGTTTAGGCTTCAAGTGAAGTTAGATATTTCTCGCCGTGGATGATATTAGAGGAAAACAAGAGAGTGGAGTCATTAGAGGAGCTCAGGCAAAGATTACTCTGGACCCTTTAGAATGATAAGATAAAGTCTGAGGGTTATTAACCAGTCATTTGTAACAATATGAGTAGTAAATCAAATTATGGGACTACCTATTAAATTAATGATAATAAAAGAGTTATAGTGCTGGCAGATAAATAGGTTATGGTTGTTGTATTAAACTGCGGAGGTTATGATACTGAGATGTTGAGACTACTGTACTTATTGATCCAGTGCTACATATTGATGAGTGCATTTCTAAGTAGGAACCTTACTCCAGGTTATATTAGGAAGTTGAAAATCTTGTTAAAATAAAGGTGTCTATCAGATATTCAGAATAGGGATGGGCGAATCTACTCGCTAGGACTCGTTACTCGGCGAGTAGTAAGGGACTCGCAGGACTCGGTACTCTGCGAGTTTCCCAGTGATTACTCGCACGAGTCCAATGCAAATCAATATCAATCCTAGTTTTGTCAGAAACGCTGACAAAACTAGGATTGCCATTGTTTGCATTAGACTCGGCTACTGTGCCAGTGATAGCAGGGAAACTCGCAAAGTAACTGCTGTTTCTTTGCGAGCCGAGTCCAGCTGTCTTCTCTGTGCAGCTCCAGGGTCCTAGAGCCCGCCTGCTCACAGACATGATGTAGCAGTGCTGAGATTGTTCTCAGTCTGCTCATTCCCTGTGCATAGACATCTATCTATTCACAGGGATGAGCAGAGAGGACATCGCGTTTTGGACTACGTCGGACGGAAGAGGATTTTTTTAATTAAAGATGGAGTCCCTAATGGCTTTTTTTTTATTTCAAATAAAAATTTTTCTCTGTGTTTTTTTAACCCTTTATTGGAGATTCTTAGTGGCTGGGTCAAATGTGGCCTGACATTAAGAATCTCGGGCTTAATACCAGCTTGTATAACAAAGCTGGTATTAACCCCTTTATTACCCAGCGTGCTACCGCCACCAGGGCCGCTGGAAGAGCGGGGTTCAGCGCCAGAGGATGGCGCTTCAATGAACGCGCCATCTTCTGGGGCGGCTGCGGGCTGCAATTTGCAGTGGGGGGTGCCCAGAAAGCTTGGGCATCCCTGCGCTGCGGATTCCAGCCCCCAGCTGCTTAGCTGTACCTGGCTAGACATAGAAATTGCGCGGAGCCCCACGCATTTTTTTAAAATTATTTCATGAATTTCAGAGTCAGAGTTTTAGAGTCAGAATCTCAGAATTTCATGAAATAATTTAAAAAAAATGCGTGGGGCTCCGCGCAATTTCTATGTCTAGCCAGGTACAGCTAAGCAGCTGGGGGCTGGAATCCGCAGCGCAGGGATGCCCAAGCTTGCTGGGCACCCCCCGCTGCAAATTGCAGCCTGCAGCCGCCCCAGACGATGGCGCGTTCATTGAAGCGCCATCCTCTGGCGCTGAACCCCGCTCTTCCAGCGGCCCTGGTAGCGGTGGCACGCTGGGTAATAAAGAGGTTAGGGCCAGCTTTGTATTATCAGCTGGCCCTAAGCCCGAAATTTATGGCGGTCACGCCAATATTAGACATGACCGCCATGAATTTCTATTAAATTGTTTTAAAAAAACACAACACAAAGAAAATTTTTTATTAGAAATAAAAAAAAAAGCCATTAGGGACTCCATCTTTAATTAAAAAAATCCTCTTCCGTCCGACGCAATCCAAAATGCGATGTCCTCTCTGCTACATCCCCTGTGCATATATATAGATCTCTATGCACAGGGAATGAGCAGACTGAGAACAATCTCAGCTCTGCTACATCATCTCTGTGCACAGACATTCATGTCTGTACACAGGGAATGAGCAGACTGAGAACAATCTCAGCACTGCTACATCAGGCAGCAGGCGGGCTCTAGGACCCTGGAGCTGGGGCAGCCAGAACACAGAGAAGACAGGATCTTATCTGTGCGAGTCAGCGATTACTTACAAAGTAAACGAGCAATGCAAATAAATGACAAAACTAGGATTGCTTCAGGCTGAAGCTTCCGAGACACATCTGCGATTTGTAAATCTCACACTACTCGCTATTACTCGCTTCCCCATTCATTAACATTGGACTCGCTAGACTCGCAACGAGTAGCGAGTCCTGGGCTCGGACTCGCTAGAGTCAAGCGATTCCGAGTAATTTAGGATTCGCCCATCACTAATTCAGAATAAAAAGATAATAATTTGGATACTGGAATATAACCCTCCACTGTACTAATAATTTTTTAGATCACATACAGAAAAACCCCATAAAGAGGCCAAAAGTATTTGGTGCAGAGTCAACTGCCAACAAGTTCATAGAGCACAAATTATATGGACTATTTTGTCTTTAAAAGTATGAGAAAAATGCACCAACATATTTAAGACACTCAAGATAATATGAATTTTGTAAAAGTCATTCCATCAGAGACATTAGTGAGTATCATAGTGTAGCGCCCTGCAGAATTAGGGGTCACAAATATCTGTAAACTCTGGTGGTGTGATAAATCAGCTCTTGAGCCTTTTTTATACACATAGATGTGATTAGTGCACAGGCTATTGTAAAGTCTGGTGGTTAGTAGCCCTATAGGAGACTTGCTGAGCCCAAAAGGACCAACACTGCGCTCCTGGTAAGCCTGTGGTACTGTGGATGCCAAGGTCCAGGCTGAGCGGAGAGGTTTAAGTGTGTATATTATGCCATAAAAAACAGGAATGAGGAGAGCTTTCACACATTACTAGAAGGAGATCTGAGTTCATCACATCATCAAAGACTACGACTATGTATCTGGAATAACCGTGGAGAGCTTTAATATCACCACCATCATAAAATGATCCAGTGAAAGTAAGTTTTATTCTGTTGCATCTCAGGTATGGATATTACTTATTCAGAGTGGCTGATCTTGCACCCCATCCACAACTTTAACCCTTTCTTTTTCTGCTGACGATGGCCTGGGAGCTGAGACAGCTGGTCACCATTACAGCCCAGTTCAGTTGAGGCCAACCCAGACAATAGGGACTTCTGAAGTTTGATGATCATATGGTATTTCCATTGATAAGAGGGTAGATTCTGTCAAGTATTTGTTTTCAATTGAAAAAGTACTATTACACCGTTTCCAAAATGCCTACAACCTGCAAAAACCCTTGGTCCACTATATCATTGCACAACCAGATCTATGCTCACCTATTGTATCTTCAGCCATCCTTGCAGACTGTGAGGCCTTTTGGGCAGGGTCTCATCACTAGGGCTGCACTATCTATTGGACAATGTGAGCCCTCAGGCTCAGGCGGCAAGGAGACAGGGGGAGAGGCAGAGCTGAAGGGGGTGGCGCCTGCTGCTACACTCAGCTCAGCCTGGATGTTAGCAGGCACCGCACCTGTCCCGCAGACGGCCGCCACCAACAGCATTCCCATTGCTCCTCACCCGTGGCTGCCAACAGCACTCCCGCCGCTCCTCACCCGCGGCTGCCAACACCCCCCCGCTCCTCAACTACGGCTCAGGTGGCAGGGATGCACCCTTGCTCATCACCCACTGTATCCTCAACCATCCTTTGTAGACTGTGAGCTCTAGGAGGCATGGTACTCTCTCCTCATCAACTGTATCCTCACTCTTCCCTTGTAGACTGTGAGCCCTCATGGGCAAGGTCCTCTCTCCTAGAACTAGTGTATCCACACGCATCCCTTGTAGAATGTGAGCTCTTGCAGGCAGGGTCCTCTCTCCTCACCTACTGTATCCTCATCCATCCCTTGTAGAATGTGAGCCCTCATGGGCAGAGTCATCTCTCCTCATATCCTGTATCCTCACCCAACCCTTGCAGAATGAGCCTTCGTGAGCAGGGTCCTCTCTTCTCACTTACTGTATCATCACCTATCCCTTGTAAACTGTAAGCCTTTTCAAGCAGAATCCTCTCTCTTTACCTACTGTATCTTCACCCATTGCTTGTAGCCTGTGAGCACTCATGGGCAGGATCCTCTTTCCTCATGTACTGTATCCTCACCTATCCTTTGTAGACAATGTGACATTGTGGGCAAGGTCCTCCCTCCTAGACCTACTGTATCCTCACCCATACCTTTTAGACTGTGAGCCCTCATGGGCAGAGTCCTCTCTCCTCACATACTCTATCTTCACAAACCCTTGCAGGCAGTGAGCCTTCATGGGCAGGGTCCTCTCTCGTCATCAACTGTATCTTCATTTATCCCTTGTAGACTGTGAGCCTTCATGGGCAAGGTCCTCTCTCCTAGAACTAGTGTATCCACACTCATCCCTTGTAGAATGTGAGCTCTTGCGGGCAGGGTCTCCTCTACTTACCTACTGTATCCTCACCCATCCCTTGTAGACTGTGAGCCCTCATGTGCAGGGTCCTCTCTCTTCATATACTGTATCCTCACCCAACCCTTGCAGACTGAGGGCCTTCACAGGCAGAGCCCTCTCTTCTCACCTACTGTATCTTCACCCATCGCTTGTAGCCTGTGAGCACTCATGGGCAGGATCATCTTTCCTCATGTACTGTGTCCTCACCCATCCCTTGTAGACTATGAGACATCGTGGGCAAGGTCCTCTCTCCTAGGTCTACTGTATCCTCACCCATACCTTTTAGACTGTGAGCCCTCATGGGCAGAGTCCTCTCTCCTCACATACTGTATCTTCACAAACCCTTGCAGACTGTGAGCCCTCAAGGGCAGGGTTCTCTCTCCTCATCTACTGTATCCTGACCCATCTCTTGTAGACTGTTAGCCCTCGCAGGCAGGGTCCTCTCTACTCCTGTACCTGTTTGTATCTTATATTGTTCACGACTATTGCACTTGTCTATGTATGCCACTTTTTACATATAAAGCACCATGGAATAAATGGTGCTATAATAATAATAAATAATAATATTTTATTTAATTAATGTTTCTTTTCCAATTATTGGGATTGGTAATGTGGACAAAATTAACCACAAGTTTTGTAAAAACAATAGTAAAAATTAGGAACATTTTTAGAAAGATGACTACCTCTTCCTTTAAAATAGGGAATAGATGGAAAAATAAGCTATTCCAATGATTATATGATAGATTACATCGCTATACATAAATGCTGCATACTAGGAATGTTTTAAAAAATAGAAGTGTTAATAGTTTATTGTTGTCAATTAATAAAATGCAAAGTGAATGAACAAAAGAAAAAATTAAATCAAATCACATAACATATTCAGACATTTACTTCTCCCTGCAGTAACATCAGTGAGGCATCTGATTGGCTCCAAATTTATTCTGCAGAAGGAAAATGAACCCAAACTTGCAAAGAACAAATAGCGTTTGATATGATGAGACCATCTGAGAGGTCCGATATTAATACAATCAAGTCTATGTGGAAGCGTAGCTAGAAGGATTGACGTTTACATTATGGGTGGTCACACTGAATATGAATTTAATTTAGCTTTTTTTAGTTTGATAAATGAGGTTTTATTTCCTGAAGAAATATGCGGTTGACACACAAAACGCATTGAGATCAATAAAATCTGTTTGGACCGACTGAGAGATCCATTCCTTGACAGCAGCACGTTTATCCATTCACCCATTCTATCTTTTGATAAATGATTGACATAGTTAAAAAAGAAAGAGATAAAAACAGAGCAACCTGTTGTGGTTTAGAAGAGTGTATCAACTATTATGGACAGCGTGGCTTATAAGCCGTAACAAAAGCGACCTATAGACAAACATTACGAGATGCAATTTTTGTGAAGGATGTAAAAATTTGCCATTAAAAAGTGATAAAATAAATTATTTTAAACCATAAAAATATGGTGAAAGTGTTCAGATAAAATATGGATTACATATGAAACTAGTAGTATAGTATATTTGTGACACGTAAGGTAGACGCTATTATTAGGTAACATTTATTCAATAGAATCTGCTGTATCTGACCTAGAAATACATCTGACTTGATTTAGCAACGTGTTTTCGTTAGTTTAAGGGCATAAAATTCTTCGAAATGTGGTAAAATACTTTATTTTTGTCTTGAAGTTTCTCTGGGACTTTTTAATCCACAAAATGCCGTGTTCTGGTAAAATGTGGCAACATTTGCACAAAGAAAAGGGATGTAAAGCACTTCAAGATTGAGTAAGTTTGAACCCAAAAATTGATGTTTTTTTTTTGTTTTATTGTTTTTTAGAAAAATCACTATTGAAAATCTGCTAAAAGAATCTGAAAACCCTAAACATGCCCATAATATCAAGAAACAAAACAAAAAAAGAAACAGGTGACCAAGTGTCCCTGGACTTGACCAGCGCCCCATAATCAGGGAAAATATAACAACCCTATTATTTCATATGGTTCTGTGACCCAAATTTTGTTTCAAGTGTAATATAGACTTTGGCTCAAGTGGTTAGCACTGCAGTCTTTGCAGCACTGGGGTCCTGAGGTCCTGGGTTCAATTTCCACCAAGGACAACATCTGCAAGGAGTTTGTATGTTCTTCTTGTGTTTGCATGGGTTTCCTCCAGGCACTCTGGTTTCCTCCCACATTGTAAAGACATACTAATAGGATGTTTAGATTGTGAGCTCCAAGGGAGACAGCATTACTCATGTATGTAAAGTGCTATGGAATTAATAGTTCTATATAAATGAATAAACATTATAAAAAAAAATGAGCAATTTAGAAGAACAAGGAGCAAATTAAAAGTAGGCAAAAAACACCATAAGTTAGAGCAGAGATCCCCAAATCCAGGCCTCAAGGGCCGTCAACAGTGCAGGTTTTCATAAGGCCCGGTTCACATCACGATTTTGTGCCTGTCCGTGGATCCGAGTTGAAAGGAGGATCCTACGGACAGGCATGGATCCACACGGATCCCTGCACTCGGATGGCAAATAGCCATCCGATCCATGTCTGTGCAGGATCCGTGTGGATCCTCTTTTCCTTAATGAAGGTGCCAGGATAGGTGCCGAATAAAGGAGATTGTTACTTTTGGAACCTTGCCTTCCTTGTGACTTCTTGAAACCTTGCATTCCTCGTGATTCCATTGGGGCAGCAGCGCGGACTGTGATACACCATCTTCCCAACATCTGAGTATGTTAGTTTTTTGGATTATATGAAGGATTTTTTTTAAAAAATTGTGTGGCACTCCCATGCCCCTGGGAAGAGACGTAAATGAAGGCCTCTTTAAATAATGTGCCCATTATAAGTAAGTTTGTCTTTTGTAGTATTGCCTTGGGCACACCATCCTCCCTATATATGAGCGTTTTTCCACGTACGAGTGGTTGGTGGAGGTCCTGCAGCAGCTATAAACCGAATGCTTGTAAACCAGTTGTGGGTCACACAACTGGACCAGGTGAGTGTACACCTATTGATATACTCAGTGTGTCACTAGTGATAAGGCACTATTGCGCCGCTTGTCTCCCCCCTTTTTGTATTTATATAGTTTCCAAAATAGGGAGACTTATGTGGGATTTCTGCTGTTTTGGCACTTATGAGGTCTGGCAAATGTAAAATTAGGTGCACAATCTATTTCCACCAATATTATGCCCTAAAATTCAAATGGCGCTCTTTCCCTTCTGAGCATTGCCATGTGCCAAAAGAGTAGTTTCTGACTACTTAGGCTGGTTTCACACTGCGGTCAGATCAGGTCAGGTCAGGTCAGGTTTTGTGTTTCAAAACCAGGAGTGACTCCAAAACCTAGAACAGGTGTCAAACTTTCAATTATACTTTTTCTCTGCAAGTTCCTCTCCTGGTTTTGAAACACAAAACCTTACCTGACCTGACCTGACCTGATATGTCCGCAGCATGAAACCAGCCTTATGGAACATCATTGTACTCATGAAAAATTGTATAACACATTGTATCTTCCATTTTCTTCTGTTACTGTTGTGAAAATGAAAATTTTTTCTCTAAGGCAGCTCTCACATCAGCATTATTTCAATTTCACTGCAAATCCGGCAGTTTTTCAGCATCTGCTGCATTTGTAGCCATAGGCTAGGGTCACATTTGGGACCTTGCATCCTTTTGTAGGATGCGTTAATGGATGCTTTTTTTTTCTCTTACCATTTTTATGACATTTTTTTCATTTTTAGTGCTAGCATTAACACATAGTACATATATGTACCATGCGTTAACACAAGCATTTCCCATAGACTCCCATGTTAAAAAATGTTTGCAAAAATGCTAACAACCCCAAAAATGCTGTTTACCGCTTTTTTGGTGCTTTTGCATAAATGCATAATATCAAAGGCATTGCACTTTTGCAATGTGTTTTTTGCATGGGAGCCTATGGATGCGTTATTCCTAGCATTTTTTAACATTGCAACAAGAAAAACCGCTAGATTTTAGCGCATTCATGGAGTTAATGTGACCCTAGCCATACTGGGACACTTGCGGCAAGCCTGCATTCAGGCCCATTCATTCCCTATGGGACTTGTGGTCATGTGCGGCACTTGCGGTTTTCCACTTGCGGTTTTGCAGTTGCAGCACTTGCTAGCAGTGTTATTTTTTTGTGCTGCTGTATCTGCCAGATTTGCCCGATTGCGGCAAAACCGCACTTGCTGCACATGTCCGCAAGTTCCATAGGGAATGAATTGGGCTTGCCACAGTCTTGCCCCAAGTGAGCCGTTACACGGCGATTGAAAAAAATCACTGATGTGAAAGAAACCTTAAGTAACATTTTTGTGAACTTTATTTTAATTCCTGTGAAACACTTGAAGGATTAACAAACTTCCTAAATGTTATTTTGAATACCTAAAAGTCACTTGAAATGTAAATTGTGCCCAAATAAAATAGGTTTTGTAAATTTTGCTAGAAAAATGAAAACTTGCTGCTAAACCTTTAAGCCTTTATCATTTCTTCCAAGAGAAAAAAAATAATAAATGATGCTGATGTAAAGTAGACCTGTGGGAAATGTTATTTTTTGATAATTTTTAGTGATATAACTATCTGTTTAAAGGCATAAAATTTAATTTAAAAAATTGCAAATTTTTCAAAATTTACATCAAATTTTCATTGTGTTTAAAATAAAATACAAATCATATTGACATAAATTTATTACTAACATGACTTAAAACGTGTCACACAAAAACAGCTAAGGCTATAAGCCAACCGACTTAAAAGTGAAGTAGAATTTTCTGCATCAAATCTGTATCGACTTTAAAATTACCTTTACATGCCGCAACTATCACCTGCAATCGATATCAACCGAACGTGCGCGTGCACGTTTTTGACGGTTGATACCGTTCGCCGATGCCGCATTTAGACGCCGCAATAGCGTTGTCAACCTAAGGGAACGTGGCTCTCCGGAAGTTGAAACAGATCCTGCAGGAAACATCCGGTTGAATCCCGACGCCGCTTCACACGCCGCAATCACTAAGGGAATGTGGGCGTACATGTTCAGCGCTGCAAGAACATAGGCGTAACAGAGTTGTGTATTCCACACCCCAAACACGCTGATTAGACAGCGCTGGCTAATACATTACGCCAGCCATTGCAATTGTGTAGTGTGAATGGTTAGCTCTTTAAATATGGCGCCCTGTGAAGGGACAGCCAATGGAAACACAGTAGCCCCCAACAATCATCACTGATGGGGCGCGGTATCCAGCACGCTGTGGCACACCTCTGGAAAATCAGTAGGCAATGCAGATTCCGTCCCTATCACCCGTTCACACGCCAAAACCAGGGCAATTCACCTTCTGGGTTGCCTCTGGTTTTAGAACAGTGCTCTGAAACTGCAACCGGGAGCAACTTCGAAAATCACGATCAAGTTCACCATTTACACGCTGCAACTTCGTAGCAATTTCAAGGCAACCGTAACGGAAATCCTGATTGCCTCTCAGTTGCTACACCGCAGTTGCGTCGTGTAAAGGTACCTTTAGGGTACTGTTACACGTCGCAACATTGCATGCAAATGCACTTGCAATTTGCTGGTTGCAGTGAAATCATGGACACATTGTTCTATTTTGTTGCTGTATACAAATGTAACAATGTGTCCATGATTTCACTGCAACCAGTAAGTTGCATGTGAAATTGCATGCAATGTTGCGACATGTAAAGGTACCCTTAGCAGCTATTACGTAGTGAAAGGGTTGCACAAGGTAAGTGACATAATTTAATTGACGTGCTGCAGATTTTTACCGAACATTAATATTACGCTGCATAAAAATGTGCCGACGGTGGCACAGCACAGGCAATGTCACCATTGACAATGCTGACCGGCCAATATACCATGCACACTTGATGCACATTTTTACAATACGCTGAAAAAATGCCCAGCAAATGCACCCTTGTGGGCACAGGGCCTTACAGAGATATATTAAAGCATTTAAGAGCTTTTACCACATAAAGTGACACTAGTCACAATTGAAAAATTTGGCCTGGTCAAAAAGATTAAATCAGGTTTCAGTGGTAAGGGTAAAGACTTTTCAACAAATCAAAAGTGGAAAGTTTTTGCTCTAATTTTATTCTTAATACAATTTTTTTTGTTTTGGTTGCTTTTTAATTTACCTTTAGTGATCAAGGAGCACTAAAATGCTTAATGGCCACTTTACACACACCAACTTATATGTCCAACTTCTGAACAACTTACTGGTTGCAGTGAAATCATGAACACATTGTTCCATTGTACACAGTCACAAAATGGAGCAATGTGTCCATGATTTCACTGCAACCAGTAAGTTGGTCAGAAGTTGGACAGATAAGTTGGTGTGTGTAAAGTGGCCCTAAGTGCTCGAGATTCATACGGGCTTGGTTTGAGTAATGAGTATATTGGTAGTCAATGAGAAACTCAAGTATTTTTCCAGAAGACCCTTATGGTACCTTTACACGCCGCTACAGAAGGTTGGAAACAATAGGGTGTCTCACGTGCACGAGCACGTTCCAATGGTTGCAAACGGTACCCGATACTGCCTTTACACGCCGCTACAAAGTGCTCTATAGAAGGTTTAATCTATCTCTGGATGCACCGCCGGGTGCCACAAGTTACCTTTTGTAGAGCACCGTCCCTCATTTACACGCTGCTACAGAAGGTAATATGGGAGGACTTGGGGCAGCAGGGACAACACATAGGCGTGCCAGGGTTGTGGATTACGAGATGCTCGTACGATGATTGGACAATGCAATAGCATCATGATTGGCCAGCCAGCGCAGGAAGGCTGACTAATACATGATGCTATTGCAATTGTGTAGTGTGACTGGTCAGCTCCTTAAATATGCTGCCCTATGCAGCGACAACCAATCGTAACGCAGGAGCTTCCATCAATGATCGCTGAAGGGGGGCGGTTTCCCGGAGGCTGTGTCACGCCCCAGGGAGTTAACTAGGTGATGAAAAAACCTTCCTGTACCTCATTTAGACGCCACTACCATCGGGTTGAAACCAACCTGTTTTAGAGCACTGCTCTGAAACAGGTGTCGACAGTGATGGGTGGCAACAACCTAGTTTACACGCCGCTACCTCGGGTTGTTTTGACGGTGCAAGATACATTTGTTTCCGACACCCGGTTGTTTCCAACCTTCTGTAGCGGCGTGTAAAGGTACCATTAGGGTACCGTTACACGACGCAATATTGAATGAAATTTCACTGGCAATTTGCTGGTTGCAGTGAAATCATGGACACATTGTTCCATTTGTACACGGCAACAAATAGAACAATGTGTCCAGGGGCAGGCTGGTGCGGTTTGACCCAGGGGACAGCCTGATTCTTCAGATCCGGCCGGGTGAAGAGCGAGGGGGAAGTACTATCAGATCAGGCCAGGTGAGGAACGGGGGGGGGGGGGGTGGGTGCTATCAGATCCGGGGGGGGGGTTCTTGCTCTGCCCTCCACACATTCCCGCTGTGTCATTGCAGCAAGACGGTCGGCCCTTTTAATTAAAGTGGCAGCCCTAAATTAGGACAAAACCACCAGCCGGGGGGCACTTGCCCCCCTGCCACCTAGGCCAGTCCACCCCTGAATGTGTCCATGATTTCACTGCAACCAACAAATTGCCAGTGAAATTGCATGCAATGTGTAGTGGCACCTTTACACGTCACAACATTGCATGCAATTTCACTTGCAACTTACTGGTTGCAGTGAAATCATGGACACATTGTTCCATTTTGTTGCCGTGTACAAATGTAACAATGTGTCCATGATTTCACTGCAGCCAGTAAGTTGCAAGTGAAATTGCATGCAATGTCACAACGTGTAAAGGTACCCTAACAGGAGGGTGGGGAGGGTCAGAAAAATCAACTAAATGAATGATAACATCACTCCAGTGGAATGGGAACAGCATGGGGAGACTGCCTAGATGCATCTCTGAATCTCATGCCACTGCTGGGATCAATGTTGTCAGAGCTTTACGCCACATTCTTTCCTGTATAATGACATGTATATAAGAAAAAGTGAAAAAAGTGAAAAAGAGCAAAAAAATTGCCTTCTCCACCCTTTAGACTTTGTTCACAATTAGCGTTTTAGCATTCTCATTACTTTCAGTGTTGAAAAAAAGCTCTGCAGAAGAAGTTGCAGAAATTCTGAAGTAATCGCCATGCTGCTTCTTTCAAAAACTCAATAGTTTTCCATTTCAGTCAGAAATATTAAAACAATAGTGTGCACTAGATTTAAGAAATCTCCTAGATTTTGCTGGCACTGTAAAAATAAGTTTTTAATTTCCATACAACTCATGAAAAAATACAGCAAAAAATTACAACAAAAATGCAGTGTGTGAACATAGCCCTAAAAGGCAATCTCTCACCGTATTTTCATGTCACCCATTACTACAGTAGATTACATCGTAGAGGGGGAAACAAAACTACACCCATTGGTAGTCACCAGTTAATCTAATTTTAACATTGTACTACCTTATGTGGTGTGAGTGGCATGGTCTTACACATCCTGTTTAATTTATGAAGGAGGGACTCTAAAACCCACTATGTGGACAGTGCAAGAACTGGCAAAAATGAGAAGAAAGAGGGACTCTGATACACCCTGTATTGGACATAAAGGAGGGCCTCATATACATTCTGTTAAAATTGTTAGGTAGTGTTTTTATTGCCATTAATGAGGAGTGGGACTCCTAGACTAGTAAAGGTACGCACTATGTGCAAGGGCTACGAAAAATTAAAAGGAGGGACTCCAATACACCCTGGAAGACGTAGAAGAGTTCCTCAGAATTTTTATTTTCCGATTATGAAGGAGTGGGACTTCTAGACAAGTAAAGCCTATGCACTATGTGCAAGTGCTGCTAAAAATTACAAAGAGAGACTCCAATACACCTTGCAAGACACATAGAGAAGAGCCATAAGGAGAGTGGGAAGAGATGCATGGGCCACCACCAGAAAAACAAGAAATATTAAAATAGGATTTAGGTTCCGCTGATGTCATCAGGTGGGGTTAAACAGTCTAGGTTAATTCAGGCCTTGTTCACTTTGATAAGAGTTAACCAGTCAGTATTTTCAGGTGACAGGCATATGACCCTGGAGGCACTAAAAAGCCGCTCTGAAAAAATGCAAGCAGCAGAGCAGACCAGTGTCTGAGGCCAAGGGCTTGGGGTACTCGGATCTCAGGCGTACTGGTACGGGGATGTCACGGGCGGTCGGTGCCCGGGTCCGTACCCTTGATCAGACAATTAAAAAGGAAAAAGAAAATAAAGTTGTTTGTGACACCACCTGTAGGTCCAGTGATGGCACCGGCGCTGCTGGAACCTCCGGGGTGATGGGCGGCAGCAAGATGTCGTAGCCCTCTACAGGAAGGGCTGAGTCCCTGGGGTGTTGGAAGTAGCAATGGTGGAAAAGGGCAGCGTAGTCACTGTGGAGCAAAGAAGGAAAATCACAGTTCTCTGAGAAGAAGCACAGACATGTTGCTCACTCTGAACGAGTACTTTACTCGGGTACTCTGCAGGTTTACAGGGTAATGCAGTTCTTTCAGTTAAGGTAGTGGACCAGGTGGTTCTGGTAGTGAGCAGTGTCCCTCCGAAGCTCCACTGGTGTTCCTTCTCTATCACTTTCTGTATCCTACATTGGTGCTGCCCTGCATGGACCCCACCAGCCTGTCGTAGGTGATGAGTCATCCCTACTTTGCCCTGAAGGAAGCTCAACCTGACTTGGTACTTCTGGTGGAGACCGTGCTTGGTGTAGGGTGGTTAGATCGTGCTCCTGGAAAGCTATCGACCACACCGGTGATTTGCGGTTCAGGGATGGACCTCTGATCCACTTCGGACTGGGCCAGGGTATTTGGTTACCCTCTATCTGCCCTTTCTCTTCTGGATCACCAGGTTGAGGTGCCCTACCCGTTACTTCTCCTCTGCTGTTCTGTTTCTCTTCACTTCTCTTTAACTTCTGCACTCTTCTCTGCTCTGCTTACTGTTCCTCTTTCCCCACCCACTATATAACCTAGCTCTCCTCCCACCAGGACCGGTTACCCTAGTAACGGGCATCTGATTGGTTCCCTATCACTAGGTGTGTGTGTCTGGTGCTGGAGCTTCAGGCTTGTACTACTCCTTACCAGAATAATGCATACTGCAACTTCTGTTAGGTGTGCAGTACCCTTTTGTAGCACGCTGACTAGCGGGGCGCTACACCAGCACCTCCAAGGCATAGAAGGACAGTTCATGCCACATGTCCAGTTTAAATATCTAATAGTAGTATGGCAAAGTGGAATCATAGAGGACACTGGTACAGTCAGCTAGGTATTCATTTTCCATATTCCAAAACATTTCCCTACTTGTGAGACTATCCCACACATCAGGGACTGGGAGGTTCTAATGAAACCGTAAGTGAATTGAGAAAGTCCAGCTTAATGAACAAACCCTTGTTTATTGCTTGTAAAACTCTTGTACATGGGAAATCAAGTATTTACATGGTAAACACTGTAATAGTATATGTATATGCTATGTTAGCATTTTTCATGTAAGTAGTACTTGATTTCCCCTATACAAGATTTTTACACGTTTTAAAAGAAGAATTTGTTCATTGAGCTGAACTTCCACATTTTAACTCATATTTAACCCATGCTATGGCGGAGGCTTTGCCCTTGTTCTGAATAGAAAGTCGACAGCAGTAATGGTGAGCTGGGCTTCTCTTTATATCTAACTAGTAAAAAGGCCCGATGCTGTCGCATCGGGAGTGGGGTGACATGAAGATGGGGGCAGACTGTTTGGCATTGGGGCAGTGAGTGTGGTGAAGTGAAAGGGATAAAGAGTGGCAGTGTGGGGTGAGTGGGGGCATGAGCAGGGGCAGTGTGGGTGATTGGGGTGGGGGTAAGAAGGGGCAGTGTGGGTGACTGTGGGAAGTTGGGGGGGGGGAAGAGAGGGGTAAGGAGTGATGAGATACGGGGGGTAAGAGGAGTGAGCCGGGGCAGTGTGGGTGAGTTGGGACGGCTATGGAGGGTGAGTGTGGGTGAGCAGGGGCAGTGTTGCAGATGTTAGCGCCGCTGACCCTGTAAGGTTAGTTGAGGAGGGGGGTGGTGGTAGCAGACTGCAGGGCGGCGGGCTTGCAGGCTGGAATGAGAATGCGGCGGTGGCGGCATGAGAGCGAGGGCTGCAGCGGCGGGCATCTTGTGTGATGGAGGTTCTGGTTCTGAGGGCCAGACTCCTCTGTCCTCCTCCTCACTCCAGACTCCTCTGTCCTCCTCCTCCCTCCAGACTCCTCTGACCTCTTCCTCCCTCCATGCTCCTCTGACCTCTTCCTCCCTCCAGACTCCTCTGTCCTCTTCCTCCCTCCATGCTCCTCTGTCCTCTTCCTCCCTCCATGCACCTGTGACCTCTTTCTCCCTCCATGGTCCTGTGTCCTCCTCCTTCTCCAGACTCCTTTGTCCTCCTGCAGACTCCTCTGTCCTCCTCCTCCAGACCCTTGCTATGAAGACGATGTATCAGGAGGTTCTGGTTCTGAGGGCCATACTCCTGTGTCGTCCTCCAGACTCCTATGTCTTCCTCCTCCTCCAGACTCCTGTGTCCTCCTCCGCAGCGGCGGGCATCTTGTGTGATGAAGGGGGCCGCTGATGGTGACGGTGGCCCCTTCAGTAATAGGGCTCCCCTGGGCTGCGGCGGGCCCTTGTGTAATGTGGCTTACCGTGGCTGCGGGGGGCGGCGGGCCTGGAAACAGAGGGCGGCGTCGGCGGCGGCATCAGAGCGGTTGTGGAGGCAGCAGCGTGCGGGGGTGTGCGGTGAGGGGAGCCTGCAGGGAGCCAGCGGCAGGCAGCGGCTATGGCGGCGCTTCCGGGGTAGGCAGGCATAATCGGCAGTTTAGCGCTGGCGCCCTTGCTCCATAGCGGCACAGTGGCTGGAAGCGGTAAACTGGCGATTATGTATAGAGATTAAACTGCCCCAGACTTTTAGTAGTGCTCCTTTGCCTCTGTTGGATCTAGTGTCTTTCTGCCTCGTCTCTCCTTCTTGATTGCCCCAGGAATGTCACAGGCATTGTCAGATAGGAATTTTTGCATTAATTGTTCAGTATTGCACCATTTTACTTGCCCTCTTTGCCGCAGGAAGGGGAGATAGAAATTTCACCTTGTAGGTGGGTCAAGGAGGGTGAGCAACCAGTAATCATTGTTGGATAAAATGCGTATAATGCAAGGGTTGCGGGAAAGGCAGTGAGTCCTAATGTCAGCCATGTGTGCCACACTCCCAAGAGGCATGATTTCCCTGTCTCTACCAGGAGGATGACTCTTCATTTCCATGCCCTCCTGCTCCTCTCCTCTTTAGTCCATTCACTCTGTACAGACGGGATGAAGCTGTTGTGGGGAGTGCCTCCTGAAGTGCAGACAACCATATCCTGTTTCTCCTAAGCATCCTCCTTATTATTACCCAACCAGCACTGAGAAGATGAGGTAAAGCTACTTTGGGTGGTATCACCCTGTATACTTGCTTCCTCCTTCTTCACCTTGTCTACATGTAAATGTACCTCTGCTGTAATTGTGAGAAGCAATTTTTTCAGTAGACACTGAAGCATTATGGTTATACTGATTATGGCGTCATTATTACACGCCCCCCAGGGCCATGGGATATTCGGAACGGGGCTACAGTACTGCTGGGGAGTTATGGAGGTCGAGAACTGCCTCAGTGACCCTTGTAGTGTCAATAAAAGTTTGGGAATTAAGGTTTTGGGGGTTGAAGTCATGACACCACCTATGGTACTCGGCCAGGGATGGCCGACGCTGCAGTTCAGAACTCCGGGGCAGATGACGATACAGCCAGATGTTGTTGCTCCCTGTAGGTGGAGCGGTACCCCGGGGTAGGTGTACAAGTCAATGTGTAGATGGTTGTGAAGTTGTAGTGCAGGGCAAAGGACATCAGAATAATTCAAGGACACAGCTGGTACAGTTCCACACGTTTACTCACTGTTCTTAGGTGGTAATGTCCAGCCCAATGCTGTGTCCTATGAGCAAGGGGTCCAGCCAGTCCCAGGTAGGTTGGAAACACTTAGCTGGCTCCCCATTCTGTGTACGTTCTTTTGTTCGCGTCTCTCCTGTGCTGGCTCTCTCCCTCTTGGCCCGCACCTCACAGTCAGTGTCCCACGCAAGTGGCCTCGGATCCTGCCGGGCAACCTACTCTTTGTCCCCTTTGGCCCTATCCAGCCACCTTTGCAGCGAATAATGTGGATTTGGCTGCTGCTCCTAGAGATGCAGCAGCCTCCGGTTGACTAGCTGAGGCCTCAAGTCTCCTCTATTAGTCTGGGGTCGATGACCCTCTGCGACCCTGGTCCCTCCACTTGCCTGCGACCGGCAATGGATGTGAGCCCCATGGGTGGATTTCTCACTTCCCATGCCTCTGGAACTCTTTCCTTCACTGGAGCTCCTGCCTGGCTCCCTCTGGCTATCTCTCTATGGGACAAGCTAGTCCGGCTCCAGTCCCCTGGTATTCATCTTTCTCAGCTCCCTCACTCAAGCTTAACTCTTCTTCTCCTCATTTTTTTTACTCCTTCTCTCCCTACTCTTCTTCTCACTACTTCCTGGTGTTTTCCTCTTCTATATACTCTTCCTGTCACTCCCTCTAAGTGGCTCCCCTTTCTACACTTCCACCCACCACTCTAGCTTAGCCCCATCTCCAGCCAGAGATGGGGGTATGATCAACTCCCCCATCTTTCTGTCCTGGAGAGACTTGTGGTGGATGCAGGTGTGTGGGTACCGGGTAGTGTCCCCTCCTTACCAGGGTTGGGGTACCAAACCTCTTGCTAAGGTGCATTACCTCAGTGGTGACTGGACCCTCAGGGGCACCACAATCACCACTAACCATCTTGGTTGATTCCTCAAAGTTTTGTAGAATGTCAGACATGTCATGACCACTCGTCACTTTTTAAGTGCAGCAGCTCACCAAAATACTGATGGGCAAGTTTTAGCTTGTATTTAACTACTGCCCTCTGCTGCTCATAAAGCCTTGACAACATGTGTAATGTGGAGTTTCAACATGTAGTCACGTTGCACAGCAGTTGGTGAGCTGGCACTTGCATGTGCTACTGTAGCAATGCCAAACCAACAGCAGCTTTAGCTGACTTATAGAAATGGGTGCAAACACAGCGCACCTTCACAAATAGCTCAGGCAAATCTGAGTAGGTTTTTAGAAACTGCTGTTGAGCATGTGGGCCAGGCATGGCATATGTGTGAGCTTGAAAATCTTCAGAGAGTGGAAGAGAAAGTAGTGTCACCTGCAGACACTGATTGTGGACCCAGGAGTTCAGCCCACCTAACAGGGTGCTTTGATAACATTTGCCGGAACATGCTGGTATTTGTCAGGCTGGTAGTAGTCAGCCTTCTGCTAATCTTATCATGGTGCAGGTTGCAGATTACTGTTTTTTAATGTCTGTACTTTATTGAAAAAGTGCCAGACGGGAACAACTAACCCTGGTCTGGGAACTTGCCTTTTGTGGGTGTACAAGGGAATAGTTGCCCTCTTTCTCCCTCTGGCCACTCTGTTCCCTCTTCTTTCATGGTGCGGTGTGGGGGATCCCTCCCCATCTGCATTGCTGTCGTCACTCTGCATTGCACATTCCTAGATTGGGTCAGTGACTTCATTGTCCACCACCTCGTCTTCCACTTCTACACTATGGTTCTCCTGCTAAATTGTTGACTTGACAACATTACCTATTGGGAATTGTGCCTCATCATCTACCTCTTGAGACACTAATTGCTATTTCAGGGATACTTGATCGAGTATCAAGCGTGCCTAAGCATGGTGAGCACGCTCGCCCATCACAATTCATCATATGGTTCCAGAGATATGGGTATTTTTAATTTTTGTTTATTTTTATTGTCTTTACCCAGAGGGCATTCTAAAGACATCTCCTTCCTAGCAGAGGTGTAGCTAGGGGTTCAGCTTATGAAGGGGGAAACATCTAAGTGGGCCCTTAACAAGGTAACCATCTGTATAACTAAGATGGCACAGCCTAATCATTGGAATAGGGGAACCTCAGCAGATGAGTATGCTGTTACCTAAAATCACTATACATTGATTAACACTGATTTTAATGCAGGGGTTTACATAAAAATCTTGGAGGCCCATGCAGACGTTCTAATTGGAACCCACACCAAAAAAATAAATACTGCCCTTACAACTTAATTTCCTTATTGAATCATCTAGATTTCCCTTTCATTACACTGATAAAGTATACCAACAAAAGTGCCCCACAAACTCTGCATGATCTCCCACACAATGAAATAAAACAAAAAAGTGCTATTGCGTAGGTCTATAAACATGAATTTAAAACACAAACAGTGAATGCCACTCTCCTATGTCAGTGCGGCTAGTCCCAGGCACAACACTGACATCAAGTATTCAATTGTTACTCTGGTTATTGGCTTTCACCGTGAGGGTCTGCAGACTACGCTCCTCCACACTCTACACCTTCTCAGATGGAATATGGGGGAAGACGGCAACTCATCACCCATTCACTCACTCCTTAGTCTGACCTCCGGTGAGGATGGTATGCTCCACCTTTCTGAAGTCTGTTGGATGCTAGATGAAAGTTTTGGGAAGGGCTGTGGAGAAATACATCTCCTTGTCTCCAACTCACATGGTCCTCTGACTGACCACCAGTGAAGCTTGAACAATCCCAATAGACCAGATTGCTTGCTGCTGCACCTTCGCCCGCTCTAGGATCAATAGAAGAAAGATGAAAATTAGATATTCATCTGTATTTCACCTGAGGATAAGGGAAGAGATCTCTTGGAATGCATTATGAATCATATAATAAACTCTTTTTATGTTTTTTAATTATTCAGCCCAGTTCTTGCAGCATCCCAATTTTCCTCTTTTTACTATTGTTCAGTGCCTTCCATACACACAGTATGATTACAAACTGCAATCCCCACACAGTCCTCCATGCAGTATAAAAGGCCTATATACAGTATAACAGACCCTGCATCTCTTTAAACTGTATAATGGCCTTCAACACATCCCTCCATAAAGTTCAAAGGCTCCCTCATAGCCTTCCAAATATTAAAGTGGGCCGCACATAGCAATCCAAATATTATAATGGCCCCCACATACCCTTCCATAAAGTATAATGCACTCCATAGTCATCTATATATTATAATGCATCCCATAGTCCTCTATATATTATATTGCACCATCATAGTCCTCCATATATTATAATGCATCCCCATAGTCCTCCATATATTATACTGCACCATCATAGTCCTCCATATATTATAATGAATCCTATATAGTCCTCCACACTGTATATTATAATGCACCTCCCATACTTCTCCATATATCCGTACTGTACTCTCATCCCACCTCTCGTTCAACTCTCTCTTTGACAACCTTCAATCCGTTTTCCACCCCAACCACTCCACTGAAACCGCCCTTACCAAAATTACTAACAACTTACGGCCAAAGCTAACAAACAGTTCTCCGTCCTCCTCCTTCTTGACCTGTCCTCTGCATTTGACACAGTTGACCTCTGTCTCCTATTACAGATCCTCTCTTCCATTGGTATCTCTGACCTTGCCCTCTCCTGGATCTCTTTCTACCTTTCCAAATGCACATTTAGCCTCTCCCACTCCAACACAACCTCCTTGTCCCATCCCTTCTCTGCTGGGGTCCCTCAAGGCTCTGTCCTAGGGCCCTCCTTTTTTCAATCTATAACCTTGGTGTAGGACAACTGATAAAGTCCCATGGCTTCCTGTATAGAGATGAGCCACCACCCTGATGTTCATGTTCGATTCGATTCGCCGAATCGACGGGGTGTTCGACGAATGTTCGTCGAATGCTCGACGAACACCATCGAACATCCCGGAACACGAAAAAAACAGGCTTGTGGGGCTGTTTCACTTCCACAATGTATATACATACATTGTGGAAGTGAAATAAAGTCAAATAAAGTGTTAAAAATAAAAAAATAATGTATGCTCACCTGTCCGTGGTCTACCGAAGCCTCCGGTATGGTCCTGTGGTTTACAGGACCTGTGGTGACGTCAGGTCTCGCGGGAACTCCGGTCACGTGACCGGAGTTCCCGCGAGAACGTGACGTCACCACAGGTCCTATTAGCAACAGGACCTTACCGGAAAGCTTAAAATACACATTTTTATGTTTCGGACACTTTCTTTTACTTAAAGAAAGTGTCTAAAACATAAAAATGTCTATTGTTTGACTGTAGGGACCGTGTTCTTTTCTTTGAATGCCTCTTTCTTTCTCCTGTAAACTCTATGTTAATGCCTTTGCCCAAAAAGCTCTACTTTTGTCTCATCTGACCAGAGAACATTCTTCCAAAACATTTTAGGCTTTCTCGGGTAAGTTTTGGCAAACTCCAGCCTGGCTTTTTTATGTCTCGGGGTAAGAAGTGGGATCTTCCTGAGTATACCACCATACAGTCCCTTTTCATTCAGACGCCGACGGATAGTACGGGTTGACACTGTTGTACCCTCGGACTGCAGGGCAGCTTGAACTTGTTTGAATGTTAGTCGATGTTCTTTATCCACCATCCGCACAATCATGCGTTGAAATCTCTCGTCAATTTTTCTTTTCCATCCACATCTAGGGAGGTTAGCCATAGTGCCATGGGCTTTAAACATCTTGATGACACTGCGCACGGTAGACACAGGAACATTCAGGTCTTTGGAGATGGACTTGTAGCCTTGAGATTGCTCATGCTTCCTCACAATTTGGTTTCTTAAGTCCTCAGACAGTTCTTTGGTCTTCCTTCTTTTCTCCATGCTCAATGTGGTACACACAAGGACACAGGACAGAGGTTGAGTCAACTTTAATCCATGTCAACTGGCTGAAAGTGTGAGTTAGTTATTGCCATCACCTGTTAGATGCCACAGGTAAGTTACAGGTGCTGTTAATTAGACAAATTAGAGAAGCATCACATGATTTTTCTAACAGTGCCAATACTTTTGTCCACCCCCTTTTGGTGTGGAATTATATCCAATTTGGCTTTAGGACAATTCTTTTTGTGGTTTTTCATTGAAGACAAATTAAATGAATATAATAATACAAAAGAAATTGTGATTGCAATCATTTTCAGGAAGGAACTGAGTATTATCTGACAGAATTGCAGGGGTGTCAATAGTTTTGGCCATAACTGTATATATTATACCGCACCTCCACATTATCCTCAATATATTATAATGCACCACCATAGTCCTCCATATACAATAATGGTCACCCCCATAGTTCTCCATACAGTATAGTATAACGAACCCCATTGTTCTCCATATAGTATAATGCACCCCCATAGTACTGCATACATTATAATGTACCATATTGTCCTACATATGTTATAATGCACCTCAATAGTAATTTATATATTATAATGCACTCCCATAGATCTCTACATATTATAATGCATCCCCCATTGTTCTCTATGTATTATAATGCACCCCACTTCATCCTCCATATATTATAATGTTCCCCCATAGTCCTCCATTTGATTTAATGCACCCATAGTCCTCCATATAGTATAATGCACCCCACAGTCCTTTACATTTTATAATGCACCTCCATGGCACTCCATATATTATAATATACCTGCCTTTTCTGCTATTTGTTATAATGCACCCCACTTTTACTTCATTTAGTATACTACACACCCATAGTCCTCCACATATTATAATATGCCCCCCATAGCCCTTCATATGTTATAATGCACCTTCATTTTTATCTGTAGATTATAATACAGCCCTCATAGTTTCCCAGTATTTCCCCCACAAGCAAAAAAAAAAGAAAAACACATTTTATACTCACCTACCCATGGATCCCGAGGAGTTCCCAGCAGAAAAAAACACCACGATTATTTAATTGTGCCAGTACACAATGAGCCTCATCATCATGCTACTCCACATCCTCACAATGTATGTGAGTCTCCCTGCTGTCTGTAGACTACAAGCCTGAATTGACCTGCAAACTACAGATTGGAGAGCGGTAGAGCAGAGAGATTGTATCTCCCTGTTGTAAAGTTGAGTTTAACTGTGCACAGCACACGCCAACACAGGTAGAAGTAGCGATAACTTTGAGTGGGCCCCTCAGATCGCAGAGCCCGGGTGCCTGCCCCCTCTGCCCCCAGGAGCTACACTACTGCTTTCTTGTCAAAATAAATGAGTGCGCAGTTAGTGCAAGTAAACTTTTATTCTAGACATTCCTTGTCCTCGTTCTGGTGGGCAAGTAGCACATTTTATTTGAGAACCATTGTACAGAATATTCTGCGAACTGATCAAGTAACTCGAAAGCGATTAGTACAGGCTTCTCTGTCAGCAGGGATTTCGAAAACAGGATAGTTTTGCAGTATGGCAACACCAACAGTTAGTACTGGAGGACAATCTACAACACTTATATTTTGATATCTGCCACAAACTTAAGTTTTTAATACATTTTTTTAAACATAATATTTATAGAGGACTTTTCACAATTTTTTACTATCTAAACTTTACATTCTTGAGCAAATCTGCAGGATCTTTTTTTTACAGGGACCCAAAATTACTGGCAACTTACAGGTTAATCATTCAACTGGTTGGATTATTTCGGTCAGCTCTATGGACATGTATTTTCAACTCACTCTGACTTTGTCTAATCAGAGACATAGACCTGGAAAAGTAGATGTCCACATCTGTAGTTAAAATAAACCGCCCAGAGAAATTGTAAGAACTGTGGCAGAGCAGTCACGTCAGACAATGGTGTCTGCAACCCACAAATTAAACTACGTATGCAGTAATATAGGGGATGCATCCTGTCTATAAATCATAGATGTTACATAGATTTAAGTGTTTAAGTGGCTAAGAAAAAGTGTTTCATTACATATGCATGAGAGGGCTGTGATACAACCTTGACATGGCCAAAAGATGGATACACCATTACCCCACCTCAGTTTGAATTATGAGCACTTCTCTAATCACTCTCTTGCCCAGAGTGTTGCATCATTTCAAAGCACACTTATACTGAGGTATTCTAGTGACACATGGTGTCAGTGCAGGGGCGTACATAGCATCATTTTCTGCAGTGGTCACGTGTAAAGATGAGCAAACGTTCCTCAAACATGTTTACCAAATTCAGCACAAACATTACAGAATCAGACCGTGATTTGAAGCCCCGGAAATTTACTAAAAATCAACGAACAAGGTTTTGTTTGGGAACAAGTTTGAAATTTAAAATAGCCCTAAAACTTTTCCTCAATCTTTGGGGCCGAAACACTTGCCGGAAGACCCACTGGCCGAGAATAACACCTAATGTTACAGTTAGGCGTGTTCCCAGCCTTTGGGACTACTATTTTCTTTAAACCTGTAGAATTTTATGGAGCTTTAAAAGAACATTTTTCAGGTTTCTTGAGTTTGCAGGTGTTGGGAGAACTGCAGGGTGTGAATTTTTGGGACAGGGCCAGATGTGGCATAAGCTGTGAAGTCAAAGAACCTTACACTGTCTTTTAAACATCTGTTTATGAGAGCACTGTATTTTTTAAATATACCGTATATACTCGTGTATAAGCCGACCCATGTATAAGCCGACCCCCCTACTTTTGCCCTAAAAAGCTGGGAAAAGTTATTGACTCACGTATAAGCCTAGGGTATGAAATGTAGCAGACCCCCATCCTATTATATAGCCCCCCCCTCACTGGTATATAGCACCCCTCAGTAATGGTATACAGGCCCCTCAGCAGCGGTATACAGGTCCCTCAGCAGCGGTATACAGGCCCCCTCTGCAGTGGAATACAGGCCCCCTCTGCAGTGGTATACAGGCCCCCTCTGCAGTGGCATACAGGCCCCCTCTGCAGTGGTATACAGGCCCCTGTGCAGTGGTATACAGGCCCCCTCTGCAGTAGTATACAGGCCCCCTCTGCAGTGGTATACAGGCCCCTGTGCAGTGGTATACAGGCCCCTGTGCAGTGGTATACATGCCCCCTCTACAGTAGTATACAGGCCTCCAGTGGTGGTATACTGGCCCCCAGCAGTAATACACAGCCCCCCCTCCTTATTATGTGTCCCCCAGGCTGCGGCACCTGTCAAAATAACAAACATTTTATACATCACCTTTCCGGCGCAGCTCCTCCGCTCCTGGCTTCTTCTTCCTGCTTGTGCTGGCTTCTAGTGCTGTGACCGGGCGCAGGAGATGAAGTCATCGGCTGCGCCCGGTCACATGACACCGGCACAAGCAGGAAGAAGCCAGGACCGGAGGAGCTGCGCCGGAAAGGTGATGTATAAAATGTTTGTTATTTTGACATGTGCTGCAGCCTGGGGGACACATAATAAGGAGGGGGGGCTGTGTATTACTGCTGGGGGCCAGTGTAGTGCAATATGCACCGCTCCCCCCGCCGCTGATGGACGGGGGGATGCCGTGCATATTCATTACACTAATGAGGCGGCCCCACGTGACCGCCCGCGGTCACTGCGGCCCCCTTCTGCCTCCTCCAGCCCCCAATCACAACACCCCCCCAAGCAAATACCCAGTGACTCGCGTATAAGCCGAGGGGGGGACTTTTCAGCCCAAGTTTTGGGCTGAAAAACTCGACTTATACGCGAGTATATGCGGTATATATATTTTTATTTTATGATTTCTTTATTTTAATATTATTTTTTTTTAGGAAGCAAACTTTTATTATTGCACATTGTCAGCAGCGTGTGAGGCCACCTCTTCTACACCTATCTCCTACCAATTCAGATAAAAATAGCATATATACATTATATGCTTTACATACATGGTATTATTGGTCTGTTCACAATCATGAAACACTGTACTATAATACTATTGCTTTTTGAAAATGGGCAATCCCTTTATTTCCTTTACTTACATGCATTTAAAATACATATTTTTGACATGCGCACTAGCGTGGAGAGATATCATTACACTTGGAGCTGTCCTTAAATTGCTGTCAACTAACCTTATTCAGCAGTCCAGATGAATTAACGGTGAGCTGAAAATAAACTATTTTTTTTTCTTATTTGTCCTCCAAATATATCAGGCTTTTTAAAAATCACTCCCTCCTACTGCAAGCTCAGGTGTTATCTATGGAATGGGCAATGGGATTTGTATGTCAGGATCCTTCTGTAGCTAACAGTATGGAGGGGTTAATGAGGAGCCAGCAACAAGATTGGGCAAACAATAATATCCTGTAAGCGATTGGAAGAGGTGGGTCCCTAAGAAAAGGAAAAACAGTTCAACACAGAGGATGGTGACATCTTTGGACTGCAGTGTCTCGCAGCTACACTGTACTACCGTGTGCCTGCAGACAGCAGTTTTGAGACGTGATGGATCCTCCCAAAGACATGCCTGCTCTAGAGGACATGGTCTTCCTCATTGCCCCAGGAGCTATGGGTGCTCACTAGAACCGGAGCAGCCCGGAGAGTAGATAATTTCATCTACATATGTGATCTGGAGTACAACCGCACTATCTGCATTGTGACTGATATGGAAAAGGTTAGAATCCAATGCTCTTCCCATATGCCTGAACAAGAGGTCCCACTGGACTGCAGCTCAGTCTCAGGAGGTCAGCTCTTTCGTATGCCAACCAGGACCAGCAAAGGTCAGAGTCAGGATCTTGAAGCATGCCTGGCCTTATTAGACCTGCAGCCAGTGCCGCAGCTGGTGAATCACCAAATCCAGGAGGAGGATGGGGAAGTAGTAGTGGCAGAAGCCCCTGTTTTTCTGCCTTGTGTAGCACCCCCGCCAGAGGCCTTTGGCGGAAAGAATACCATGTGGGGACCCCTGCCACTCCCAGCTACTATCCAAATAGGCATGAACCAACCCGGCCCGTGTCATTTCTTGAAATAATTAGTCTCTCTAAGGCCATTGCCCGAGAGTGGTTGCAGGGGCCTAAGGCTAAAGCATTTGATGAGCAATACACCTAAGGCCAGCTGGCAACATTCTTCCAGTAAAGGGGGTTTGCAAAATATAAAGGGAGGGGGCAAGAGGCGCAATAGTGCCCTATCACTAGTGACACTAGTATGTAAACGGTGGTGCTGTGTGGCCGCTCACCTGATCCAGTTGTGGTCCCCACAACTGGTTTGACTGCGTTTAGGAATCAATGTTCCAAGCTGCTGCAGGACCTCCACCTACCACTGGATCGTGGTATGTTCCAAGAAAGATGATGGGAGTGATGGTGTGTCACGGTCCGCGCTGCTTCTGAATTAAAACTCACCAAAGAGCCCAGCAAACTTTCATCCTCTTTATTCCTTATTCCAACGCGTTTCAACGCCACAACCCGGCGTCTTCCTCAGGGATATCCAGTTTGCTGGGCTCTTTGGTGAGTTTTAATCCAGAAGCAGCGCGGACCGTGACACACCATCACTCCCATCATCTTTCTCAGTAAAGGGGGTTTGGATTCCTAACCAAAGAGGGAACTGGTGGCAGGTGCTACGTAAACAAGTCCACCCTGCTGCTGCAAGCCGGCCGCTGGGGTGATGGTGGGTGCAGTAGAGAGTAGTCCAGCTCCCTACAGGTGGAGCTATTACCTCAGGACAGTGGTGATGGATAAGGGTGAGGAGGGTTGTAGTGATAATTGGTGTTGCAGTTCTTACCCCTCTGCTGAGCTGCTGATGGTGCTGAGCCCTCCGGGCACCGACGGGAAGAACAACGGAGACCAAGTTTTACTCCACTTTACTAGGTACTGTCAGATGTTGAAAACGGAACACGGTACAGTTTGGTTTGCTGGGTGTATGTTGCCAGCTCAGGGTCCCCCTTATGGAGACTCTAGGTGTTCTCTCTTTGTCTTTCAGGGTTAACTTCTCTCTTCCCAGTCTCTACCACCCTCGCAGAGCTCTCCCGCCAGTCCCACGGTCTGTAGCTAGTAGGCAATGTCTGTGCCCCACCAGTTCGGACGGGGGCCCAAGTAAGCAACGCCTCCCACCAGCACCGCAATTTTGGCCCTTCTCCTCTAGTGTCCTAACCAGTTCTTAGTCCTGAGGGGTGAGGTACCTTGTGGCGCTGTCAGCAACCCGGTTTCTATGGGCCTGCAGCTCGTCGGTCTGCGGTCAGAGATATACTTCTGGTCGCCTCAACTTCTCGCGTTGCCGGTGTTTCTTTCAACATGACCAGCTGGCTCCAACCAGCCCTGGCCCGTTGCCTTCTTTCCTGGGCCCCCACTTAAAGATGGGGCTCCCTCCTATTGGCTGTGCTGTCAGGCTTGTCTTTCCTGACTGCCTTCCCAGCACTGTCTGAGGTAACTTCTCTCACTAACTTCTTGGTTCTACAGCTCTAACCTAGGCTCCATCCCCTTTTTGTACCTACTAAATAACCAGTCCCCCTTATTCTAAGTGGCCTAATCCTAGGTGTGTGTGTGCAAAATAGACTCCACAGGTTAAACCCTGAAGTGACAACTTACAGGGATAATACATTTGTTTTCACAGTGTAGTACTTCCCTGTGGCGCCTAGCCAGAGGGACGCCACACACCCCCTTGGTGAAACACACCGGTCCGCGGGTGTTAAACCGAACCAGGTGTAAGTTGGCATTTTTCATATGCATAACAAACCATAAAACACTTTTAATAACAACAGGTATACTTGGACCCTTCCCTGCCAGGAGGTTCATTTCTTGTAACGTTGCAATAACCATTATCAACATTTTAATCCACATCGGCCCAACAGGGACCGGGTTTCAAATCTGTGATTTAAAGTTCAATCAGGTTTTTGCATAAAAGTTCACATTTGCACAGTCCAGCAGGTAAAGTCTCTGTAGGCTGTTAAAGTCACAATACACAAAAACATTAACCATTGGTGCTACGGCATAGGAGTCTTTGGTACTGCAGGGCTCTCTTTTGGCTATAAGTACTGTAGGCCTCCTGGCCTTGGGGTCACCAGGTTGGCAAAGATTTTACTCTCCCTACACAGCTCCTTACGCCCGTTCCACCCTTTTTACTATTGTGTACCGGATTTTACTTGCTCTATACCTGTTTCGTATACTAGCACACAATAAGACAATATACACTATAATAGGACTGCAATTCTCCGGGATTGTACCGGTCCGGTGCAATCTGGCGCCCCATAACAGGGGGCTCTATGGTCCCGGATTGCTCCGGACTGGGGCAATCCGGTTTTTAATCCGGTTTTCTATTTTTGACCTTCCCGCCTGGATTTTCAAATGAACAGCTGACTCAGGTCAGCTGTTAATTTGAAGTAGCAGTGCTGGCAGGGTTCATGTGAGTTCATGCTTGCCTTCATGAACTCACATGAACTTTCCCAGAGTGCACAGCTCTAAATGTCTTTGTTTTTTTTTTCAAATAAAAATATTTTTTCTCTGTGTTGTGTTTTTTTTAAAAATTCACTAGAAATTCATGGCGGTAATGTCTACTATTGGCGTGACCGCCAAGAATTTCGGGCTTGGGGCCAGCTGATAATACAAAGCTGGCCTTAACCCCTTTATTACCCAGTGATCCACCGCACCAGGGCCCTGGCGGGAAGGTCAAAAATAGAAAACCGGATTAAAAAAACGGATTTCCCCGGTCCGGAGCAATCCATGACCGTAGAGCCCCATGTTGTGGGGCGCCGGATTGCACCAGACCGGTACAATCCGGGAGAATCCGGTTTTGAAAGCCGGATTCTCCCGGATTGTACCCGGCAGGTGCAATCCGGCGCCCCATGACATGGGGCTCTATGGTCCCAGATTGCTCCAGACCGGGGCAATCTGGTTTTTACTTAATGCTGTGACAGCAGCTGTGCTTTGCGGCCGCCAACGTTCTGTGCGGCTGCTGTCGCAAAGCAGCAAAGACACAGAAGAAGACGTCCGTGGAGGACGGTGAGTGAATCGACCCCCCCCCCCACAATAGTGCCAGCCACTGCTGACAGCAGGATCCTCCGCTCCCCCCCCGATCCTAAGTTACGATAGGGTGGGGAGGCGGTGGGGGAGCGGAGGATCCTGCTGTCAGGCAGCAGGGAAGCTGTCAGCAGCTGTCAGCATTGTTTAAAAGTCAGCGGCTTTTTACCGCTGGCTTTTAAACAATGAAATGGGGAAATTGCAGGTTTTTCCTCTGCTGCAAGACCTCTTTATAGGGTCCAGCAGCAGAGGAATTACATTTCCCTTGATTTACATTGGACTCGTTACTGTGCGAGTAAACACTAGGATACTCGCAGAGTAACGAGTAGAGCGAGTACTGTACTATTCGCCGAGTAACGAATAGTAACGAGTATACTCGCTCATCACTACTGGCAACCAATCATAGATGCTGGCAGAGAGTGTGGGCACACCTAAGTCTGCTTTAACCAATCAAGGGCGGGCAGCAGTCAATATGTCTGAGATTCATGAGTGTGACAGCAGCGCTGAAGCTTGGCAAGTAAACGTGTAGCAAGCTAATGTCTATGCCAAAACAGCAGAGCCCCACTGTAAAACAGTTTAAGCTTTATTTTGCAATGTTAAGGGCCCTTTGAATGTGTCTTCTAGGGCCTTGATTTTGCAAACTGTTCTCCGATCTTTTCGGCAAACATATGCCCATTGGCAAACAAGTCCGAACCAGAACTTCAAAAGATTCGCTCATCTCTAGTCATATGTCAACATATGATAGCCATACATGCTGTATATCCTTGCTGTGCATGTGACATATGTAGGCAATTATGGCTTCAGCAATGGAATCATTGCAGCCATCTAAAAAATAAAGGTACCATCACACGCCGCAATATGGCTTCCATATCGCCGTAAATTTGTGTATTTCGGCGATGTGGAAACCACATCGCCTGTGCGTAGTGGTGTGGGACAGGGCGATTTTACGGCGAGAAATCGCCGATGTTGCATCACCTGATTGCCCTGCTCTGCTGAGTATTCTGGCGATTTCCACCAGGCGATTTGTGCGTATCATGGCGTGTGACTGGGCGATAGCAATGTAGAAAGCGAGCTCAGGCCATCTGGAAGCAATTCCAGAGGCGTGCCTGAGCATTCTGTTTGGCACGCCCCGTCTGCTGCGATTAGTTTTCACACCTGCGTTCCCATTGGCTGGCCATGGCTAAGGCGCTATATTTGAATCGCGATATAGTAGAAAGGACACATGCGTCATGTAGTGGGCAGACTTCCTGACAAGGCTGACCAATGGCGGCGCAGTTGTGTTGGACAATCGGAGTGGTAGAGGCGCGGAGTACAACACTCTGGCACGCCTGTCTCCTCGCCTCGCTCACACTCTACGCCCACATCGCTGATGCGGTGGTGGCGTGTGACACGGCGATTTGGCAGCGACATGGGAATGTCAAATTGCTTCCGGTCTGCACCAGAACGCAGGATCACCGAACATCGCACACCAAATCTCTATGTGTGACAGGGCGACGGCGATGTGCAAAAAAATGCCCGGAACATGCGCGCTCACGTCAAATTGCCAGCCATATGGTGGCGATATTCCTACATGTGACGGTACCTTAAGAGGCTAAGAGCAACCGATTATTATCAATGATTTTTTCTTTTTTTATTTTCTGTTCAATCATTGGACCATTTTTTCTTGACTAATGACAACTCCCTTAAAAAAATGTGTCCATCCATGCAGGCTATGAAACAAACAGTGTTTGAAAATGTATGCATTATGCTTCTATGATTGAGATGTGTGATGGGAATAGTCCACAAAATTTACTGAATGAAATATCAAAATTGAACAATATTAATCCCAAACCATAGTATTTTTTTTTTCTATTTTTGTGGCATAACCTTCAAAAAATACTGCCCAAAGCTCTAATTATAGCTGACGCCAAGGTCACTCTGGTCGTGGTGACGAGGAGGAGTAACTAATACTACACAGCTCCGTGCTGTTCTTCACCAGAGACATCACTTCTTACAAGTTCGATGTGCATTATTATAAAGTGCTACATTGTGGCCACTGAAGCTAAATGGGTAAAAGGAGGTGACCATTTTTTTTTATTGTCCCACTGACAGCGGGATAAACATCAGTTTCATAAAAAAATATAAATACAATGTATAAACTGTATGATATATAAAAACATATTTGTGTTTTTATACATGTATAAATATATATATATCTTTGGTTGTAACAAATTTGGAAACATTTTAATTAGAAGCATAACTGGAGTATGGAGTGTATAGCTGCACATCCATTACACATGCAGACATTACATAGTATCTGATATGTCTCCATATCCACTGCGTGCTTCGGCTGCACATATGGCAGGCATCCTTGCAGTTCTAAGTGTGTGATATCCCTTGTGTGATTCCCAACGACCATTATTCCTCCTGTTTACTCACCACAAGCGTAAGGGATTCTGGAATTTCTGCTGTAGAGCAGAAAAATGTACATTAGTACACTGAGAAGTCCCCAGCCAGTGCAGATTTCCACTGCAGTCCTCATGGGTGGCAGGTGTGACCAGTAAACCTCAATGCAGAGGCATAGTGAAGGGGAAAAACTCTGCTGTCTCTTTAAGAGAGCTCCCTCTGACATCACACTGATGAAGAAAAAAAGGGAGGAGGGAGAGGGGAATTGTGAATTCTTGGCCACTCAAAGGAGAGAGAGAGAGAGGGAGAGAGAGAGCTCCTGAAAAGCTTTGTAGAGGAAAGACAATGGGGACCTCAGGATAGACCAAGGCTCCTAACTGATCTTCTCCAAAGCTATGGATGCTTCTCCCATCACTGCAGTAGACATCCCTATCCCTTATCTTCACTGAAGCTGTTGACCAAGAAGATCCAGTGTCTCCTCATCCTAAGACTGATGATGATGATGATGATGATGATGATGAAATGATTTTCTTTTTAATTAACACTCTTGGTATTTTGATTGCATGCACAATGAGAATCTCTCTCCCCCGGCTTCAGACAGGTCCCCTCCAGTCTTCATTCTTGCACAAATGACTTTACAGTACCTAGACTTTGGCAAGCTGCAATATTCAGTTTCCCATCCCCTCCCCCGATCCGAGATACAGATCCATACCTACACCGCCAATACATGTATAGGTAGATGAATCCTCTTCTCTACACGTATCTTCACAGAGGATGACTCAGATCTAGAAAATAAGATATTTACACCTCTACCTGTCTGCAGTCCAGAGACTTATCCTAAAGAAAGCCGTCATTTGATGAGAATTTCACATAAAAGGACAAAAGAAATAATTTTTCCTTCTAAAGCTAGGAATGTTATTTCAAGATTTGCCATGTTCTTGAAGCAATAACTATGCAGAGGCTTAGTGAAGACTGCAGATAATAAACCCAGTGGATAAGGTGAGCATCATGTTTATGTCCTAGTTTATAATAATATCCTTAATCTTCTCCTTTATGCCACAGTTAACTCTTTCCATCCATTGTGGCGTCAGCCTAAAACCTTGAGCGTGACCCCCTGGGAGTGGAAATAATCCCCCTGATTGCTTGACCTGTGGTCTTGTTTTCTGCTCTTATTTGACTGCTCTGCTGCATGCAAGTGTGCACCTGCATAATAGGGGGGGTTTTCTATGCTCGGATGCTGGGGATGTCTGGGTACCAGTGTGTGTGTGATATGTGGTGATGTGCGGAGTGAAATATAATGATGCTTTGACTAACCGATTTAATGTGGGATGGATCCTGGTATACTATGTAATTATCCATTGAAATGTTGGCATTGGTCGTGTGGCTTTTTAATAGAATTGTAAGGCGACGTATTTTAGCTCACAATCTTGTTTATTACGTCTGCAGCTCTTCTGGATTTATGATCCCTGATACATTCTGTACACTAAGCCATTGCTGTGACTTTTTAATTTACAGCTGTGGTTAAATCATCTGATGACACACAGTCCGGTGCATTGATCATACTACTGCAAGGCACAATCCCAGCTCGGGAACCCAGTCCACAATTGTTTACAAATACAGAGGATTGCCAATAAATGTTTACTGTGATATCTTAATTCCAGAACCGATATATATGCATTTCATTGCCTGGTGACTAGTGAGCCCAGAGCCCGCTGGAACGAAAAAAATTCTGATATAGATGCCCATGAAGATCTGTAAGACAATGATCCCTTTTATACGTCTACGTCCATTGATTGGGATGGTTTATGCGGATATGCTCTGCTAGGGATTTTCTTTCAGGTAGGGTGGAGCAGATATAAAAAAAAGTGTGGGAACTGGTAAATATTGAGAATTATATATATATATATTAATTAGTGAGTGCTATTGGTAAATGATGATAAATAAATATGGTAATCTAGCCAAGTGAAGGATGCTAGGGGGACAAAAAGCTATAATAACCTCAAGTATCTTCATTATTTCTGATACTTCAAGGGTTAGGGGTAAGAAGTGGAAAAGGGAGGGACTGCAGCAGCCTTCTGAAAAAAGAGCTGATTCAATCCTCTTTGGATAGCAGACTTTTGGCTGGAAGGTAGGTTGGAGTGAGATGTGTGATATGCAGGTAGAGGATGAGGCTTTACTGCAGAGGATTAGAGGAAATGGTGAAGTCCTTGCTGTATGGAGGGAGTTAAGAACCATGTAGTAATCAGGACAAAGGGTCTCTCTGTTATCCTCTTCTGATACCCAGGACCGCATAGGAAAATGGAACAGCATCCCTGCATCTTTCATAGGGCAATGGGTAAATTCTTCCTAAGTTTTATCCACGTCAATGGATTCCCTTTTGTAGTCTTTTTTATCATTATTGCAAGGTTGATAGTCACAAACTAGTATCATCAATTTAGCTTTCATTTAATTAATCTAAGCATACACCTATAGCAAATGACCCAGGCAAAAATAAAATTTGGTTTGTTATTTTGGGGCTTGTATATGTCTTTCAATCAGTTGGTTAGATACTGTAAGCATTGTTGTCATATTCTGTTACATGGCACAGTTTTTGATGGGATGTGAATGATTTAGTAAACAAAAATGGAGCCTGATCCTTCGCCAATCCATTCACAGCCCATCATGTGTCTACAACTGTGGGTGACGTCCATGTAATAATCATCTCTTCATCTCCATCACTTGGTTGCAAAGTTATAGAAGAAAAGTTCTAGATGTTTTTCAGTATACAAAGTCTACTACTCTCACAAAATCCTAGATGTACTTACCCTTCACTGTCCGTCTTTTTCTAATACTGAGGGCAGTTAGATCTGTTCTAGGATGAAGACATAAAATCATTGCTTTGTGTGCGTGGGGGGTGCATGGAGGACAAAAGGTAAATGAAGATGGGGGACATTTGTTTGTGAATAAGTTACGAGAAAACTTAATGGAACCTGTCATGTCCCTTTCTGGTTTTAAACTTACCCCAATGTTATTTAGATCATAAAATGTGCATCACTAACCTTGTTTAAAGAAAAATCCATGTATTTATCATAAAAAGCACTTTAGATGCTTAGATGTTTGCATTATGTATCTGCACTCATCATGGCAGCAATCAGTCACGTCAATCCATATTCAAACATGTAGTATAGTCACCCACCATTGTAATATATTAATATCACTGAAATACCTTCAGAAATTCTCTTGTGTTGTAGAAGGACCTGTGTGATGTCACGACCATGTGACCATAATGGGTGGACCTAATCCCAAAGGGTCTTTCACTTCAGGCCTGCTTGGCTCAGTCCATTACAGTCACTTGGTTATGACATTACTACAGGTCATGCAGTGATGTCAGTCAATTACAATGCAGGGGGCAAGATGAAATTCAAAAAATATCATGAATGAACTTGAGTGACAGTAAGCAAAAGCGCCTCCCCATGGCTGAATCCAGATATGTGTGTAGTCATCTCCCCTATGACTGAAGCCAGGTATATGTGTGCAGTCACCTCCCCTATGACTGAAGCCAGGTATATGTGTGCAGTCACCTCCCCTATGACTGAAGAAAATGTATGTGTGTGCAGTCACCTCCCCTATGACTGAAGACAAGGTATGTGTGTGCAGTCACCTCCCCTATGACTGAAGACAAGGTATGTGTGTGCAGTCACCTCCCCTATGACTGAAGCCAGGTATGTGTGTGCAGTCACCTCCCCTATGACTGAAGCCAGGTATGTGTGTGCAGTCACCTCCCATATGACTGAAGCCAGGTATATGTGTGTAGTCACCTCTCCTACAACTGAAGCCAGGTATGTGTGTGCAGTCCCTTCCCCCATAATTGAAGCCAGGTATGTGTGTGCAGTCACCTCTCCTATGACTAAAGCCAGATATGTGTGTGCAGTTAACTCCCCTATTACTGAAGCCAGGTATGTGTGTGCAGTCAACTCCCTTATGACTGAAGCCAGGTATGTGTGTGTGCAGTCACCTCCCCTATGACTGAAGCCAGGTATGTGTGTGCAATCACCTCCCTTATGACTAAAGCCAGGTATGTGTGGGCAGTCATCTCCCTTATGACTAAAGCCAGGTATGTGTGGGTAGTCACCTTCCTTATGACAAAAGCCAGGTATGTGTGGGCAGCCACATTCTCTATGACTGAAGCCAGGTATGTGTGCAGTCACCTCCCCTTATGACTGAAGCCAGGTATGTGTGGGCAGTCACCTCCCTTATGACTAAAGCCAGGTATGTGTGAGCAGTCACCTTCCCTATGACTGAAGCCAGGTATGTGTGTGTGCAGTCACTCCTCTATGACTGAAGCCAAGTATGTGTGTGCAGTCACCTTCCCTATGAATGAAGCCAGGTATGTGTGGGCAGTCACCTCTCCTATGACTGAAGCCGGGTATGTGTGTGCAGTCACCTCCCTTATGACTGAAGCCAGGTATATGTGTGCAGTCACCTCCCCTATGACTGAAGCCAGGTATGTGTGTGCAGTCACCTCCCCTATGACGGAAGCCAGGTATGTGTGTGCAGTCACCTCCCTTATGACTGAAGCCAGGTATATGTGTGCAGTCACCTCTCCTATGACTGAAGCCAGGTATATGTGTGCAGTCACCTCCCCTATGACGGAAGCCAGGTATGTGTGTGCAGTCACCTCCCTTATGACTGAAGCCAGGTATGTGTGTGCAGTCACCTCCCTTATGACTGAAGCCAGGTATATGTGTGCAGTCACCTCCCCTATGACGGAAGCCAGGTATATGTGTGCAGTCACCTCCCCTATGACGGAAGCCAGGTATGTGTGGGCAGTCACTTCAGCATATAAAGGATTTTTTGAAGATGAATATGTGGAATTTTGATTTCAGGAGACCATGTAAGGGGCCTTTCACACTTGCGGTTTTTTCCTGATTTGGAAGATCAGGAAAACACCTGATTCTTACAGTATTCATTTTTTTGCCCATTCTCTTTAATGATTTCAGGAGAAAACATGAAGCAACAAGATTCTACCTGACAAAATTAAAGTGAATGGGCAAAATACTGTACGAATCGGGTTTTCCAAATCAGGAAAAAACTGCAAGTGTGAAAGTTCCCTTAGGCTGGTTTCACACTGCAGTTTTTTCCTGATCAGTGTTCATCAGTTTGTCTGCCAAAACCAGAAGTGAAACTTGCAGATAAAATCTATAATTGAAAGCTTGACACCTGTTCTGGGTTTTGGAGACACTCCTGGTTTTGGCGCACAAACCTAATGAACACTGATCAGGAAAAAACTGCAGTGTGAAAGCAGCCTTAGTGATGCACATTGCATCATTTAAAACACATTGGTGGTGGTTTAATATCACAAAACATGACAGACTCGTTTTAAGTATTTAGATATAAGTATGGAAGCAGAAAATGAGATTATTGTTAAATATTATAAACAAAAGAGAAAAGTTGCTCATGAGATGCTTCAGGATCTCATGTTCTAGTAAAGTTCCATAGAATGTCTGAAAGTACGGTAAACATTTTCATTCTGTCTGTGCTGCCCAAACTTTAAGGTTGGCCCGACCGTACCACCGAATTATTGATGGGGCATAGGAAGGGTGGCAGTGTCCACAGAAGTGATCATATGCTGCACAGGTGTTTCTAGGTCTGCAGCAATATTTAGCTCAGCATTTCTTTTATACTAATTGTAATGTTATAGTAGGGTTAGAAGACAAGCAACATTGAGAGAGATTTTTAATTGTAGTATGGACTTCCACTACAGATGGCACCATCTAATGTAGGTCATTCTGGTGAGACTCAGGCTTTTTATGATCTGTCTGATGAGACACCGGTGGTAAAATACTTTATCTTGGGGTTTAGTCATTTTTTGTTTTATTTCAGAAAAAATCAATAGTATAAAAAAGATGCAAGATGTAAGAAATATAAAAAACTCTTACTTATCATTCCCTCATCGCTCCAAGTTTAATATGTCCCATTCCTGAATTTGTTTCTAATCACTGATTGGCTGCAGTGGTCACAAGTGATCTGTTGCAGGGAGATGCACAGACTTCCAGGTGATCTGAACAGAGTATATCAATAAGATATGTAATTAGCAAAGTATTATGACCATTAGTTATATCTATACTGCAATAGTTGGACTGTCTTGTGATGGCCATTCCCACACTAATTGTTAGTCTTGATAAGTCAATAGAACTCATTGTGAACAGAAATGTATAACTAGGATTTATTTTGCTTTGATGGAAGTGTCCTATTATAGCTAGAGTGTATGGCACCATGTCTGGGTACATAGACTACTCTACAAATAAGACATGTTTGCAATGGACAGCGCCTTGAAAAAGTATTCATACCCTGTGAACTCTTACACATGATTTCACGTTACACTCACAAACTAAAATGCATGTTATTGGGGTTTTATGTGATATACCAACACAGAGAAGCAAGGAATTGGTAAAGTGTAAAGATACTGATGAGATAAAGGAGAGTATTCTGATCATAATATGAAAATTTCAGGACAGTCCAAAGCAGGATCCAGGTCTCAACTCACCGCCCGTCGGCTGGGCTGATACAATATCCATAGAAAAGTAGATGTCAGACCACGTGAAATCCAATAAGTGCTTCCTTCTTTATTGAGCATATAAAACAGGTATCATAACATCAGCATGATGGGATATGTTGCTTATATTATGATACCTGTTTTATATGCTCAATAAAGAAGGAAGCACTTATTGGATTTCACGTGGTCTGACATCTACTTTTCTCTAGATAAAGAAAATGAGACATGGTTTTCTAAAAATGTAAAAATATTAATCTGAAAACTGTCGTGCATTTGTACTCGGCCCCCTATAGTCTGATACCTCTGAATAAAACCCTGAGCAATCAATTGCCTCCATAAGTCACCTAATTAGTGAATTGTGTCCACCTGTATGTAGTTTATTTTCAGTGTAACTACAGCTGCCCTGTGAAGGCCTCAGAGGATTGTTTGAGAACATTAAGGATAAAAAGCATCATGAAACCAAGGAACACACCAAAAAGGGCAGGGATAATGTTGTGGAAAAGAATAAAGCTGGGTTAGGTTATCAAGAAATAATCCAAGCTCTGAACATCTTTCGGAACACTGATCAATCCATTATCCAAAAATTGAAGGAGTATGGCACAGCGGCAAACCTACTAAGACATGGTCATCTACCTAAACTGATATCCCAAGCAAGGAGGCAATTAGAAAAAAAGCTGAGAGACCAATGGTCTTTCTGGAGGAGCTGCAGATATGCACAGCTTAGGTGGGAGAATCTGTCACAGAACAACTATTAGTTGAATATTCCACAAATCTGGGCTTTAGAGAAGAGTGACAAGAGGAAAGACATTTTTAAAAGCAAGTCATACAAAAGTCCATTGGCAGTTTGCAAACAGCTCTGTAGTGGACACAGCAAGCATGTGGAAGAGGATGCTCTGTTTAGATGAGAACAAAGTATAACTCTTGGGGTAAATACAAAATGCTGGAAACACCATCCCCATCATCCCACATGGAGGTGGAAGAATCATGCTGTGGAGAGGCTTTTCTTCAGCAGGGACAGGGAAGCTGTTCAGAGGTGATGGGAGGATGGATGGAGACAGGGTAATCCTGAAGGAAAACTTGTTAGAGGCTGCAAAAGACTTGAATCAGGAGTGTAGGTTCAACTTCCAGCAGGACAACAACCTTAAAAATCCTGCCAGAGCTACAATGGATGGTTTAGATCAGGGGTGGAGAACCTCAGGCCCTCGATGACCTTAAATGCGGCCCTCAAGCAGATTTCTGGGGCCCACAATTCTTGGGCTGGCAGACATGTTTTGCCGACTGGTTGCCTTTTAAATCCTGTTCCCCAGTTATCTCTATGCTTCAGTCTCAGCCTCCCTAGTAACATATATGCTCCAGCCTCTCCTGTGAAGCCTATAGCCCTAGCAAACCTGGAAAAACAGTTGTAAAGCAATATCCATATCACCAACATCACAGCCACGCTAGAGAGAAGCAGCCCCAGCCACCACAGTAGGGTGAGTTGATAGTTTAACCAAATATAGCAGGTTTATTTTCAAGTTGATAATTTTGTGCAGCCCCTGAAGGACGGTAGAAACTGTAAAAATGACCCTCGGCAAAGAAAAGTTCCCCACCCCTGGTTTAGATCAAAGTATATTCATGTGGGTGAATGGCCTAGTCACAGTTCAGACCTAAATCCCATTGAGGATCTGTGACAAGACTTCAATATTGCTGATTACATAGTAACATAGTTTTTAAGGTTGAAGGAAGACTTTAAGTCCATCTAGTTCAACCCATAGCCTAACATGTTGATCCAGAGGAAGGCAAAAAAAAACCCATGTGGCAACACTAAGCTCCATATTGGGGGAGAAAAATTCCTTCCTGACTCCAGATACGGCAATCAGACTAATTCCCTGGATCAACGCCCTATCAAAGAATCTAGTATGTATAACTGGTAATATTATAGTTTTCAAGAAAGGCATCCAGGCCCTTCTTAAATGTTAGTAGTGAGTCACTCATTACAACATCATGTGGCAGAGAGTTCCATAGTCTCACTGCTCTTACAGTAAAGAATCCGCGTCTGTGATTATGATTAAACCTTCTTTCCTCCAGACGTAGAGGATGCCCCCTTGTCCCCGTCTCAGGCCTAAGAGTAAAGAGATCATTAGAAAGGTCTCTGTACTGTCCCCTCATATATTTATACATTATTATAAGATCACCCCTAAGCCTTCGTTTTTCCAAGCTAAATAACCCCAAGTTTAATAACCTGTCTTGGTATTGCAGACCCCTTAGTCCTCTAATGACTTTTGTCGCTCTTATCTGGACCCGCTCTAGTTCAGCTATGTCTTTCTTATACACCGGAGACCAGAATTGTACACAGTATTCTAAGTGTGGTCGCACTAGTGACTTGTATAGAGGTAAAATTATGTTCTCCTCATGAGCATCTATGCCTCTTTTAATGCATCCCATTATTTTATTTGCCTTTGCAGCAGCTGCCTGACACTGGCCACTAAATGTGAGTTTGCATCTACCCATACACCCAGGTGTTTTTCAGTGACAGTTTTGCCCAGTGTTTTACAATTAAGCACATAATTATACCTTTTGTTTCCTCTGCCCAAGTGCATAACTTTACATTTATCCCCATTAAAGCGCATTTGCCATTTAGCAGCCCAAGCTTCTAGTTTACATAAATCCTCCTGTTATATAAAATTGTCCTCCTCTGTATTGATTACCCTGCAGAGTTTAGTGTCATCTGCAAATATTGAGATTCTACTCTGTATGCCCCCTACAAGGATCCCTCCATTCAATTTCACTGAACAAGAAATATTTTGCAAAGAAGAATGGTCAAAAACCTCAGCCTTTTAGATGTGCAAAGCTGGTAGAGACACCTCCAAAAGACTGCAGCAGAAACTGTAGTGAATGATGATCCCACAACATATTGATTCAGAGGGGCTAATTCAGCTAATTCACATTACAACTTTCAGATTTATATTTTTTTAATATTTAGAAAACCATGTACCTTTACACTGCACAAATATTTCTTACTTAGTGTTGGTCTAACACATAAAATCCTAATAAAATACAGTTTAAGTTTGTGGGTGTATTGTGAAAACATAATGAAACATTTACAGGGTATGAATACTTTTACAAGCCACTGTAAATCCCCTTTCACATAAGCATTTTTCGCTGATTGTGGCAGATCCAGTAGATTTACCGCACCTGCAGCATCTGCCACCTAACGGCTCTACTTGCGGCACACTTGCGGCAAGCCCCATGCATTGTCTATGAGCTTGCGGCAGGTGTGGCAAGTGCGGTATTGCCACAATCCCGGACGTGCTGCAGTTGCGGCCATGAAAAAAAACACGGTCAGCTGCGATTTTTTTTTCCGCTGTCGCAACTGCCGCAATGCCGGATCACGGCAATACCACACTTGCAGCAAGCCCCATAGACAATGCATGGGGCTTGCCGCAAGTGCACCACAAGTGCGGTTGTCAGGCGGCAGATGCAGTAAAACTGCCAGATCTGCCGCAATCAGTGGAAAACGCTGATGTGAAAGGGGCCTAAGTTCAGTAAATGGTAAATGCATAATGTATAAAACGCTTGATTTACTAAAATGAACGATCATGCCATCACATTGCAGTAAAGTGTGGTTGTGGCATAGGGACTTGGATTAAACAATTCTGTACATCATTATATATATATATTTTTTTTTACATGCATGCTGGGTTTTAATATTTAGAATTACTATATTATACAATATGATATAACTACAATTATAAAAAATCAAATGACTTTTTGTGATATTACAGTCAAAATAAAAATATCAATCAGTTTGATTTGGCCAAGACAGACATTGTTTAATACTATCTACAGACAATTTTAGCAATATATATGTCATATTTTTATGACTCTAAAATGATCCTATAAATTATTTTTATTTAAGCTTTTTAATTTTTCATTTTCTGGTCGTCATAATGGGAGACCCAGACAATGGGGTTTAGGGCTCTGCCCTCCGGAGGTCACACTAGGTACTACAAGTTTGTAGACACCGCCTCCTCCGCTTATAAACCCCCACCGAAGGATACATCCTCAGTTTTAAACTTAGTGTGCTCGGAGGATCACGCTTTGCTTGCACTTCACTGCATTCTCACAACTTACGTGATGGCGTCTGAAGACAAGGTAAAATGGTCCCCGTCGGGGACCCTCGACAGCCTCCCCGCTCACCCTTGTGGAACACGCAGGTGGAGGTACCGGAGGGCCAGTGGCCTGGACACTTATGTGTTCTCCCGGTACGCTGTCGTACTCCCTTTCCATCCCTCCCTGGAGGCTCTGGAGAGTAGGAGTTTTGGAGCCTTGCACAGCTCCGCTCCGTCCGAGGCCTCCCTAAATGGTGCTTACAGACCGGACTGGAGCCAGCCCAGTCCGAGGCCTCCCATTATGGTGCTTACACTCCGGACTGGTGCTGAACCCCCGTCCGAGGCCTCCCTAAAGGTGCTTACAGACCGGACAGGCACTGAGGCCCGTGTGTCTCCTGTGTGCCTGGGGGTAGTGTCAGACACTTTTTGTGTCCTGACACTCAGACCGCGCGTACCCTCGGGTCCGCGGTTCTGGCGGTGTACCCTGTGCTGGGGTCACCCTGGCAGACCGCCCTGTGTGTCACAGGGGCTGAGGCCGTAGACTGCATATGGTATGTGCTGACAGTCTGTGTATGTGTGTGTGATTATTCCGCACGTTTTTCCCGCGCTGCGGGCTCCGGCACCTCCATCTGGAGTCTGCCTGGAGGAGGAGAAGCAGCCCTTACGATGACGTCATCGAGGGGCGTGTGTGTGTGTTTCCCGCGTGTTCTCGGCGCCGCCACGTCTCTGCTCTCGGCGGCCATTTTCTCCCTCATTCCCGGCTGGAATATACTGGCAGCGCGTGTCTGCACTTCAGGGGAGACCGGAACTTGCGGAGGTCACACACACACACCGCTTCCTCCCACCGCGTTACTGCGGTCGGTAAGCCACCGGGATTCCCGGTTTATTTGTCGGTACAAATTGGCTTATATTCCTCTACTGTGGCTATGTCCTCAGTTAGGAAGCATGCTGCTAAGGCGGCAGATGGCACCATTGCCTGTGTTACATGCAACGGGACACTGGTGGAGGGGTCCTGCAATAACTGCGGACGCCCAGAAACCCGGACTGCTTCTGCTGAGTCAGCAGCTCCGGGGCTACAACCTGAGGCTAAGATCCCAGGACCATGGGAAACGCAGAATAGGATCAACGAATCCCTGCTTTCCCAGATGTCCTCCATGTCGCAATCCCTGGAGGCACTTCATAGGAGACTGGAAAGCCCAGTTACTCCTCCCAGTTACCCCCGGGTGTCTCTCACTTCTACTGTGAGACCCCCTAAGCGAGCTCGCCGTGAGGATTCACCCGAGCTCCAGGCTCTCTCTGAGGAGGAGCGTTCCTCTGATGGTGAGGAAGATGATGGGGGTTCTACTCTTGGGTCTGTGTCTGAACCTGCAGATGGGGTGGAGGATCTGGTGTCCTCCATTAACGAGACCTTGCGTCTCGTGATTCCCCCTGAGGAGGTGACTGTACACCCCAAGGAGGTCTATCAATGGCTGCGGCCAGAGGCCAAACCAAGTGGCTCCTTCATGGACCACACTAACTTTGGAAGGGTGGTTAGAGCACCCAGGTTACATCCTGGTCGGCGTTATGTCCGCAAACCAAAGGACAATCGCTTCCCCTTTCCCCAGGAGGTGCTTCAGGAATGGTCGCAGTCTCCCAAGGTGGACGCGTCCATGACTGGGATTGCTGCACGCTCCCTGTTTTCTGCCTCTGATAGCTCCTCATTGAAGGATGCGACGGATAGACAGGTCGAGCAACTCGCCAAGTCTTCCTATGAGGCTGTGGGGTCTTCATTTGCCCCGAGTTTTGCCGCGGTCTGGACCTTGCAAGCGATTACCACCTGTGTGGAGGGCATCGCTGATTTAGCTAGGTCCAGTCCAGAGGTACTGGCGCTTACCGACAGGGCGAAGGCCTATGCGGACTACGCCAGGACGGCAACTTTGGAAACTGCCACTCGCTCAGCTATGGCTTCGGCCAATGCGATTGCGATCCGCAGGTTATTGTGGCTGCGTCTTTGGGACTCAGATACCACATCTAAGAAGATTTTACAGAATCTTCCATTCGCTGGTGACAGGCTTTTTGGCACCGAGCTGGACAAACTGATAAAGGATTCTGCTGAGTCTAAAATCCCACAGAATAAGCCTAAGCCACGGTATACCGTGAAAAGGAACCCTAAACAGTGGTCCTTTCGTTCCAGCTCGCAGTCATCAACGACGTCCGCTCGCTCAGACCGAGGGGGCAAGCCTGCGACTCAGTGGCGTTCCAAGAGTCGTCAGAAGAAGCCGGCGGGGGCAGCGGCTGCCACCCCCAAGCCCGCCTCGACATGACTCGCTCTCTCATCCTGCCTCCCCACAGGTGGGGGGCCGCCTGTCTCGTTTTCGGGACAAGTGGCTACTTCACGTTCAAGATCAGTGGGTTCGAGACGTAGTCTCAAGAGGTTACAGGATAGAGCTGACGTCAAAACCAATACCCCGATTCCATCGGTCGGTTCCATCCCCAGAAAAGGCTCAGGCTTTTCATCTGGTGTTGGAGGGACTCCGCAGAGACGGAGTAGTGGTCCCAGTGCCCACGGAAGAGAGGTTCAGGGGTTTTTACTCCAACCTCTTTATTGTCCCAAAGAAGGACGGCTCTTTTCGCCCGGTTCTGGACCTCAAGTTGTTCAACCGTCACGTGTTGGTGCGGAAGTTCCGCATGGAATCCCTGCGCTCCGTGATCGCGGCTGTGTCGCAGGGGGATTTCCTAGCGTCCATCGATATCAGGGACGCTTACCTTCACGTACCCATTGCACCAGCTCATCAGCGCTGGTTGAGATTCGCAGTGGGGGAAGAGCACTTCCAATTTGTGGCACTGCCATTCGGGCTAGCCTCGGCACCGCGGGTGTTCACAAAGGTGATGGCCTCCATGATGGCTCTCCTGCATGTGCAGGGACACGCCGTCATTCCCTATTTGGACGACCTACTGGTCAGGGCACCATCGGAAGACCTTTGTCGGGTGAGCCTGGAGGCGACCATAAAGTCTCTGGAACAGTTCGGGTGGCTTCTCAACATCCAGAAGTCGACCCTGGTTCCGACCCAGTCATTGACGTATCTGGGCATGGACTTCCACACGGACTCAGCCCTGGTGTCCCTACCTCAAGCCAAACAGCTAGCGATCCACTCAGGAGTGCAGAATGTTCTCCTGTCACCACAATCATCCCTACGGGTATTGATGAGACTGGTGGGACGCATGGTAGCGGCGATAGAGGCGGTGCCTTTCGCACAGTTTCGCCTCCGACCTCTCCAGCTGGAGATTCTTCGCCGATGGGACAAAAGGACGATCTCTCTGAATCGGCTGGTGACGCTTTCACAACCAACCAGGGACTCCCTGCAGTGGTGGCTCCAGCCACATCACCTGTCACGGGGCCGGTCCTTCCTAAAACCGTCATGGTTAGTGGTGACCACCGACGCCAGTCTGAAGGGCTGGGGTGCGGTGTTCTTGCACCACAGGGCTCAAGGCCTCTGGACTCAGTCGGAGTCGGCGTTGCAGATCAACGTGTTGGAGATCAAGGCGGTCTATCTGGCGCTCCTAGCGTTTCAGAAATTTCTGTCAGGACAACCCATTCGGGTGCAGTCCGACAATGCGACGGCCGTCGCCTACATAAATCATCAGGGAGGGACCAGAAGTGCTCAGGCCCTCGCCGAAGTCCACCGCATTCTAACTTGGGTGGAGGAAAACGGCTGCCTGATCTCCGCAGTTCACATCCCAGGGGTCGAGAACTGGGAGGCCGACTACCTGAGCCGACAGGGGATGGACGCCGGAGAGTGGTCTCTACATCCAGACGTCTTCCGGGACATCTGCGGCAGGTGGGGCACTCCGGACGTGGATCTGATGGCCTCACGGCTGAATCATCAGGTGCCCCAATACATGGCAAGATCGTGGGATCCTCACTCTCTGGGGGCGGATGCCCTGATCCTGAGTTGGTCCAGCTTCCAGCTGCCATATGTGTTTCCGCCTCTGGCTCTGATTCCCAGGGTTCTGTGGAAAATCAGGTCGGAATGCAGAGTGGCCATTCTAGTGGCTCCAGATTGGCCCAGGAGGTCCTGGTACCCGGACCTGTGGCAACTGTCAGGCGGACACCGGTGGGCTCTTCCAGAACGCGCAGATCTTCTCGCGCAAGGCCCATTCTTCCACCTCAATTCCAGGGCCCTCAGATTGACTGCGTGGCTCTTGAGGCCTGGCTGCTGACATCCAGGGGCTTCTCTCCTACAGTGGTTGCCACTATGAATAGGGCTAGGAAGCCTGTTTCCAGGAAGATATACCACAGAACGTGGAAAATCTTTTTCACCTGGTGTGCCTCTGGTGGACGCTCACCGTGGCCTTTGTCCATCCCGACATTGTTGGCCTTCCTACAGTCGGGGTTGGAGTTGGGATTATCCCTTGGCTCTCTGAAAGGTCAAGTATCAGCACTTTCTGTGCTGTTTGACAGACGCTTGGCGTCAGGGGGTGTCGCGAGTGGTTCCGCCTTACAGGCGACCTCTGGATCCTTGGGACCTCAACATGGTCCTGGCGGCACTGCAGAAACCGCCGTTTGAGCCACTGAGAGACATCTCTCTCTCTCGTCTGTCCCAGAAGGTGGTCTTTCTGGTGGCAATCACGTCTCTGAGAAGGGTCTCAGAATTGGCTGCACTTTCGTGCAAGTCACCCTTTCTGGTGGTTCACCAAGACAAGGTGGTGTTGCGCCCACGGCCTGAATTCTTGCCGAAGGTGGTTTCAACGTTTCACCTAAACCAGGAGATTGTTCTCCCATCATTTTGCCCCGCTCCCGTTCATCAGGTTGAGCGCGACCTCCATACTCTGGATCTCGTGAGAGCTGTACGCATCTATGTGTCCAGGACCGCCTCCTTTAGGAGTTCGGATTCCTTATTTGTCCTCACGATGGGTCGCTGTAAGGGGGCCGCGGCTTCGAAGTCGACCTTGGCCAGATGGATCAAGGCTCCCATTCAGGAGGCTTACCGGTCTTCCGGTTTGCCTCTCCCGGTGGGTTTGAAGGCACACTCTACTAGAGCTGTAGGTGCCTCCTGGGCCTTGCGACATCGAGCTTCTGCTCTACAGGTGTGTCAGGCGGCCACTTGGTCCAGCCTGCACACTTTCTCTAAGCACTATATGGTGCATGCCCATGCCTCTGCGGATGCGAGTTTGGGCAGGCGGGTTCTCCAGGCGGCGGTTGCCCACCTTTAAAGGGAACCATGTGTTATCCGTCTTGTTGAGGAACTCTTCCCGCCCTGGGGTATTGCTTTAGGACATCCCCATTGTCTGGGTCTCCCATTATGACGACCAGAAAAAAGAGAATTTTGTTTACGTACCGTAAATTCTTTTTTCTTTAGTCATCAATAGGAGACCCAGCACCCACCCAGTTGTTCCGTTGCATATTTTGCACTGGTTCTGTTCTCTGTTGAGACAGTGTTTACCGGGTTGTTGAACCGTCTGTGCACGGCATTCTTCCCGATGTTTCGGGTGTGGTTTAATTTCTCCTCGCAGCTTGTGGACTAAACTGAGGATGTATCCTTCGGTGGGGGTTTATAAGCGGAGGAGGCGGTGTCTACAAACTTGTAGTACCTAGTGTGACCTCCGGAGGGCAGAGCCCTAAACCCCATTGTCTGGGTCTCCCATTGATGACTAAAGAAAAAAGAATTTACGGTACGTAAACAAAATTCTCTTTATTTTCATAATTGATAAATGGTAGTTTCTTAAAGTGTGAAATGTATCCATGGCTTTGAGTAAACAGCTACAGCACATTTTGTAGAAAAAAAGAGACTAACGGTAGGTACTGTACAGGGCAAAGAGTAGACATCAATGAACACAGTATAGGACCAAATTCATCAAAACTGGTATCTTGCATTTGAGTAGTGATAAACAATGCACTGCAATAAGATACATATTCATTAAGAGGTGCGACCTTTTAATAAATTTGTCTTATTTTTAAACCTCATAGTGACACTAGCCCGTATTTGCTACTGCAGTCAGGGACTGGAATTTACTACTAGCATAATTTAAAGGGAATCTGTCACCACATTTGACCTATCTAAACTATTAATATGGGCATACAAGTAATAGACTACTGAAAATATTCATACCTGTTTGCCTCTTATCAGACGCCTTGTTGTGGAGAAATCATCTTTTATCACCTTATGTAGATTACCTCTTCCAGGCTATTGGGAGGACGCTGCCTGGAAGATAACTCCACCTTCAGAGCTTAATTTAAATAGAAGGCGTCGTTATCAGTGTGAGATAAGTAACTGACACAGAACAGCAGAACTGGAATTTGACTTCTTGTAATCCAATTTTTCAGCTCTGCTTAATTGCAACAATGTCACGACTCTGCCTGTGAGATGGAGGCTGAAGCTGCAGATGTGTCAGTTATAATCATACAGAACTAAATAGTGAGATCAGGAGAGCAGAGAGTTGCCATTCAACATCAAATTGGTAACCCCTCCTTCTATTTAAATTAAGCTCTGGATACAAAGTTATCTTCCAGGCAACATCCTCCCCATAGCCTGGAAGAGGCCATTTACATAAAATGTCAATAGATGAATTTTCAGCAACAAAGTATCTGCTATGTGGCAGACAGGTATGATTGTTTTCAGCAGTATTTAACCTTTAGGCCCATATTAATAGTTTATATAGCGCAATTCTGATGACAGATTCCCTCTAAGCCACTTTTGTGGCATGAATTGTAATAAATTAGTCGGGAGCTTGGTCACACCCCTTCCCCCACTGGACCTCCCCAGCTCTGCCCACTCTGCTGTGAGTTATGAAAAATGCCAAAAGTTACATTTTAAGTTGCTCAATACATTTTAATATATCAAGGTCACAGTGTTAGATTCAAGACAATCTTCTATGGTTGTAGTTCTCTCCTTTGAGAATAACACACTACAGTATATGAAGGTTTCAGAACTAAAAATGCAAGATGAAGCAAGAGCCTGTCATAAGGTTTACTCTCCTTCCTTGTAAATGTAAAACAGCCATGCTTCATTACTGATACATAGAGGTGACTGCTACTTACATTAATTCAAACTTGCTACAAGATCAGCACAGTTTGGGTTGCATAAGAACAATTATGCAATGTTTCTCAATTAATGTGACTATTTTGATTATGCGAATCTGCGCTCATTGTAATAGCAAACCACACAATAGTAAAGTTAGCCATTTATTGACATGAGGTCTTAACAATGACACACTATCATTTATGAGTGCTACATAGGGATGAGCGAGTACCTCACTATTCGGACTCTCTATACTCGCAACGATTAGGTCCCGGTACTCGGTACTCATTGCAAGTATAGCGAGTCCGAATACTTTCGCAGTGTATCTATAGATACACTGCGAAAGTATCCTAAAAGTGAATAAAAGTTGTTAAAAATAATAAAATTACATACTCACCTGTCCGACGCCTGCATCGGGATCGTCCCAGAAAACCTACGATCACCGGATAAGGACCTGTGACTTCCAGCCAATCAGATGGCTGGTAGCGATCTGGCCAATCAAATGGCGACACATCACAACCACGTGATCGCTAATGGCCACCTGATTGGCCAGATTGCAAAGGTCCTGGCAGTACATCTAGTAACATACTTAACAAAAAAGTGTGAATCAACTGAAAATATGTCTTATATTCTAGGTTCTTCAAAGTAGCCACCTTTTGCTTTGATTACTGCTTTGCACACTCTTGGCATTCTCTTGATGAGCTTCAAGAGGTAGTCACCGGAAATGGTTTTCACTTCACAGGTGTGCCCTGTCAGGTTTAATAAGTGGGATTTCTTGCCTTATAAATTGGGTTGGGACAGAAGTCTGGTGGATACACAGCTGATAGTCCTCCTGAATTGACTGTTAGAATTTGTATTATGGCAAGAAAAAAGCAGCTAAGTAAAGAAAAATGAGTGGCCATCATTACTTTAAGAAATGAAGGTCAGTCAGTCTGAAAAATTGGGAAAACTGTGAAAGTGTCCCCAAGTGCAGTTGCAAAAACCATCAAGCACTACAAAGAAACTGGTTCACATGAGGACCGCCCCAGGAAAGGAAGACCAAGAGTCACCTCTGCTGCTGAGGATAAGTTCATCTGAGTCACCAGCCTCAGAAATCACAGGTTAACAGCAGCTCAGATTAGAGACCAGGTCAATGCCACACAGAGTTCTAGCAGCAGACACATTTCTACAACAACTGTTAAGAGGAGACTTTGTGCAGCAGGCCTTCATGATAAAATAGCTGCTAGGAAACCACTGCTAAGGACAGGCAACAAGCAGAAGAGACTTGTTTGGGCTAAAGAACACAAGGAATGGATATTAGACCAGTGGAAATCTGTGCTTTGGCCTGATGAGTCCAAATTTGAGAGCTTTGGTTCCAACCACCGTGTCTTTGTGCGACGCAGAAAAGGTGAACGGATGGACTCTACATGCCTGGTTCCCACCGTGAAGCATGGAGGAGGAGGTGTAATGGTGTGGAGGAGCTTTGCTGGTGACACTCTTGGGGATTTATTCAAAATTAAAGGCATACTGAACCAGCATCTTGCAACGACATGCTATTCCATCCGGATTGTGTTTAGTTGGACCATCATTTATTTTTCAACAGGACAATGACCCCAAACACACCTCCAGACTGTGTAAGAGCTATTTGATCAAGAAAGAGAGTGATGGGGTGCTACACCAGATGACCTGTCCTCCACAGTCACCAGACCTGAACCCAATCGAGATGGTTTGGGGTGAGCTGGACCGCAGAGTGAAGACAAAAGGGCCAACAAGTGCTAACAATCTTTGGGAACTCCTTCAATATTGTTGGAAGACCTGTGTTCCCTGATGGATCTATTATGGTACCTTTACACGCCGCTACCGAAAGGTAGAAACCGGCAGGTGTCGGAGACAATTGTACCTTTAACCTTCAAAACACCGCGTAGTGGCGGCATGTAATTCAGGTTGTACCTCCCTGTCTCTTTGGATACCTGTCTTTCAGCCGTGCTGAAAAACAAGCAGGTATAACCCCTATGGTGGCGGCGTGTAATCGGGGCACAGGCACGGTATTTGAGTTCCCTGGGGCGTGCTTGAGCGTTATGTATACCACGCCCCATCATCTATCATTGGTGGAGACTACTGTGTACCCATTGGCTGTCCCAGCACAGGGCGGCATATTTAACGAGCTGACCAGTCACAATACACATTTGCTATAGCATAGTAACATAGTAACATAGTTTTTAAGGTTGAAGGAAGACTTTAAGTCCATCTAGTTCAACCCATAGCCTAACATGTTGATCCAGAGGATAGCGTCATGTATTAGGCAGCCTCCCTGCGCTGGCTGGCCAATCATGATGTCATTGCATTGTCCAATCACCGTACGAGCGTCGCGTAATACACTACTCTGTCACACCTATGTAGTTACGGCGCACAATATGTACGCCCAGATTCCCTTGTGGTAGCTGCGTGAAAATGAGGGAAGGTGCTCCACAGAAGGTAACCTGCGGCACCCGTCGGCACTTCCGGGGATTGAAAATACCTTCTGTGGAGCACCTTGTGGCGGCGTGTAATTGCGGCATCAGGTACTGTTAGGAACCGTAAAACGCGCGCGTGCACGTGCGGTGCCTACCTGTTGCTACCTTCGGTAGCCGCGTGTAAAGGTACCATTACAGATGCATCATATACTATGGTCTGCAAGTGTAATCAGGCATTTTAAATAGTACCTAGCATTCATTAAAGGTTTATCGCTCTGCAGTTGTATCGTGCAGTCAGTCAGTCTTTTGTATACTGACCATTAGGCCATTTGAATCACATTTTTAAGTAGACCCAAAAAGGTGATGATATTTATGACATTACAAATCCTGCTGTATAACAAAATTTTGTCTAAATGGATCCTAGTTTGTAAACGTATATCACCAATCAAAGCTGGCAATGAATGGAGGCCAAAAGGGAAACCATCTATGAGTGCACTCAAACTACAGATGGCTTTTACAGATGGCTTAAAGGGAAAAGTTGGATGGATTTTCCTGAGCTCACGCTGTTAAAGTTTCACTTGTATTCATCCTTTAAAGCGATGGAGCCAAATGGATGCCAATAGTTGACCACAGGCCACTGTTCTCATTAATCTTAAACAGCATTATTTGGGGGGATCGGGCATTGGTTACATTATTTTGACCTTCTTGTAGCATTTACGTGTTCATTACTTTCATCAATTGTTATCATTTTCTCTTCTATAATGCTATAGTATTGCGGTGCATAGTGTAAGAGATTAGGGAATTGCTGATTTGAGGCCCCTAAGAAGACTCACAAATAAATTAAAAAGTACCGTAAACAAAAAGATTTTTTTTTTCAAACTATAAAAACATAACAATTAGAATCCCCCCTTCATTTTTCTTATTTAAAATCCAGATCTTAAAAATAATAAAAAAATATATGCACATATGTGTTATTCTGCATCCACAAAAGTCCAATGTATCAAAATGTCAAAAAAATGACTTCAATCAATAAACGCTGTAATGAGATGCATAGTCGAAATACCAGAACTGCAGAAGAAAGGTAGTGAGAAGACAGTTTATCCACCCCGGATCTGTATTTTTAATTTATTTTTTGGGGGGGCGGCACCACACTTACTTAAAAAAATAGTATGATCAAAGTGATCAAAACAGTTTATCCACCCCACAATAGCATCAATAATAGCATATGGTAGGCCTATAAAATACACAGCTCCATCAACTGCAAAACTATCACATTTCAGATAAAGAAAAATGGTGATACAAGTATTTTTATATGAATTTCAGATTTTTTTTCACCACCTAAATTAAAAACAAAAAACGTGCAAAATTGGTATTGGTGTAAGACCAGGGTCACACTTGAGCCTTGGATCAGGTTTTTGCATCATTTTGTGCACTTTTTTCTCTAAGGCTAGGATCACATTTTTTTTTTTTTTTAAATCCTGATCCGGTTTTGAGCTTTAAAAAAAGCTCAAAATCAGATCAGGAAACGCTCCTCATAGGAACCTATTATAAAAACCGGATTGCTTCACAAGCAATCCGGTTACCGCCTCCGGCTCTGCAGCCTGCGTGAAAAATCATGCAGGCTGCAGTTTTTGGAGCGGTTCTCTGACCCGCAATGCAGTAACCGGATTGCTCAGGATGTGTAATCCTGAGCAATCCGGTTACCGCATATACTTTGCTTATCCCTGCTGCCGCAGGGATATGCAAACTGTTCTCTGTTGTCTTTTAAAACTTGTAATTTTATTAATAAATGTGTCTATACTGTCTCTAGGGGGTGCTCACCCCCCCTAGAGACCTACCACCCACTCAGGTGGGCATATAATGATGTTATATTTTATGTACAGTAGCCGGCTTCTGTCGGCTGCTGTACATTTTTATGAATGAAGGCGCCGGCTTCTCTGAGAGCAGCGCTCATACAATACCTATTGTAGGTATAGTATGTGTGCTGTCCAAGGTCCTGCAGGATTATATAGTAAGATCTATGGGCAGCGTTGAGCGCCTGCTCAGACGCTCTCGGAAACGCCCAGTTTGGCGCTCTGCCACTTTCACTTGCACTTCTCACTATACAGAGCTGTGCTCGGCCATAGGATATAATGGGGGCACCGAGCGCAGCCGAGCACTAATGCAGGGCATCTATGCGTCCCTGCACTAGGCTGCCAAAGCCCCTAAATGCCCCTGCGCTTTCGTTTGCGCTGGCGCAGACAGGCAGAGCAGCCTAGAGCAGGGATGTCATAGATGTGACACAGGCCGCAGTGTTTTAACTGGACCCCAAAAACGCTGCTAGCAGAGTTTTTGGGTGCAGTAAAAAACCTGATCAGGTTTTTTAACATGGGGACCTATGGGAAAACTGATCAGGTTTTTAATGGCACAAAAAAAACCTGATAATTTTTTTATAACATTTTTTGGGAAAAAATGACAAAGTCCACAAAAAGCAGAGCAGCACAGGAGGGTCAAAAACCAACCAAGGAACACCCTTAAAAAAAGATCCAGTATTTGAGCCTTTTGCAAAAACTGATGCCCAGGTGTGAACCCAGGCAAAGGCAGTATAGGCCTTGTTCATACATACCATCAGTTTTTGCCTTAAATCTGTTTTTGGGAACATTTTGGACTGTTTTTTTTCAAAGTCCAAAATCGCATATGCGTTAACGCATGGTGCACTTAAGTGTCAATGCGTTTTTTAACAGCACATGCGTTTTTGTTCTGCATCCCAAAAAACACTGCATGCAGCGTTTTTGGGTGCTGTTAAAAAAACGCATGCGTTTTTTTAACTTGGGGCCCTGTGGGAAACGCATGCGTTTTTGCATGGCACATATAGGCACCATGCGTTAACGCATGCATTTTTGCATGCGTTTTGGTGAAAAAATGACTAAGTCCCAAAAGTTCCAAAAAATGTTCAGAACCTGAGGGACACTATTGGCACCCTTACAAAAACGGATCTGTTTTCCTAAGGGCTTAAAAACGGATTGGTATGTGTGAACAAGGCCATACTAAGATCCATGGGTTCCTACATTACCCCCACTCAGATCTGCTCTTATGTATAGAACCACTCACAAAAGTCACCGTATGGAAACCTGTTCTTCTGGTGCCAATGCACTAAAATGGAAGACAGCCACGAGCTGCACATCACAGGCCAGTGAGCCACAGGTTGGGGACCCCTGCTCTACATAGCACAAGTCAATCAATTTGTGAATGTGTGTTTTCTACCAACTAAAATCTTTCCATTCCTCACATATAGAATATAAAAGGCAAGTCTTACTACAGTGTAATGCAAATGTACTTAACAGTGAGGATTCATAGTTCTAGTTACTGCAGAAGTATAATTCACAATCACTGATCCAATTATGGTCTCTATAACCTGGAATTATATGTGCTTGAGTAACTCTTGTTTTAGTTCTAGTTGTAAATCCAACAAAATGTGAAGGGTATAAAGTAATTCTTTAGACCATTAAAATGTTCTACATCAGCGTCCATTACTCAGGGAACCCCTGCACACTGTCTATACACTCTTACTTTGACCATGACCTATTATAAAATGCAAATGATATGCAAATCATCATATTTCCAGAATGCTTATTTTCTCTTTTACCCAAAATAAATGGCTTCTGCAATACATCGTGTATAATGCAGACTATTTGTGTATGCCGTTCTATAATGATGGAATACCCCTTATGTTTTAGAATTGAGCAAAGCGGGGAAATAACACTCAGATGTAGAATTTATTTCACACTTTTTATAGCTGCCATGAAAAAATTTCTTTCCATAGCAGTCAGTTGACTTTTGCACTTTTGGATCCAAGCTGCATGATGGCTTGTTTTTTGCAGGAGAAGGCTAGGCTAAACAAGTGTTGTAACCTCCATTTAGGGGGTCTGTCAAAAAGCATGATTCCGGCAGCATTAATGCAGCATTACCATAGTGTAACACTGCACTAACACTGCCAATAGAATCCTAATGGTGATGGACTCCCGAGCGCATGCAAACGTTGGCATGTAAGTGCTGGAGTTTGAAATCTTGCGCTATTTCGTAGCGCACAGGAAATGTACTTTCCGCATTTTCCTGTGTGCTAAGAAATAGCGCAAGATTTCAAACTCCAACACTTATGTTCCAGCATTTGCGTGCGCTCGGGAGTCCGTCACCCATAGGATTCTCTTGGCAGTGTTAGTGCAGTGTTACACTACGGTAATGCTGCCGGAATCGTGCTTTTTCACGGACCCCCTGGATGGAGGTCACAACACTAGTGGGGCTCGAGCCTAAGGCTAGTGTCACACTTGCATGCGTTTTTTTAAGGTGCTTTTTTCCAGCCTGCGTTTTTGGGCTGCGTTTTTGCTGATGGTGTGGGGTACCCTTAAAAAACACTTGCAAAAACGCATGTACCATTTAGTGCCATATAAAAAAGCATACGTTTCCCGTAGGGCCCCATTTTAAAAAACGCATGCGTTTTTGGAAAAGCACCAAAAAATGCATCATGCTGCATTTTTTGGTGCTGAGCCAAAAACACATCCAAAAAACGCATGGCACTTCAGACAACCGTTTTTAGCATTGGGGATGTGTTTTTTGTATGGGGGTCTATGGATGCATTTTTCCAATGCGTTTTTCACAATGACAAGTGTGAAAAATGCATGGAAAATCTGCAAGTGTGACCCTAGCCTAAGTTGTATATTTCTATGACATCCTTCATAATACATAAATTGTACTAGAAATTAGAAAATAATTCCAATAGGGGTAAAATTGAGAAGAAAACAATACAATTTAGCATTTTTTTTTGATGTTATGTTAGGCTAGGGTCACATCTGCGTTTTGTTTTTTTTTAAACCTGATCCGGTTTGAGCTTTCAAAAAGCTCCAAACCGGATCAAGAAACACCCTCATAGGAGCCAATGCTAAAAACCGGATTGCTTTCACAGCAATCCAGTTTCCGTCTCTGGACTCTGTAGCCTGCATGAAAAATCATGCAGGCTGCAGTTTTCGGAGCGGTTCTAGCATCTGCAATGGGGAACTTATTGCTCAGGATGTGTAATCCTGAGCAATGCGGTTCCCGCATATACTTTGCTTATCCCGGCTGCCGCCGGGATAAGCAAACTGTATGGTGTCCTGTAAAACTTAAAATGCAATAAATAAATGTTTGTTTAATGTCTCTAGGGGGTGCCCAGTCCCCCTAGAACCTTAAACCCACTCAGGTGGGCATATACTGCTGTAATGTGTTATGTACAACAGCTGACTCCTGTCAGCTGTTGTACACCCACAAACTGACCCCCCCCCGCATCTTTATACCTGTCCCGCACCCCCTCTTATCATTTCTAGCCATCCCTTTTGCAGAACAAAACGATTTTGTAAAGTAGAGAAAAGATGTTATATTTACCTCGTCCTGTGTGGGTTCTCTGTTTCTGAAAAAGTCTCCAAAGGCGGGCCTGTCTGCTGCTCGCTCCGCCCGCCTTGTGATTATGCACGCCCTCTCTCAGCTTGCTACCGGTATAACGCAGTTTTAGCCCACCCCTTTCATGACGGCGGAGGGAGCAGCAGACAGGCCCGCCTTTGGAGACTTTTTCACAAATAGAGAACTCACACAGGATGAGGTAAATATAACCTCTGTTCTCTACTTTACAAAATTGTTTTGTTCTGCAAAAGGGATGGCTAGAAATGATAAGAGGGGGTGCAAGGTCAGGTATAAAGTTGCGGGGGGTCAGCTTGTGGTGGACAACAGCTGACAGGAGTCAGCTGTTGTACATAACACACTACAGCAGTAGTTGTCCATCGGAGTGGGTGTAAGGTCTCTAGGGGGACTGGGCACCCCCTAGGACATTGAACAAACATTTATTTATAAAATTTTAAGTTTTACAGAACACAGAACAGTTTGCTCATCCCTACGGCAACAGGGATGAGCAAACTATCCGGTTAACGGATTGCGACTTCAGCAATCCGGTTCCCGGATTGCTGAATGTATGAAGACAATTGTGTTCACCGCATCCAGATCTGGATGCAGTGAACGCAATTCAGGTTTAATGTGTGACCCTACCCTATATCTCTGTTTTGATAGTAAAAACTGACACACTGAGAAAATTCTGATAAAACATTGTACTGTTTTTTAAGTGTGATAAACACACTAACATCAGTCCAAAGTCTTAAGGCCACGTTACACACATAGATATCTGTTCAGATATTGGTCACAGATCTCTGGTTGCAGTGAAATCATGGACACATTGTTCTATTTTGTGGCTGTGTACAAATGTAACAATGTGTCCTGATTTCACTGCAACCAGAGATCTGTGACCAATATATCTGTGTGTGTAACGTGGCCTTAACATGGGTCATCAAAAAATGATGCACGCTAATTTCAATGTGCCCAGGGGCCATGTATATGCTTCATAGAAAAAAATCACCACAGGTAAATACCATACACACAGTGGTTTAAAAGGGGAACTGGATGACCCTGATTCTTTAACCCTACCTGCTGGTTGATGTCAGCGCCCTAGAGGTGCGATATGGCGCCCTCACTCCCAATGGCTTGTACCTAAGCCTGTCCCTATAACCGACACTCCCTTTAAGGGGGATTGCTAGTATACATCTAATTGGGACAATATGGCATTACAGCACTTATCTTCCACTGTGTTTAGGATGTAGTGCCATATTGTCCCCAATAGACAAGCGTACGCAGAAGCCATCGGGAGTGGGGGCCCTGGGCACATTCAAATTAGCGTGCTCTGTTTCTAACTCACAGGGAGAGCCAAGGGAAAGTCATAGTTGGGAAGGGGTGCCGTATCACTGATTAGGGTTCTGACCTCCACTGTAAGGTAGGGGGGAGGGGGAGAACCGTATACAGGGTCTGTCTCTTCCTTCCCCCTTCTCTTACTGTTCACTATAGTTTTTGAATTTTATTTTTCTAGTGACTTTGCAGTTGTAAATAATGGATATAAAGGTTTTTTTTTTGTATATGTAAATTTTGCTCTGCTGTCGACTCAAAAAAGGATATACTAAATATGTATAGATCCATCCATACATTCATCCATGCACCCATCCATCTATCCATCCTGCTGAAGACTCAAGTAATCTTTAAAATCCTAAATGATTTTAAATTCTTAAAAAAATAGCAGGCTGCAGCATCCCCAGGAGTGATGGCTTCGTTATATGCAGCATTCTTGGCTCTTTGCCCCGCTCTCTCGCTACCCTGGTGCATCAGCAAACAGGGTAATCGTATTTGCAGTTAATGCCAGCTGGGTAATGGCAACTGACATCAAGTCCGGATGTTAGTAATGCCAAGGTGTCATTCAGATACCCAACATTACTAACCACATCAGTAAGGACACAAATAACCACACCATGAAATATTTAATTTGAAAACAAACTCTTTAGTTCACTCCTCTTTCAAAATTTGTTTACAATAATATCCATTTTTTTTAATAATCTTGCATTCCACACAGCAAAATCAAAAAAGCATGTAAAAAAACAAGAAAATTCAAACCCAAATAATAGGGTGGGCAAGATGAATAACTTCATCCCCCATATCGTGGGCACCAGGCACCCCACAGCTCCTAGCAATGTGACAAATTGTGACTTCACAGAGGTTTTCTCACGTTATAGATCAGGTATCACACAGTAGGGAATCTTGCTGTGTGACCTGAGATAACCTCAGTGGCCTCAGTGCTCATAACAATTGCTGTCTCGTGAGAGACGCGATATTGCACAAGATGTCGTGAGTATATGTCACCAGTATCGTGAGACAGCTCATGTGAGGAGCAGTGATGTCAGGGAGTGCAGTGTAGTTCAAGCTCCTGGGATAACCCCTTTGTGACCCCTCGATCTGAACTGCAGTAATCTTTATGATGCTTGTCACACTGCCACCAGTGCCTGCGTCCCTCCTCTCACAGCATATGGTGATGCTTCCTGTGAACGTGATGGCTCATATACTTGTAAAATGGTCCAAGAAGAGCTTCAGTTGTGGTGGAAGGGCTTGAGGATTCTTCTTGCTCCCTGGCTACCTCTACAGAGACTTCTAGAGAAGGGTTGGCAACTCACAAGGCTGCAAACAGTGCAAGTTTTCAGGATCTCCACAGATTGCCTAAATACTAATTTAATCACCTGCACAGGTTATGATTCTAACACCTTATACAATGCTAAGTAAATCCTGAAAGCATGCTCTGCTTTGGCTTTTGGAGACTGCAGTTGCCCAGCCCTGTTCTACAGGAGTGTGTATAGTGTCTTGCTATACTATACATGACACCTTAAGGCCAGAGGCCTGCGGCTTGTTCTCCAGCACCTGTAGCGGGGTACCAAAGCACCTCTTCCTTTTGCACAAACAGTCATGCAAACAAGAGTTAAGTTAAAAGGCCTTACACTTCTGAAAAACCACACAGTTTACGGAATGTACATGGCTGTTCTACCATGTAGGCCACTTATGGCATGTCTTGGTAAGTCACAGAAGCTACTCCTCCAAGGGAATTCTCCTCCACCACCACCTGCCCCAAAGCACACTTCTTCAAGGCCACTACTGGAGAAGAGGACAAAGGAGTTAGGGCATGCCCCCTTCATAGCACAAACTGGAGGAACACTAACAGCTCCAACAGATCCTTCAGGATCTCTGGCCTCTATGTATTTCACTCCAGCTGGCTTGCTAACATGAGCAGGCTTGGACAACTGCTGATGCTTCATTCTCCCATGTCGGCTTCCTGCTGTAACTCTTTGATATCCTCTGCGATGGTGACCCAAGTTACCCCCACCGCATACCACCACATACCACCCCTTGCGGCCCTTTAATTTACTGAAAGAGACCTCATTCCCAACATAGAGGGTGCGGAGTCAAGAAGGCAGATGGTCATGAATGTTGACCAGTTGACATAGCACCAATCCGAAGTCCTGTCTTGCTAGGAACCCAAACCCTCTCTTCTGGAAGAAGGTCACCACCTTGGCCCCGGGTACATTGCTCATCAAAGTGGCTACACTCAGACCCCTCCAACCAATCTTGGTTGAGGGAATATGAGATCTATTCCAGAAATGGAAAGGGTGGTTCATGTCTATAAAGATACTTGCTTGGAGACGATAGGGGGCCCCACATGGCATTCTCCCAGTCGAAGGCCTCTGGTAAAGGTGCTATTGAAGGTAGGGAAAAGGGCTTCTGCCACTTCTACCTCCTCATAGTCCTCCTAATCTTCCTCCTCTTAAATTGCAGATCCACCAGATGAAATTTATTATTAAGGCCAGGCATGCTGCAGGATCTTACCTCTGACCTTTGAAACCCTGGCTTGTATATGGAAAAGCTCACCTCCTCCTGACCCTGAGTTCCATTCCTGTGGGACCTCTTCAGGCATGCAGGAACAGAACTGGATCCTGACCTTGCTAAAAATCAAACCCAATGCAGGGTAGTCAAATTCCAGCTAACATATGTGGCATCTTCTCTCTCCCTGTGGCACTCAGTTGTGGTGTGAACAATCCCTCAGGCGCCTTGGGGTGGATCCATCAGGTCCCCAAAGTGTGTATTGCAGGCACATGGTAGCGCAGAGTTATGGCAATCCCAAAATGGCGCAGCCTCCGCTGTAATACGTATTTCCTTTGTTTAGGGTCTTGCCTCTTCCAGCATTAAGACCCAATTACATAGGGGATATTTATTTTTGCCCAATCTTATTGCCTAGCTCCTCATTAAATATCTCCATGGGGTGGGCTGCAGAAGGCACCTGACTTAAACTTCCCTATGGCCCAGTGAAGAATTGGGCTTGTGGTTTGGAATATTAAAGCCTAACATATTTGGAGAAGAAATAAGGAAAAGTAAACAGTTTTTTCAGCTCACCACCAATTCATCTACGATGTTGAATAAGTCTAGTGGGCAAATGCATGGACAGGTCTAAGATTAATGATATATGTAACAGATTAAATTTAAGAGGCGCAATGTGTCAACCTTTCCCCAACTAAAGGTACCTAAGTTTTGGTGACGATAAAGAGACTGCGGCGACACCTCCATATGTGAAAGGTGCTAGCCAGAAAAACACATCAACAAGAAAGGATATCGACTTCAACACTAACATTAGAAAATGTGAAAAGCATATTAGCTAGTGAATGCATGGCTGGCTATGTGCAAAGCTGCTCAATGTGAATAGGGTATACAGGCACAGGAGAAAACTGCTTTATGATATAGAGGAAAAAAATTAGAAGTCAGCTAATGCAATGGCCATGGCATTTCAGCCCGGTAACCGGCACCAAGGTCTCTCATACTATCGGGTCCTAACATTGTGCCTCTTCCTGCAGTGTGAATTGCTTGAATGGGTGTCTGTGCCACTAACTGCAATTAAAACCTGCATGTATGGGTATGTTAGGACCTAGGCTACAGCAGGATGTAGAGTCTCAACATAGCTACAGGGCAGGGGAGGGTGTACGGTCAGAAAATGTTTCATACTGACGCTAAAGAGACTGCCGGCGATACCTCCATATATGAAAGGTGCTACCCAGAAAAAAACATCAACAAGAAAGTATCGGCTGTAACACTAAGGCTAGGGTCACATTTGGAAGGCTCATTGCGATTACCGCATCCAGATCTGGATGTGGTAATCACATGAGTCTTAACCTTCGTCCGGCTGAGTAGGTACAATTGTGACTATTCCGTTTTAAAATTGCAATCACTTTTTTTTTCGAAAAGCCGTAGAGGGCTGAAATTTTGTGACATCTTTGCAGTTTTGGTCCAGAATATATTGGCCAAATTTCAATAAAATATCTCCACCCCCTTCCGAGATAAGGGGTCGAGATATTTAATATAAAATTATGCAGCCTGACAAAGGTTAAGACACATTCTGCTCAGAATGTGCAATCTGGTTGCCATATTCTTTGTTCATCCCTGCTGTCGCATGTCTCCAGGGAGTGTCCACCCTCCCTAGAGACATGGTGACCATATGGGACAGCATATGAAGGGTTAATTAGGTATATACTGCATTGCCTGCTATTGTCGGCATTTACTATTTTATGAATTAAAGCTGGCGGCTCCTCGCTGTGGTGGAGATACAGTAGGTAATGTGCGTACTGTATCTGCCGCTATCCATGGTCCTGAAAGCTTTAACATTAGTTCTATGGGCAGCGCACCGCCATAAACTAATGTTAAAGCTTTCAGGACCCTGGATAGCAGCAGACACAGTACGCACATTACGTACTGTATCTCTTCCACAACAAGGAGCTGCTGGCTTTAATTCATAAAATAGTAAATGCGACAATAGCCGTCAATACAGTAATACACATAATTAACCCTTCATATGCTGCCCCATATGGTCACCATGTCTCTAGGGAGGGTGGGCACTCCCTGGTGACATGTTGCTCACATCTATTATTAACATTAACTAGGGATGAGCGAGTAACGTAATATTCGTACTCACTATACTCATAACGAGTAGCTACCGGTACTTGGTGCGAGTATAGCGAATACGAATACTTTCGTAGTGTATCTTTAGATACACTGCGAAAGTAGCCTAAAAGTGATTAAAAGTTGTTAAAAATAATAAAATTACATACTCACCTGTCCGACGCCTGCATCGTGACCGGCAAAGAAGACATCCGATCACCGGACAAAAACCTGTGACTACCAGCCAATCACATGGCCGGTAGTGATCTGGCGAATCAGATGATGCCACGTCACAACCACGTGATCGCTAGCGGCCTAGGTGTACTGTCAGGACCTTGCAATGTGGCCAATCAGGTGGCCGCTAGCGATCACGTGGTTGTGATGTGGCGCCATCTGACTGGCCAAATTGCTACCGGCCATCTGATTGGCTGGTAGTCATAGGTCCTTGTCTGGTGATCGGATGTCTTCTTTGCCGCTCCCGGTGCAGGCGTCAGACAGGTGAGTATGTAATTTTATTATTTTTAACAACTTTTAATCACATTTAGGCTACTTTTGCAGTGTATCTATAGATACACTGCGAAAGTATTAGGACTACTCGCTACTCCCGAGAACACATAAGATACTCGGAGAGTAGCGAGTAGCCGAATACCGCTACTATTATAGTAGCGAGTATACTCGCTCATCCCTAACATTAACCCTTTGTTCATCCCTGCAGCAGCAGGGATGAACAAAGCAGCTGGCTACCGCAGGCACTCACATGTGCCTTGCGGTAGCCGGATGGGCTCCCATAGGAGCCCATTATAGCAAGCCTGCTGCAGTTTGCAAACCGCTCCGAAAACTGCAGCCTGCATGATTTTTACCGCAGGCTGCAAATCTGGAAGCGGTAACCGGATTGCATGTAGTGCAACACGGTTTTATAAAGGGCTCCTATGGGCTGTGGATCCTGATCTGATTTTGAGCATTTTTACAGCTCAAAACTGGATCAGGATCTGCATTTGCTACCGCAAATATGAGCCTAGCCTTACACTAGAAAATGGGAAAAGCATATAAGCTAGTGAATGCATGTCTGGCTATGTGCAAAGCTGCTCAATATGAATAGGGTATACAGGCACAGCAGAAAACTGCTTCATGGTATAGAGGAAAAAAAATGAGAAGTTAGCTAATGCAATGGCTATGGCATTTTAGCCCGGTAACCGGCGTCAGGGTATTTCTTACTACCGGGTCCTAACCTTGTGCCTCTTCCTGCAGTGGGAATTGCTTGAGTGGGTGTCTGTGCCACTAACTGCAATAAGTTTTAGTGCTATTGCACTCACCTTTACTGGTTGTGCAACCTTGCACAACCCCAGTGACAGCATTGGTGGCGGGGAGTTTATCAGCCTCTGGTCCGGGGAGTAGCGGTGCCGCCTGGTTGTTTCCTTCTCACCTCCTCCAGGCCCTGGGTATACATACGCTCTTCTCCACACCTTCCTTTCTTGTCACGTGATCGAGACGGGCGGGTATGTACGTCATGCAAGGTCTATTACTTGTTTACACGTTCCCTCAGTAATGGCAGGTCCTATGGTCCTGATAGCATAAGCTGCTCCTGCTGCTGACATTTTCTAAGCAAGTCAATAATTATGTGGTTCAGATGGTGGTAATTAACTCAGTATGAGTGAAACATTTTTTTTTTCTCTCTCTCTATCCAATCAGGTCAAGGTATTCACATGCAGCTCTCTTCAACAGTTTCTCCAACTAGCGCAAAGCGTTGTATACATGTAACGATAAATTAAGAGGCGCAATGTGTAAATCTTTCCCTAACTAATGGTACCTAAGTTTTAGTTCTATTGCACTCACCTTTACAGGTTATGCAACCTTGCACAACCCTGGTGACAGCGTTGGTGGCAGGGAGTTTATCAACCTTTTGTCCGGGAAGTAGCGGTGCCACCTGGTTGCTTCCTCCTCACCTCCTCCAGGCCCTGGGTGTGCGCTCTTCTCCACACCTTCCCTTCTTGTCACGTGATCGGGCCAGGCAGGATGTGCAGTCATGGCCAAAAGTTTTGAGAATTACACCAAAATTATATTTTCACATGACCTGCTGCCCTCTGGTTTTTATTTGTGTTTGTCTGATGTTTATATCACATACAGAAATATAATTGCAATCATATTATGAGTACCAAAAGGTTATATTGACAGTTAGAATGAGTTAATGCAGCAAGTCAATATTTGCAGTAAGACCCTTCTTCTTCAGGACCTCTGCAATTCTCCCTGGCATGCTCTCAATCAACTTCTGGACCAAATCCTGACTGACAGCAGTCCATTCTTGAATAATCAATGCTTGCATTTTGCCAGAATTTGTTGGTTTTTGTTTGTCCACCCGTCTCTTGATGATTGACCACAAGTTCTCAATGGGATTAAGATCTGGGGAGTTTCCAGGCCATGGACCCAAAATCTCTATGTTTTGTTCCCTGAGCCATTTAGTTATCACATTTGCTTTATGGCAAGGTGCTCCATTATGCTGAAAAAGGCATTGTTGGGTGCCAAACTGCTCTTGGACGGTTGGGAGAAGTTGCTCTTGGAGGACATTCTGGTACCATTCTTTATTCATGCCTGTGTTTTTAGGCAAGACTGTGAGTGAGCCTATTCCCTTGGCTCAGAAGCAACCCCACACATGAATGGTTTCAGGATGCTTTACAGTTGGCATGAGACAAGACTGGTGGTAGCGCTCACCTCTTCTTCTCCGAATAAGCTGTTTTCCAGATGTCCCAAACAATCGAAAAGGGGATTTATCAGAGAAAATGACTTTACCCCAGTCTTCAGCAGTCCACTCCCTGTACCTTTTGCAGAATATCAGTCGGTCACTGATGTTTTTCTGGAGAGAAGTGGCTTCTTTTCTGCCCTCCTTGAAACCAGGCCTTGCTCGAAGAGTCTCCGCCTCACAGTGCGTGCAGAAGCACTCACACCAGCCTGCTGCCATTCCTGAGCAAGCTCGGCACTGCTGGTAGTCCGATCCCGCAGCTGAAATAGTTTTAAGATACGGTCCTGGCGCTTGCTGGTCTTTCTTGGGTGCCCTGGAGCCTTTTTGACAACAATGGAAGCTCTCTCCTTGAAGTTGTTGATGATGCAATAGATTGTTGAGTGAGGTGCAATCTTTCTAGCTGCGATACTCTTCCCTGTTAGGCCATTTTTGTGCAGTGCAATGATGGCTGCACATGTTTCTTTAGAGATAACCATGGTTAACTGAAGAGAAACAATGATACCAAGCACCAGCCTCCTTTTAAAGTGTCCAGTGGTGTCATTCTTACTTAATCATGACTGATTGTTCCATTAACACAGGTGTGGGTGTTGATGAGGACAGGGCTGGCGAACAATCACTAAAACGATGTTAGCTGTTCCTTTTAAGGCAGGACTGCAATGATGTTGAAATGTGTTTTGGGGGTTAAAGTTCACTTTCTAGGCAAATATTGACTTAGCAAGTAATTGCTGTTAAGCTGATCACTCTTTATGACATTCTGGAGTATATACAAATTGCCATTAGAAAAACTGAAGCAGTAGACTTTGTTAAAATTAATATTTGTATCATTCTCAAAACTTTTGGCCATGACTGTACTGTACTTCATGCAAAGTCCTTTACTTGTTTACACGTTGCTTCAGTAGGTCCTATAGTCCTGATAGCATAAGCTGCTCCAGCCGCTGACACTCTGTGTCAGCTCCTCAGCCCAGCAGAGAGGGGTTCCCTTAGTCAGTAACAAAATTCTAGGATCCATTATTTCATTTTGATTGACTAACCATACAATCTCCAATTGATAAATTGACCTTATAAAGATTTACGGCAAATTCCACACTCCACACTTGGATTTATATATGCGTATCAATTTTATTATACATAATCAAATCACACAGGCTTTTAAAACGATCCCCTAAAACAACCCCAAGACAGTGTGGTTACAGCTTCATAATCACATTACAGGCTTAGATACCATAACACAGTACAATCAATAGTTATGTCGGCATAAGATGAGTATCTATATGTCAATAAATCCTGTGACTCCCTCTTCCCCTTTAATGTTCTCACTTGAGGGCCAGGGATACAGGAAGTACACTGTAGGAGTTCCCAATACATATCCTATTGCACATTTGCCCAGATCATTAGTTACATGACCCCATAGATTGTCTGCATACAAGCCGCACTGCCTAGCACCTCAACATTTCGCTCACCGCTTTGTGACGAACATTAAAAAACATCAAAAGCTCCCTTATAAGGGTGTTTAAAGGAGATTTTAAGGTTCCTGGATTTTAGTTACTGGCACATCTGGCACTCTTCCAAAGGTTCACAGCCTGCAGGTGTTCCATCACCTGGAAACTCAAGGAAACTTAAAAACTTTCTTTTAATGCTTCCTTAAATTCACCATGTTGAAAGAAACTCGTAGGGATTTCAATTCAATTAAATTCAAATGAGCTTTATTGGCAGGACTGAGTACATATTAATATTGCCAAAGCAAATGGTAAAAATAGGGAGACAGGAGTAAGGAGTGGGGAGTAGGGAGGCATATAGAGGTCCAGGATATATGAGGATTATTTTAGAGGGTAGGGGCATGTCCATGGTTGGTTATAGAAGTCCATGGCATATTAGACTCTTAGTTCGGGGATAGGGACATGTCTAGGGTGGGGTATAGAGGTCCATAACATATCAGGCTCTTAGTTGGGGGATAGGGATGTATCAAGGGTGGGGTATAGAAGTTCATGGCTATCAGTCTCCTCTTAGTCTGTGGCAAGCACTGACATATTGCGCTGCTATGTTCGCTGCACTTTCTTCTATCTCCAGTAGTATTGGCAGTTTCTCTTCCTCCTCCATGGAGGTGAAGTCTGGGAGGAGATTAGACAGTCTCATGAAGTGAGTGTCCCTCACTGCGGAGTATTTAGGGAACCTCAGCAAGAAGTGGATCTCATCCTCCACGGCCTCCTGGGGGCACTGCTGGCACAGTCTACTTTCTCGGGGCTTGTAATTCTGTCGGTGCCACCCGGATTCGATTAGTAGGCTGTGGGCGCTCAGGTCTGTACCGGCTCAGGAGCTGTCACTCTTTGGGGTTTTCTAGTTTCTCTTAATATCGGGCCAGTTTGTACTCCTTCTGTACGTTCTGGCATATTGTCAGTTTCTGTGATTTGTTAATGTCATTCCTCCAGTTGATGAGCTATTTCTCTTTGATTTTGTGTACCATCTTATGGATTTCGCCTTTTGTCAGGCCATGTGTCTTGGTGGCTTGGTCAGGCTGTCTTTGGGTACTTTGTGTTGGGAGGCTTTGGGTACTTTGTGTTAGTAGGCTTCCAGGGGCTTCCTGTTGTAGGAAGGCTTTGTGATGCTGGGAGCTAGGACTACTGCTTTGTAGATGAGCCTTGAATGATATCGCCTTTTTCTTTACTACAAGGTGAAGAGGTAATCTGCCCAGCTCTGCTTGGTAGGAGTTGTTTGATGTGCTCCGATGGACTTGGAGAAGATGCTTGCAGAAATCTTGGTGGAATATTTCAGTTGGCCCAGCGTCCAACTTTGACCAGTTTGGGTATGAGACTGGGTCCCAGACCTCACTGCCATACAGAAGGATTGGGGCAATGATGACCTCAAAGATTTTAAGCCAGACAGTTACCGGTGCTTTGAGGTGATAAAGACATATTCTGATGGCACATAAGGCTTTAGATGCCTTGTCTTTCAGTACCTCCATTGCTTGCTTGAAGCTCCCTGATTGGCTGAGTTCTAGGCCCAGATCGGTGTACTTGTTGGCTTCTGTAAGTTTACAGATGTCTATCGTAAAGGGAGGATGGCTGGCAGGTTTCTGCTTTCTTTTCTGGAACAACATGATGTTAGTTTTCTTCTGGTTGATTGGCATTGCCCATGTGCTGTTGAAGGTCTCTAGGATTTTCAGATGATCTTGGAGGCCTTTATTGGTTGGTGAAAACAGTATGAGGTCATCAGCATACAGAATAAATTTCACCTGGATGTCATGGAGGGCGAGTCCTGGAGCTGAGGAGGACTCTAAGGTCACCACTAGCTCATTGATGTAGATGTTAGGGATTTCAGATAACATCCGGAAAGATGTAGGGTGCTCTCACAGTGATGGAGTATGGTCTTCTTCATATTTTTCAAAGATTTATTCAAGAACAATAATTTAACAACATTAAAAATTTTGATGCATAAAAAAGGAGGGTCATGCAACACAATTCGGCTGGATATTTTGTACACACAGCCTTCCTCAGGATACCTGGCCCAGGTCTTCACTTGGGATGTCTTTGTAAAGGCCCGTGAAGTACTGGAGCCAGATGTTGCCGCTCTGGTTGTGGAGGCTTTTGTTTTTCTGGTTGGATCCAAGGTGATTCCACAGTTCCCAAAATTTGTTGTCTTCAAGGGCGTCTTGGAGTTGGAGAAGTTTGGAGGAGATGTGGTTTTGCTTTTTCTTTCTAAGGATGGCTTTGTGATTTTGTTCTATTGTGTGGTAGGCTTCGCTCAAAGTGGGGTTGTTTGGCTCTCTGTGTTTTTTATTTGAAGCCATTCTTAGGACCTTCTGTATGGTGTTACATTCTTTGTCAAACCAGGTATTGGCATTTGGTTTACTCGGCCTCTTGTTGATGCTTTTTTTCAAGTCAGACATTTCCGCCATGGCATAATGGCATAGAGAATGTTAAAGAGAACCTGTCACCCCCTGGTGCTTTCAAATGTGAAAGCATCACTGAATGCAATGTGTTTTCTGCATTCAGGGAAGCTGTGTACTAAGGCTCTAGCCCCCCTGTACCCTGAAAAAAACACTTTGCAAACTTTACAGTTAAGAAGTCCCATGGGTCGGGTCTGATTAAGAGGTCCTCGCTGCTGGAACAGTCTTCCTTGCCTACTCCTTCTGTGTTCTTTTCCACTCTTTGTGTCTGCCACTGCCTCCTCTTCTTCTGGGTCTGCCCTGCTCTTCTGCTCTTGCTCCTTGTGACATAATGCAGGCATATCGCTTGAGTGATACACGCTGCATTCAGTGGTGCTTTCACTTTGGAAGGCACCCGGGGGTTGACAGGTGCTCTTTAAAGTTCCTTACCACCAGTTGTACTCCTTCTGGGTTAAGCTCATACACATTATTATGTATTTCTACTAATCTTCTTCTGAGTAGTGCAGTGATGCGAATATGTGACATGAATATTCATTCCTTGGGGAGTGGACAGCAGAGAACTCACTATAATTGACAGATGTAATGAATCTTTTATTAGGAAGTTTAGACTGAATATTAGGGAAGCATACAAAATAGAAATACATGAATGGTGAGATCTCAGAGAATGGAAGTAGAAAATGATAGCAGTTACATATGCATTTTTGACCTGACGGATTCCCTTTAATGTGTAAGTACTGATGAGTGCAGTAGGATTCTTTACCTCATTATATCTTTGTGGAAGTCTAATATTTTTACTGATTGAAGTTTTTCTAATTAAAGTAATAAAAGTCTATGTGTTTAGTACTTTAATTCTTAAGTCAATTATCTTCTCACATAACTTTCCTGTCAAACCTGAACCACCAATAAGTTGTTGAAAAATTAGGTAATTTTTATGTATATCACTCAACGATGCAAATATAATGGGTGTATATTGTGGCATGAAGAGGTATGAAATGGCCTAGGCCAATGTATAGTCTAGACTTGGGATATATATTGGCCTTTTATGCCGGTGCTGGATTTCTACAGTTTTTTTGTACTTCTCAACTATCCTGGGTGTTCCACCTTGATCTATCTGTGCATTGATGTGGACTCTCTGATAGCAACTTATATAGTAAACTGAAACATTTTTTCTTTTTCTTACTGATACTTTAACTTCTTTAAATTCTTAGTTGTGTCATTGATAAGGCAAATATAACTATTACTTATTCCTGAGTGGTTGATAACTGCAAGGCTAGGTTCACAAGAGTGTATAAAAATCTTTTATCCTGCAATGTGGGATGATTTTTTTTTTCACTTGTCGTCTGTGTGACAATCTCTTCTTTTTTTACAGTAGCTATACCCGTTATCATTTACAGGACTATTTACATTTTCCTATGTTACAGAATTGCAATATAAATCTCGGATTCTATGCTGCGGCTTCCATTAATTTTCTCACACCCATAGGCATGAATTTCAAAATAAAATCTTGCATGTTGAAATTTTTTTCACACCCAATTCTGTAGTGAAAAAAATCAATCATCTGCACTGCTTCTTTGAATAACGTGCATCTTAGTGCTGTCTGTGTTTTTTTCAAGAATAGCACAAAAATAGGGTAGTAACTGAAGCTGACATTCTAAGAAAGCACAACTATTGAAGGGAGTTGTTCCCAATGGCGTATCCTCATTTTTAGCATACACGTATTGAAAACATATCTATGACTGGCAACTCTATCCATCTCAAAAATGGGGACCTATATGAAAAAAAAGTTGGCTACACATGCCAAACGTTCTGCAGTAATTGTATAGGACAATATTCATTTCAGGAATGGTGAAGAGAGCCATGCACGATAGAATACCTCTCCAACCATAACAGGGCATGATGTCACCCATTCTCGACTTGCATCGATCTAACATTAATTGAATATTCTGTAAAAAATTCAGGGAAAAATTTGGCAGCACAACCTATCATTTATTCATATATCCAAAAGTACAGAACAAGCCCTCTTGCAACAAAATTGTGTTTTTTCACCGGAGAATGGTTGCCAGTATACAAACATTAATTGAATGGCAATGTAATTGGCAACATAAAATGTTTATTTTTTGTGTGGTCAAAATAATAATTTTTATTTCTATGATGTCAAAATATTCTGCTTCACCTTACAATTTAGAGGGTGCGGCTACAAGCAAGCCAAGACATGATAGGGTAACACATCGTTCAAAGCTTACTAAGAGGAGTAAGGGCTTTGCACACAGCAAGTAGGGGTAAAACAAAAGGTAAAAATAAAGTGCTTGTCATGTAAGGTCAACCCATCAGTATAATAAATAGGGTGTTCAAATAACGCTGCATGAGCCAGTCACAGCCAGGATCTGCACAAGTACAGATAAAGTGCTACCGAGTGCAATGAAGGGAAAATAAGATAGTTAGATTAGTGAGGTAAGGTGATAGGCCATTTTAAATTAATGTGCTTTTATGGCATGCTTGATTCTCTGGATACTGGTAACTAAATGGAATATCTGGCGTAGCGCATACCAGAAAATTGGTGCAGCATGAGATAAGTCCTACAGACGGGAATGTGATGTTTGTATTATTCAGGATGTTAGTCTTAGATTTTTATTGGAATGGAAACAGCGGCAGGGTGGTAGACAGAGGTGAGGGAAGAGATGTATGGTGGTGCAGAACTATAGCGAAATTTGTGTGTAATAGAGATAAATTTATATTGGACTCCATAGCGGTGACTGATACATGGTAAAGGCATCAGTGTAGCAGTTGGACAGAAATATGATGCTCGCTGTGTGGCGCCCCGCAACGAGTGCATCACAAGAGGGTATTGCAGCCAAAACAGCAGCAGCAATATTCTCTGACTCAGCAGTCACACAGTTAACTCAGAGATCCATACCCTACATGCATCACCTAGCATAGAGGGCCAATCAGGTCCTGGTGGGCGGAGTGTAAGGGTAGTGTGTAGTGGAAAGTTTAGGACAATTAGTCAGTAGAGTCTGCAGAAAAGAACTCTCCGAGCAACATAGGAGAAGGAGCTAAACCAACAGCTCTGCAACCTAGGAGAGGGGGGTGCACAGTTACGTGCGGCCCCCTGGCCACCTTCTACCGGCCATCTCCCTACTGTCACCCCGGTTGAGCACCATCACTCTCGGTGCCTAATCAACCGATCTTCGGGCATCAAAATGCGGGTCCAAAATCATCCCGTGCCCATCTACAGCCGGTTTGCTGATACCGAAGCTAGCAGTAGTCCAGCTCTGCTATGCAAACCAGAGGAGTGGAGGAACCGCTTTACAGGAGCACCCCACCACCGCCACACACAGTCGTCTAGCAAGTGGTGTACCCACCAAAGGACCCAAGGCTCCCCAAAGCATCCGGAATGTATACCCCGGATAGGGCATTCAAGCAGCCTCCTTGTACCCGATCTGGCATTCCTGGGCGACAACGGCAACATACTTAGTTAGAATGGAGGAACACCGCGGATCTCTGAGAACACACTGGTCATTGCTGAGTCCACCTGGTCCACTACCCGCAAACTGTATACCATGTACTGCCTTCTGGTTACAGTAAAGAACCCGTTACAGAGACTTACAATGTCCGTGCCTTCTTATGAACTGTCTATCCGCATGCGAAGGTAAACGCAGCTGCCTCAGAACATCTTGTGCCGCTTCTGGCTCTGGGGACCACCGCTCAGCCTGTGGGGAGCATTCCATCTTGCTGCATTCCATCCCCGGAGGCCCCGCAGCGTCGGTACAGTTACCGAAACTCTCATAGGTGGCGTCACGACAAATTAACCCTTAATCTGTTCTACTTATGACGTCTCTCTCTTTTGATCTGCACCACCGGGCCCCACTACCGGCAGGCGCGGTCCATCCGTGACAAGAAGGAGGAAGAGAAACGCCTGTCTAAACCGGAGTCCCGGCCGCGGTGAGTCAGCTGCTGTATTCATGATAGACTGGAGAGAGGTGAGTTTAGTGAGAGGGAGACTGATTAATAGATTGTTGCAGTAGTCTAGGCGAGAATGAATAATAGTGACAGCAAGAGTTTTTGCCTAGTCAAAGGTATGAAAAAGTCGAATTGTAGAGATGTTTTTGAGTTGCAGGAAACATGAGCAAGTGAGGGATTGGATATTGAAGGAAAGATAACCCCAAAAATAACCCCAATACAGCAGGCATTCTACTTGGGACTAATGGTAGAAACATAAACAGAAATGTCAATATTGGGTTTATGAAGATTATTAGAGGAAGGAAACACAAGAATTCAGATTTCGGCAGAATCAGTCTTAGGGTAAGTTCACACATACAGTTTTAACCTCGGTTTAGCAGCGAAAACCGCCAGCGGTTTAGCATAGGTTTTATTTAAATTTATGTAAATCCTTAGCAGCGTTAGGACTTACAAGTAACCCTATGCAACTTAGAAACCGCTGTGCACACATAGTCGGTTTATGTGAGCGGATCCGCCAGCGGTTGAGCGGTTTCCGAGCGGTTTAGCAGCATACAACATGTCAATTCTTCCCAGCGGTTTTGGATCAGTTCCATGAACAAAATCCTTCATAGAAAACCGCTGGAAAAACCGCTGGGAAAAACGACTATAAACCGCTGTGCACACGCTGTAAAAAAACGCGGAAAACCGCCGGAAAACCGCCGGAACACAGCTGGAGACTTCAGAGCTCAGAACTGATAATTTCCAGCGTTTTCTGACGGTTTGAACGCCACTAAACCTTCCTGTGTGAACTTACCCTTAGATAGAAGGGGGCATGATGTTAGAGACAGTGGACAGACAATCATTGGTATTTTGTAGTAATGCAGGGGTGATATCAGGAGACTATGTAATAATCAGCGATGGTACTGAAACCAAAGCTACCAATTATTAGTCCAAAAGCAGCGGTGTATGAAGAGAAGAGAAGGGGACAAGGACTGAACCCCGAGGAAACTGACAGGAAGGGGAAGAGGAGAGGAAGAATGGACCCAGCAAATGAGCCTCTGAATGAGCCTTTTAATTCTATTTAAAAAGCTGAGAAATGAATTACAATCATTAAGAATAAACTTCTAGATACAAATACCCTTCAAGCCTTTTTATTTGGTTCTTTATTATTCTAAATCACCTTAACAGTATTTTAGGCTGTCAGGAAACGTTGACTGGTCTCTTGCTGAGGGAGTATTCTCAATGGAAAAGAGCGACCAAATCCCTGATGGCTCTGTCAGGAGGTTTCATGGGTGGGCTCATTAAACAGAACTTCTAGCGCTGTCATTTTGCTTGAATTCACAACTAGTGCTAATGAACAATAAAATATGAAGACGTTGGTTTTGGTATACTGGAGTCACATAAAATCTGCCTTTAATAAACGATATCTCTTAAAAAAGAAAAAAAAAACGCATGGGAAAAGTTTCATGACAAATATGTCTTATACATTTTTTTAAAGCAATGGGGACTGCCCTCAACAAAACATTTGGAAATTGTGTGAATATTGCAATTATTTTCTTTAATCAAAGGCTGTTCCAAACACAACCTGCAAGACGATTAAAATTCCCATGTTACAGTAATCGGGATCGTCTTAACATGCAGCATACTGGCAAATATTCCTTCCGGATAGCAAAGTTGGATATTACAATTTTAGGGAAAAAAAAAGTTCAACCTTATAGTGTCTCAGATAATACCCAAATTATGTTATTTCTTTAAATGATAAAGTACAGTATAAAGAGCATTTATCAATTCAATTATGTCATAACTGTTTTAAATAAAGAATGTCCAAGAACAAACTTGTCTAAGCACAATTCAGTTCACAATTATGGCCACTTTACACGTCCCGATATCGGCGTCCAACTCCGATAAAAAGTCACGTGGTTCGTGCGTTGGCCCCGATATCGTTCGTGCGTGCTCTCCAACGGCCCGATATTGGATGGACGTTGTGGCCGGATCGTGCTGTGTGAAAGCCCAACAACAATGTGGAGTACAACTTTCCGTATCGTCTCCCATGTTAAATGGTCGTTCTTTGGTCTGCCGTACAAGGGGGCGTACACATCGTAGTGGCGTTGCCTGCCGATATCGCGCTGTGTAACATCTCCTATGAGATCTTGGAATTCTGCCGAGAAAAAGCGCGCTCCTGTGCCGTTGGATACAATATCGGAACGATGTTGGGACGTGTAAAGTGGCCATTATAGTTGGAGATGGGAGGTGTACATGTAGGTATACCCCCCATTCACCTATAATTTGTAACTTGCAGTACTAGTCTTTTTCTATAAGAGTTTTTATGAGCCAGAAATTCTTTAGAACAGTTGAACTTTAAGAATTTAGGTCTCCTTTGTAAATACAGGTGTATCTCAATGAATTAGAATATAATCAAAACCTCAATTTATTTCAGTAATTCAATACATTAAGTGAAACACATCTATTGTATTATATAGACTCATTACAAACATTACAGAGTGATCTATTTCAAGTGTTTATTTATGTAGATGTTGACGATTACGTCTTACAGCCAATGAAAACCCAAAAGGTCATTATCTCAGAAAATTAAAGTAGGGAGGATGAAGGGTTAAAAACTGCTCTGCTGTATTCCAAAAGACATCAAAGGGTGAATATAATATTGTTTTATTAGTGAATGCACTGAAACATAGCAATATGATATTGATTTGTCCTGAGAAAGGGGCTGGGGAGCCCTGAAACGCATCGACTAATGAATCATAATTAGATTCACCCTTTGATGTCTTGTGGAATATAGCAGCGCGGTTTTTAACTCTTTATCCTCCCTACTTTATATTCATAATGCTGGGGACTGTAGCAGCTGTGATATGCTTTCATAATGGTCACACCCACACAAGTTGAAGCCTATGATACCTACTTAGGTCATACTTTATCTCTCAGACCCTTCATCCTCCCTACTTTACTTTTCTGAGATAATGATGTGGTGCCCCTATAAGAAAGCACCACAGGGAGGTACTGCACCCCAAACAGAAGGTGTAGTGCCCCGTATTCATGGGTATGGGGTTTCTCACAGAGTTTGTCATAAGCACCCATACACTAGGCCCACCTTAGCATAGGGACCGTATATTCATTAGGTCCAGGGGATGGAGCCTAGAGTAGAGCGGGAAGACTGAAGTGACAGTTAGAGTTAGTCAGCGAGAGAGGAGCAGGAGGACAGACGTCAAGAGACGGCGTCTCTGACAGGAGGGCACCTCTTTGGAGAGGGGTGACCCAGAAACCGGAGGGGACAAACCAGGACCGGTTGGAGCCAGCTGGGGAGTCCAGGGTCGATACAAGCATACCGGAGCCGAGGCAGTCAGAGGTCTATCCCTGACTGTGAACTACAAGCTATGGGACTGACATAAGGGAGCCATAGTGCCACGGACTGAATCCCTACCTCAGTTCCAAATTGGGTCCAGGACACTTTAGGGAGAGGACTGAATTCCGGTGGTGGGAGGATTACTGTACTGGTCCCGTCTACCGGTAAGGAACCGACTGTACCTAGCATTAACAGACCAGGGGTCTGGCGAAAGGGCTCTTCAGGTGGTTAAAGAGGTAAAGAGGACCACCAGAAAGCTATTAGAAAAAGGACCACCAACAGACTCTGCAAAGACACCTCAAAATCTGTGGCTATGTCCCTGCTAAACCAGACTGTACTGTGTGCTTCATCATCTGCCCAGTACCAGTAAAAAGAACTTCTTGAGCTGATCTGGTGTCTGTGTTCCTTTCCTCCGCCGCCCAGAGGGCTCCCACAGCATCAAGCAGTGAGGACAACAACTCCCCTCATTCACCTGGACATAATTGTTGTCTTAAAGTCAGCCATAAGTAGACCCTACATGAGTTAATCACTTTGTAAAAATTCAAATTTGTTCTTAATTTTCCCAAAATGTTCAAATCTGTCAGATCTCAAATTTTCAAGATTCGATTATCACTATTGAGGGCTGAGAAGGGGTTAAAATAAAAATACACATTATATCCTAGGCGTTCACACGGATTCCTAGCACTGGCTTCCATGAAGCTACGAGCAGATCTCTTTGGTTCTTCAGGCATTGAGGCCCATGTGGTCACATGAGGAGAAATGCTCTTCATTGCAGTCATGCTGTGTTTCACCTCCCATGTGATTGTGTAGGCCTGAGCCCCGCATGGAAAGTCCCATTTGGAGGAATGTGGAGCTGCAGTGGTGGTGGAAGCAAAATATAAAGTCAATTAATGGACTAATTAAGGTGAGTAAAATGTCTTATTATTGTAGCCCCTTCCCCCCTCTGTTTAGTATGGTTTGGGATTTTGGAGAAGTCATAATAATAATCAGATCTACTCATCTCTAATCCTGATACAATCGTATATATTTTAATTTAGATTTTAATTTAGGGGTGTACTGATCTCATGCATGATTTTATTCTACCACTTTGGCTTATTGAAAAGTAAAATGGTGGCCCTTGACTTGGACGGGTTTGAGGCTGCCATTCAGAAGAGCTATTAAACATGATCTAAGGCTGCCTGTACCTAATTACATATTTTAGACTATTGTTGGCATCATTGTGGTGTTTTTAGAAGTTACTTAATCATGTCATCATGGATTTTGTATCTTAGTAATGTTATATATTGGCTGCTAACATCAGAAGTATTCTTGATCACAACAGGACAAAAACAGAATGGTAAGGTTGCCGACCCTTTTTTTCAGTCAAAGAACCGTCTTTGAGGGTAGGTTTAAATCTTTTAAATCTTAAAAGTTGGAGACTTATCATTTAAAATAAGATAAAAAAAGAAAATAATTCTAAAGAAGAGAGCACAATGACAAGAATACAGCATGAATAATGAAATCTCAAAGGAATGTAGGAAGAGGAGATGACATTTAAACATTTGATCAAAGATGTAGCACATAATTCATGGGACTGGTACAGAGACTGAGCCGCCTGTCACATTTAACTACATTTTTACTTCTCAGCAGAGAATCGTGTCATGCAAACATCTTAGAAATTACTTCCAAGGACAAATTGCTCTAAGAGCTTGGCAAATCAAAACAATGTAAAATCTCAAAGTGCAGGTGCATTTTGTTCAGATAACAAAAGTGCCATCAAAATTCTCCCATCAAATCAGATTTACCTCAAATGATGGATGGAGTGACATGATACAGAAAACACAGTTTGGATGAACGTTTTCCTACATGCACTATGCCTGCACCATTCCTATTCCTACAACAATTGGGTAAACCTAAAGTTTCTGTCATCATAAAATTGGCCATAGATTATATAGAAGGCATCTAGTACAAAAAAGCAACTAAATCACCGGTGCCTTGCATACTTCCTTTTTTCCAGTTTTCAGAAGAATATAAGTATGAAAAATCCCTCAAATTTTAATAAAACAGACAGACAATTAGGGTACCTTTACACGTCTCGATATCGTTCCGATATTGCATACAACTTCACGGGAGCGTGCACGTTATTGGCACTAGTCCAAGATCACATAGTAGATGTCACACAGGGAGATATTGGCAGGCAACGCACCTACGATGGTGTACGCCCCTTTCCCACGCTGTGTATGAGCAACCCAGGGAACGAGCATTTAATATTGGAGTGGATAGGGGAAGTTGCGCTCCAAATTGTAGTTGCGCCGTCACACAGCATGATCATGCCAGATCGCATATACAATATCGTACGGTTGAAGGGCTTGCACAATCTTCTTGCAATTTCGTAGCTATGATTTTCTTCGAGTCGCATTGCCCATTTACACGACACAACGCACCAACGATATCAACTGCAACGGCCGAACCACGTGACTTTTTGTCAATGTTGCATTGCGATATCGCGACATGTAATGGTACCCTTAGAGTTGAGCAAAAGATTTTTTCTGCTACAGTCACGCCGTGGTCAGGTCTTTCCTCCGCGGCTGCTGAAAAAGTGCAATCTTGACTTCTATGTCTTGCAACCACCATCCGACATCTTAAGGTCCTCTTGTGCTTACTTGGTGGCGTCATCATAACACTGTGAAATGATGTATTTCTTGACCGTGCATAAAGCCTAGTAACTATATGAAGTTGTGGGACCTAGTAAATGCAAGATGCTCTCATACTACTGACAGCAGAATTGAAGGCCGACCTCGTATAGCTGCCATGTAGTTTGGCTGGAAGCCAAATGGTTTTGCTAAATTCTAATGACGGGGTTTAAATAGGTAGAAATGTGTCTACCAGCTTATAAATTATCTGCAAATCTACTGATCTATATTCTAGTGCATAAACATTCACCCCAGTGACGGGGCAATTTAACTCTTCCACTCCTCCACCGGTCACTCCAAATCAGACTATGAACATGTGGTACCAGATAAGTATAAAATCAGACTGATTATCCGATCTAAACTTAAATCATGTTCGGTGCTTTAATAGCATTGGCAAAATATACACAGCAACTGAACTACATATCCGGGTACATCATCTTTTATAGTCCAGAAGATAAGCATGTAAATATCCAAAACGGGGTGTATTTATGCTAAGAGTTTAGGTGGGATTACGCTAATATCTATTTGTTAGTAATAAGTAATTCTTTGTCTTTCGTGAGTCCATCCTCCAATCAGTCCAGGTGTCATCCTTAGCCTTTGGTATTCTGCTATCTCCAGTTTCTCATAGCACGGCCTTGCACCAACACAGCAGGCCTCTCTACTTCAAGGACAACTTAGTACATTGCATCTTGTTCCTTCAGCAGTGTTACATACATCTGCAAAACACCTTGTTTAGAACATATTCATGGATAGGGGGAAGGGAAGCCAAAGGAAAGAGGGGAGAGAGGTGAAAAAGAAGAGAAGGAAAGAATAAGAGAGAGAGAGATGAGAGAGATAAATAGATATATATATTTATCTTGAGTACATACCTGAACAGAAGAAAAACGTATTGTTCCATTTAATGCTATAAACCAATATATTAGTTATAAAAGAAAAACAAATATAAAAGTATAAATGACATATATATATATACTATAAGATATAGGTAAAAATATATCTTTACCTCGACACCAGTGTTATATCTGTGTTTTATCCATCATCTTCTTATCTCTGGTGGGATGATGTGTTATACACATTGGCCATGCAAGGCACAGTCTTGGCTGCACTTTTAAAGGCCTACAATTTACATGTGAATAAACATGAATTTCTGGTAATCAGTCTCCCACCTACTGCAGTAAACTACAATTTATAGCAAGTTTTATTATAAATATAAGCATAGTTATTATGATTGCTGCAAAAGCTTTGTATGATTCTCTAAGAAGGACATTAAAACCAAAAATCATGCCAGAAAAATGGCCTATTTACCAAAATCGGGTTACAATCCCAACATATTGCTGGATGCAGATAGGAGCCTATAATAAAAGGTGAGGCAGCACTGCTGTAAAATACTCATGAATCCACCGCTCAGACCAATCATCCATCAGGGGTTGCTACCTAATATAAATGCACCCTGTTACCACTGCTTTCTGAAGTTTACTGGTATTGTAACCTAGGATTGGTAAGTGCAGTCTTTTTTTCTTTACATTTTTGTTTTACAGATCTATAGGATTTATGTTGCTTAATCCAGTGGTCCTCAATGTCCACGTTCATCTCTGAGAGGGTTGAGAGTCACATCCGTATTTCTTCCCTGATAGTACTGAAACCCAGAGCCCCCATTACCAGTGACAGCCAAAGCTTTCCCAAAGAAATCACACTGGGGCAGTATACGTACATGAAGGTGTTCCCACCTCATGCCAATTTGGCATTCTTGTATCATCACATTACCCTATAACATCCAGCTTCAAGCGCATCCTCAGAGTGGCATTATCATGCTATTTCCAGATAACCATTCTTAAATTATCCCTAACTTCCAAGACCAGTTTATATGAATCCAGATCAGCTCTTCTCAACTCACAAAAGTCTAAATGTAGAGAACTTCTCATCATAGCTATTTTGTAGACCAGCTGCTAGCCACAAATCATGGGATCCCGAGATAAAAGGGATTGTCCACAACCCCTTATTCCCCATGTTTGTCCCCATTAAAAAAAAAAACATCTTAACTCATCTCCCGTGCCAGCATGGTTTCAGCCAGGGACACCAATGCTTGTTTTCCTGAGGCTCACATGAGATTGTGATGTCACACGAGTCCCATGCCCAATCATCACCAGCTTCTCTGTCCTTACCATCAAATGTATAAATACTCAGCAGTAAGTGAATGGCCAGCTTCAGCTGTCACTTCCTGTTGATTATTCACAAGTCTGAAGGCGGGTAGAGAGAAGTGGGCAGTGGTTGGGCATGGGGCTCTTGTGATGTCAAAATCTCACATTAGCCCCAAGGGAGCGAGTGCTGGCACCACACCAGCATGAGAGGTGAGTATGAGCTTTATTATTTTAATGGGACCAAATATGGGAAATGAAAAGCGGTGTCCAAATAATGGAACTCGAGTCACCATACAAAAAAACAATCAATTACACAATGTCTTGCAAAACAAGAGTTTATATAAACTGAGACAACCCGTTGAATTAGCATCTCATGAAATTGACAGCGGTGTCTTTGAATTACCCAAATTCAGCACTGCATAATAAGAAGTGGCAAATTATTTGTTTTCAATATTTAAGGGCTTCATAAATAATGGGAATTCAACAACATGGCTTCACCCCAACTCATTATTCATTTATCTAATAAGAAACTGCAATAATCAGCATCATTGTAAAATTTTGAATTTAACATCTCCCATAATTACATCATGAATCAGATATTATGTGGATTTAATTTATGATCTATTGTTGTTGAAAAATCCAATTTTATTCCATCATTACTGTAATACATCTTCAGCTATTATTCCTTTCCCATGGCTTAATCAGCCTGACCATTTTCTCGTTACCACTTTCACTGATTCGATTATTTTTGTCCATAGATCTAGCATTAAGTTTACTTTTAATAAAGTATTGTGAACCATTCTCTATAAGCTTTGGATTGTCTGCATTACAGTCCCAGGAGAGCAGCAGAAAGCTTTAAACCATTAACAAATATTCCAAAGTTACTCTTAGGCTAGCTTCACAGTATGGTTGTTGGCATCAGATACTGTCTGGTTTGAACCAAACAGAACCTGATCCGGTTTTGCCTCCCATGTATCCCTATGGTGCCGGATTGGTCATATTTGGCCATCAGGTTCTGTGTATTCTGTGCTGGATTAATTTTTGTCCAGTTTTTCGCCGTCCCCAAGAACAGAGCCTGCAGCATTTTTGGACTCTGGTGAAAAAAATCGGACAAAACTGGACAGAAATGGATCGGGGTGATCCGGCACCTTTAACATGGGAGTCTATGGGCGCCGGATCAGTGAAAAAAATAGGATAGTTTCCCAAATCCGATCTTAAGCACAGAGCATGCTCAGAAATCCTGCCATACAAACTTCAGCACCATGGACAGCACTACTTCCAGCACAGGCTGTGAATTCAGCCCCATGACAGTGGCAGAGCAGACACAGGCAGACCTGAGCACCATGGATAGTGGCAGAAGAGGAATCCTGTAAAAACAGGATCCGGGACCATATTTGGCCACACTTTCTACACATCCTGTCCTGTCAGGATTCTGTCCGGTGGATCCTGCAAAAAAAAGGATCCACCCTGACAGACAAAAATCGTGGTGTGAAGCTAGCCTTATTAGAATGAATAAAGACATAATGAGTGAAAATGAATTGATTGATTCTAAAATAACCAACCATAGAAACATTAAGGGATTACAGAGTAATTTTCAGGGACTAAACCAGGGGTGGGGAACTCCAATCCTCGAGGGCCGCAAACAGTTCAGGTTTTCAGGATTTCCTTAGTATTGCACAGGGATTGGAATCATCAGTGCAAGTGATTATGTTATCACCTGTGCAACACTAAGGAAATCGTGAAAACCTGCACTGTTTGCGGCCCTCGAGGACTGGAGTTCCCCACCCCTGGACTAAACAATCCATAGGTGACTCCCCACTGTAATACAGAGGTAGTAAGGGAATGTTCACATGTAGCATTTTCGCAGCGGTTTTTTTTCTGCTTACAGTAGGCCATGTTCCCACAATGATCTCACTGTAACCATATCTTACAGTTCCAACAAAGTGGATATTGTTTACAGAAATCTTCCACCTATTGTGCTTCTTTTTGGGTGTAAACTGAGCTGCGTTGGGTGTTTTCAAACTACAACATGTCAGTTTCTCCTGTGGATGTGCTGAGTATTATGTGCAGATTATATTTGTGGGTTTTTTCCATAGACTTGACTTGAAAACAAAACCGCAAACGTGACCCTAGCCTTAGTCCAAAAAATGTCCAAGGACACAGGAGGCACAAAATGCAGCCTAGGAAAAAACGTATTGGTCATGGAAAACACTTACAAAAATGGATTGCTATGTGTGACCCTAGCATCTGAGCAGTTAAAAAAATAAGTTGGTCAAACCAGGGAATATGATTACAAGAGGCAAAACAGAAAGGACTGAGCCACAGAAACAATAGACTACGCCTGGGTTCACACTTGGACATCAGTTTTTTCCCTTGTTCTCAATAACTGATCGGCCCCTTTCACATCTCTGCGTTTGCTGCGTTTTGCTGCGTTTTGCTTCATTTGCGTTTTTTCCACGTTTTTACCGCAAAAAACGCATGAAAACGCATGCGTTTTTGTCCCCATTGATTTTAATGGGAACGCATGAAAAATGCATGCAAAAACGCATGTCAAAATGCATGTGCGTTTGCAAAAACGCATAACGCATGCGTTTTTGCAAACGCAGCCCAAAACGTTGTTTGCCACGTTTTGAGCTGCGCTTGCAAAAACGCATGCGTTTTGCGTTTTTGCAAACGCACATGCATTTTGACATGCGTTTTTGCATGCGTTTTTCATGCGTTCCCATTAAAATCAATGGGGACAAAAACGCATGCGTTTTCATGCATTTTTTGCGGTAAAAACGCGGAAAAAACGCAAATGAAGCAAAACGCAGCAAAACGCAGCAAACGCAGAGATGTGAAAGGGGCCATCCATTTTTTTTAGGGTGCTTTTTGACCCTCATTTGTAGCTCTGCATTTTGTAGTCTTTGTCATTTTTTTCCCTAAACAATGCTCTAAAAAAACGGATCCCTTTTTTTTGCCATTTTTTTGCAGGATCCGTTTTCCCATAGGGCCCCATGTTAAAAAAAACGGATGTTTTTTTCCTGCACTCGAAAACGCTGCTAGCAGCGTTTTTTGGGTCCAGTAAGAAAACTGAGACAATTTTAGTCACACTTGAGTGCGGCATCAGTTTTTGGCATCAGTTTTTGGACTTAGAACAAAAAAGTGCAAAAAATGATGCCAATAACGGATCCAAGGCCAATAACGGATCAAGTATGACCCCAGCCTACATCTGGGTATTTATTTCCTGGAGTCAACTGTGAGCTTTAGGTTACATTCACATGTAGTGTAATTTGTGCATATTTATGCAGTGGCGTTTTTTGCACGTGTACGTCACAGAAAAAAAGTGACTGCATTCACACGCCGCGCTTTTTCCGGCGCGCTTTTCACAAACCCATTTTATAACATGGCCTATGGCAAAAGTGCACCGAAAAGGTGCAAAGAATTGACATGTCAATTCTTTTTGCACCCACGCTTTTGCTGAGAAAGTGTGTGCGCAAAAATATGTGGTAATACGCGGCGTGTGAACACATTTCAGCAAAAGCCATAGCTTTTTCCGGAGTGCGCTTCCAGCGATGCGTTTGACTGCATTTATGCAAGTGCAAAATAATGCTGCGTAAATGCAGAAATACACGCAAATTATACTACGTGTGAATGTAGCCTTAGGGTGCGTGCACATGATCAGTATACGCAGTGTATTGGATGCAGCATCTTGCCAATGCGTCCAAAACGCTGTGTAGCACAGTATAAGCAGAGTGGATGGGATTTCAAGAAGGGAGTCGGAAGCGGCTCCCATCGGGTGACTGCAGGGAGAAGCCGCCCCGCACCCGCTGAACATGGTGAGTACAGGACGGCTGCGGTCTCCCTGCGGCCACCCGCAGCTTCACTCAGGCTCCGAGGAGCCGCATTCAACCACAGCTCCTCCGGACCGTGAGCACACAGCCTTAGCAGTGTGTGGTGCTTTCTAATAGCCTGAAGTAAGCAGTTGATTACATTTTTTTGCCCGCTGTAACATTGCAATAAATTGCAATAGGAGGGTGTCAATTCATATCTACCCCAGAAATGGTAAATTCAGTAAAATGCAAGTTCAGGGTGCAAAAAAATAAGCCATGACACAGCCCCAAAAGCCAAAAAATGAAAACATGTTTTCGAAAATGATGACAATTCCAGTTTATTATCATTTTTTTTACAAAGTTTTGAAGTTATTTTCAATACTTAAATAAGTAAAAAACTATGCATGTTTGGTATCTTCATACTCCTACGGACCTGGGGAATTATATGGCGAGATCAATTTAACCATATAGTTAACATCTTAAATAACCAAACCCAAAAACCCAATTATGGAATTACACATTTTTACCCATTTTGTGCTGTCAATCACTGATAGTGCGATCCTTCGCGCTGCTCCCTGTCTTCATCGGTGACCACGGGGCCTCAATGTGTTGCTATGACAGCCCGGGGTCAGCTGATGACCCAGGAATCTGTCATGATGCACCCTAAGGGGCAGTGTAAAATAAAATAAAACTTTTTAAAAGTTTTTAAAAATGTGAGAAAAGTAAAAAAACACAAAATGTCAAATCAACCCCCTGTTGCTCCATTGAAAAGAAAAGTATTAGAAAAAAAAATGACATATTTTGTATCACCAGGTTCAGAAGTGCCCGCTATATCAGAATATAAAAGCAATTAATCAGCTTTGTAGATTGTGTGATAACATACAATAACAGGCGATCAAAGCATCACATCTACACAAAAATGGTATACCGTATATACTCGTGTATAAGCCGACCCGTGTATAAGCCGACCCCCCTACTTTTGCCCCCAAAACCTGGGAAAATCTATTGACTCGTGTATAAGCCGAGGGTGGACCCTAGCACAAGTATACAGCCCCCAGCAGTGTGGTATACACCAGTCCCAGAGGTAGATACAGCAGCCCCAGTGGTAGTATACACGCAGCCCCAGTAGTATATACAGCCCCAGTGGTAGTATATACAGCCCCAGTGGTAGTATACAGGGCCCCAGAGGTATATAGCAGCCCCAGTGGTAGTATACAGGGCCCCAGAGGTATATAGCAGCCCCAGCGGTAGTATACAGGGCCCCAGAGGTATATAGCAGCCCCAGTGGTAGTATACAGGGCCCCAGAGGTATATAGCAGCCCCAGTGGTAGTATACAGGGCCCCAGAGGTATATAGCAGCCCCAGCGGTAGTATACAGGGCCCCAGAGGTATATAGCAGCCCCAGTGGTAGTATACAGGGCCCCAGAGGTATATAGCAGCCCCAGTGGTAGTATACAGTGCCCCAGAGGTATATAGCAGCCCCAGTGGTAGTATACAGGGCCCCAGAGGTATATAGCAGCCCCAGTGGTAGTATACAGTGCCCCAGAGGTATATAGCAGCCCCAGTGGTAGTATACAGTGCCCCAGAGGTATATAGCAGCCCCAGTGGTAGTATACAGGGCCCCAGAGGTATATAGCAGCCCCAGTGGTAGTATACAGTGCCCCAGAGGTATATAGCAGCCCCAGTGGTAGTATACAGGGCCCCAGAGGTATATAGCAGCCCCAGTGGTAGTATACAGTGCCCCAGAGGTATATAGCAGCCCCAGTGGTAGTATACAGGGCCCCAGAGGTATATAGCAGCCCCAGTGGTAGTATACAGTGCCCCAGAGGTATATAGCAGCCCCAGTGGTAGTATACAGGGCCCCAGAGGTATATAGCAGCCCCAGTGGTAGTATACAGTGCCCCAGAGGTATATAGCAGCCCCAGCGGTAGTATACAGGCAGCCCAGTAATGCAGGCCCCCCCCAGCGTCTCTCCGGTCACCTGTAAAGCAAGCTATACTTATCAGTGTCCCGCTCGCACCCGCCGCTGCCGACATCCGCGATCCTCCATCTTCATGCGACTCCTCTTCCTGTTTCCTGTGCGCGTCGCCGGGAATGACGTCATTGCCGGCGACGCGCACAGAAACAGGAAGAGGAGTCGCATGAAGATGGAGGATCGTGGATGTCGGCAGCGGCGGGTGCGAGCGGGACACTGATAAGTATAGCTTGCTTTACAGGTGACCGGAGAGACCCTGGGGGGGCCCTGCATTACTGGGGATGCGGGGGCTGCTGTATACCGATGTATACATCGGTATGTACCGATGTATACAGTATACAGTGACTCGCGTATAAGCCGAGGGGGTACTTTTCAGCCCAATTTTTGGGCTGAAAAACTCGGCTTATACGCGAGTATATACGGTAATTTAGAAAAATTAGTTCAAAACGCAAAATATAAGCCATCACACAGCCCCAGATCCTGAAAAATGAGGACACCACAGATCACTGAAAAAGGCACCAAAAGTGCAATTTTTTTTCCTTGAAAACATCTGAATTTTTTTTTCACCATTTAGATAAAAATGAAAGTATATATGTTTAATATCTACAAACTCGTACTGACCTGAGGCATCATATAGACACATCACTTTTACCATATAGTGAACAGGATGAATAAAATACAAAACAAATTGTGTGCTTGCACTTTTTTTTTTTTTTTTTTTCAATTTTACCACACTTGGAATTTTTTTTATTACTTTTCAGTACACTATATGGTAAAATGAATGTTGTCATTCAAAAGTACAACACATTCAGCAAAAAAAATAAGCCCCCATATGTCTATATTGAACGAAAACTCAAAAAAAGTTATAGCTCTTGGAAGAAGGGAAGAGAAAAACGAAAAACAGAAAGTCGCCTACGGGTGAAGGGGTTAAATCTTTCAATTTCATTCATTAACATTCTATATGAACATTGGGGTTTGTGTTAATGTAATAATACATTTTAGGGGTTTCACTATTTACATTTAGTATTGATATCTTTTTTTAGTTTTATCTCATACAACTTTTACATTTATACTTAAATTACTCAGCATGGCCACTTGTTCGCCTTTTTGTTAACACTGAAGTGTGCACAAATCAGCATAAAATGTGCACACTCAGATTTTGCTGTGCTGTGTCTTCTGCAACATCTGAATCATTAATGCAAAACACCTGTGTTCCTGTAAACTTGATGGGGTGGTCTGAAGAGTAAAAAATATTCAACCAAATCCCTATCTACTCAATGGGGTAATCTAAACTAATTTCTATTAAGGTTTCATGAATAATATACATATACACATCTCCTGCTCTGACCAGGCCAAGACATTATGATGCTTATGACTTGTAATTGCACTAACTGCTATTTTTTTTCCTACTTTGTGTCTATGATGCATACTGGAATTCTCAACAGAAGCGTCATCAGGGGCAGACGCTATGGTCACTTGCACAGTCCCTGACCCCTCCCTGAAACGGAGCGTCATCAGTGATTCCAGTTTTTTGGGGCTGGTATGGTTCCTGTGTGTAGTCATTTTGCGATGCGCACAATGACAGCGCGCTGTGTGTTACTGGCTCAAATCAACTTTACAAAAAGCTGTTGTGCACCATGCTCCCACATGCCATCAGCTTCCGGAATGAGAATAGGGGGAGTGATGGACTGTGAGTATTTTTGTCCGTCCGATGCCAGTTATTCTCTGGTCCCATGCCAGGGATGATGTGCGTGGGAAGCAGAAAAATTCCACTTTTTTTTAAAAGTGGGCACAGTGCGACTACAGCATCATCTGTTAGCGGATCGCGTGTGTCGGCTGTTTTGGAAAATGTAATATGTACTGCTCCCCCCTCCCATCATTTCAACCACCTCTTGGTGCTCACTTCAGTGCTGAAAGGCGATGGACAGGGGGAACAGTGCATATTAGATTTTCTTAAACAGCCTACACACGCTATCACTGCCAGGCACTCTCCGGTAACCAGCTCCTGCCTGTGATGACCAGCTCCACCACTGCTCCCCCTATCACTCCCGACAGCTACAGCCAGGTACCACAAATCTGGACTATAAGACACCCCCCACACACATCTTTTGGAAAAAATGCACCTTATCATCTAAAGAATTTGGTGATTCATTTTATATTTTGACTAATCCATTTTTTTTTACAAGTGTGGAGGTACCAAATAAGTTTTATCTTTATTTTATATATCGTAATGGGGGAAATGGGGGTTATTTAAGTTTGATATACTTTTTTATATTTCAATTGTGTTACGTTATTTTGTTTTCTCAAGCAGGGATTTGAACCAGCAGTCATCTAATTGTTCAAGCTATATTTTGCAATACCACCAAAGTATTGCATTATATAGTAAAACCATGGTCTTGTATGAAGGCCAGCCAAATTCTAGTCTTTAACATATTCCTGACCTCAATTGTAACTTGTTCACTCCAGCAATTGCGCTGCAGTGGACTGATAGGTACTCAGGATGGGGCCAGCCTCGCACTGTAAGGCTTGGTTCACATTGCGTTATTGCTGTCCGTTACAATGGAAACGTTAATGGTTTTCACTGTAAGTGACATTTTATGTCATTTTAGACCACATACATTTTTAAGATTTCAAAAAGATCTGCACTACATGAGATAGATAGATAGATAGATAGATAGATAGATAGATAGATAGATACAAAAAACATAACAGGAGCAGCACAATGTTGCTGGTAACTCAGGTATAGAGCAGACAAATTGCTCCACTTGCAGTTTACATACGGTACATACAATTTCCAGAAAAATCCGCAGCACTCCAGCAGTGATGTAAAGGGGGTCTTTATTCCAGCATCAGGCAACAAAAATGGCGATATTTTGGGCTCACACGCTCTTAGTCCAGCCTGGACTAAAGGCGTGTGAGCCCAAAACATTGCTGTTTTTATTGCCTGATGCTGGAATAAAGACCCTCTTTACATCACTGCTGGAGTGCTGCGGATTTTTCTGGAAATTGTAGATAGATAGATAAAAGGATAATTTAATAAAAAATTCTTGCAGCACACAGCTACTACCAATGATGTACAAGTGCTATAAGCTATATGTATATGAGGAAAAAGTTAAAAACTTAAGTTTTTTTCAAAAAACTCAAATTCTAATTTTTTATTTCTGAAGTTCTTGGTACACACATTGGCCAATGTCTGTTTGCTCATCAACTGCGACAAAGTGACTTCAGGGTCTGATGAGTCCTACGCTGACACCCAAGTCCTCCTTGTCCACCCCCCCACTTTTCAGTGGGCAGATACCATCTAGACCCTCGATCACCTGTAGGTAATGAGGGTGCAATTTGCAGTCATGGAGCCTGCAACTCCATATGATAAATAACAAGAAAAAAACTGCACAGCACTCGCAGACTAATGTGAACTGGTGCTAGCAAGGATGCAGGGTCAAATAATTTAATAAAAAAAAAATTTAATAAAAAATTCTTGCAGCACAGTGTGCTGCAAGAATTTTTTATTAAATTATTTGACCCTGCGTCCTTGCTAGCACCAGTTCACATTAGTCTGCGAGTGCTGTGCAGTTTTTTTTTTTTCTTGTTGTATATCTCATGGAGTTGCAGGCTCCATGACTGCAAATGTTTTTTTTTTTTTTTTTTTTTTTCTTGTTAGATAAAAGGATAGATAGAATAGGTGATAGGAAAAACAGAAAGATACATGCAAAAAGCAGTACCACTCTCCGTGCTCTCTCTCCCTACTCTCTGCTGCTTCTGGATCAGTGGGTGAATATTCAAGGGCTTAAAGAGGACCTGTCACCAAACCAGGCATGGTGATCTAATTACAGCACTAGATGCAGCATGTCTGCAGCATGCAGACAAGGGGTTCATAAGCACTTGAGCAGCCCTGTACCCCGAGATAATACACTTAGAAAACTTACATGCTCCAGCCACTAAGGAGGTGGCTAGGGGCTGCAGCCAAGGGTAGATTCACACCCCCTGCATGTGTAATCTGCCCACCGCTGCCAATCATTGTTTCCCTGTCTGCAGCATTTAAACAGAGTTTTTTTTTTCAGAACTTGACGTTTGGCTCCGCCCCTCAGGGGGCGGGGCTAAACGGACATTTCTGGGAGAGAAAAAAAATCCTCTGTTTAAAGAGAACCTGTCAGGTGGTTTATGCCCCCCCAGCTATCACTGTCTGTAGCTGCAGCTTTATAATACCAGTCTAATCATCCCTGTCTGAGCTCATAGTGTAATGTGAAAGGTGAAAAAAAGCATTTATACACTTACATTTCAGTCCCCACCTTGGAGGAGGAGGACTGTCTGGCACGATAACAGTTAACTCACTTTTAATTTGGATAGCTAAAGGACCTGTGTGATGTAACAATCATGTGACCATAGTGGGCGGAGCTAAACCAGCAAATGTATTATGTTCTATGAGAACTTAGCTCCGCCTATTGTAGTCACATGGTTGTGACATCACATCAGGTCTCCCAACATGTTCTAGCACAAGGCGGAAATGTTAACTATTAACCTGCCAAACAGTCCCCGTCCTCCAAGCTGGGGACTGACTGCCTCATTACATAAGGAAATGTAAGTGTATAAATGCTTTTTTTTCACCTTTCACATTACACTATGAGCTTAGACAGGGATGATTAGACTGGTATTATGAAGCTGCAAGTACAGACAATCATAGCTGGGGAGGCATAAACTAGCTGACAGCTTCCCTTTAAATGCTGCTGAAGAGGGAGAGAATGATTGGCAGCGGTGGGCAGATTAAACATGCAGGGGGTGTGAACCTGCCCTTGGCTGCAGCCCCTAGCCACCTCCTTAATGGCTGGAGCATGTACGTTTTCTAACTGTATTCTCTCGGGGTACAGGGGGCTCAAGTGCTGGGGGACCCCTTGTCTGGATGCTGCAGACATGCTGCATCCAGTGCTGTAATTAGATCACCATGCCTGGTTTAGTGACAGGTCCTCTTTAATGAATGGCACCAGAAGCAGCACAGCAAGCAGGGAGACAGAGCAGGGACATGGTGATGCTATTCTTTCATCTACCATTCTATCTATCCTATCTATCTTTATATCCTCTCATCTATCTATATTTCTATCATATCATCTATTACAAACACATTATAATGCAATGCTGCAGATTTGCATATATCTTCTGGCATTACATTATATTGCATTTGTTTTCTACCAGACAATAAAATGCTGCAGTCCGCGTTTCCCTGTGAATTTCAACAAAGGCTGGGGTCACATTTCAAACATGAATTGCATTCACCGCATCCGGATCCGGATGCGGTGAATGCAATGCCGGTCACACACATTTTTGACCAAAATGTGTGCTGATTACCGCTGTGCAGTAACCGGATGGCTCAGGATGTGTAATCCTGAGCCATCCGGCAACTGCATAGTTTGCGTATCCCGACTATTGCCGGGATAAGCAAACTGTACTATGATTAGTAAAGTGTTCAATTTACAAAGTAAAGTAATGTTTGAGTTCTCTAGGGGGGCTTAGACCCCCCTAGAGAACGGCCGGCCACTCCGGTGGGCTTCTAGTACACTTGCCCCCAAGTGCAAGTCCCCACACCTCCAGCCCCCGATTCACTATACAGGGGTGCCTGCACCCCTCTTGTATAGTTTTTCCTGTATGGGGGAAAATGAATTATTAAATATTTGCAAATAGCTCATATTTACATGTATTCTTCGCCAGTCTTGTGTAAAATCCATGGGCGGGGCTGTTTGCGGCAGCCTCCGCCCCCTCATTCCTTATGGCCGCCCCCTCAGTGCCTCATCCATTGATGTGAGGGCGGCCGCGTCATGAAAGGGGCGGGGCGAACCGCGTCACACCATGCGCCCCGCCCCTTTCATGACGCGGCCGCCCTCACATCAATGGATGAGGCACTGAGGGGGCGGCCATAAGGAATGAGGGGGCGGAGGCTGCCGCAAACAGCCCCGCCCATGGATTTTACACAAGACTGGCGAAGAATACATGTAAATATGAGCTATTTGCAAATATTTAATAATTCATTTTCCCCCATACAGGAAAAACTATACAAGAGGGGTGCAGGCACCCCTGTATAGTGATTCGGGGGCTGGAGGTGTGGGGACTTGCACTTGGGGGCAAGTGTACTAGAAGCCCACCGGAGTGGCCGGCCGTTCTCTAGGGGGGTCTAAGTCCCCCCTAGAGAACTCAAACATTACTTTACTTTGTAAATTGAACACTTTACTAGTCATAGTACAGTTTGCTTATCCCGGCAATAGCCGGGATACGCAAACTATGCAGTTGCCGGATGGCTCAGGATTACACATCCTGAGCCATCCGGCAACTGCTGTGCGGTCCAGGGAAACGCTGCGAAAACTGCTGCCTGCATGATTTTTAACGCAGGCAGCAGTGCCGGATACGGCCACCGGATGGCTCGTGAAGCCATCCGGTGTTTTGCCTAGGCTCCTATGAGGAGCGTTTCCTGGTCCGGTTTTGAGCTTTTTGAAAGCTCAAAACCAGATCAGGATTTTGTAAAAAAAAACGGAAATGTCACCCTAGCCAAACACATACTTGCAAGCATATGCCTATTTTGGCATGCATTAGTATGCATTTGTTAAATGGGGGCCTATGGATGGGTTTACATATTGGTTTCATTGTGTTCATGCTATTGTCAAAAGGATGGGTTAAATGGACAGCACTAATGCAATGTGAACCTAGCCTACGAACTGCTGTCAATTCTTGAGAGCCTAATTTCTATGGATAATAGTGCAACCATCATCTGCTGGGAATGATGCAGGCTCAGCTTCTTAGCCTGCATGAAAAAGGAGACATGATACACGATGTACATCATAGATGGGGAAGGGTTTAATCCACAGCTGATGTATGTGATTTATATACATTATGTAATGGCTCCACTGTAACCATTTATAATGAATCATGATCAAATACAGCTTCCAAGGTAATGGAAATGTATCTACAAAAATGGGATGCTATATGGAAGTCCTGTATGGGATACGATTTATTTTTCACATCCATGGATATGAATGGGCGAGCCTCATGAGACTCAGACGGGAATAGTGTATGATGCTATGTATACCAATAAACCTTATGTAAACAGCTGGAGTTACATTGGTCAGTGTGCCAGCGATCTTTACTAGGATAGCATGTCTGTATTATACACATGACTGACCTAGCTCTTTGAGTCACTAATTACATACTGTTTTTGCCGCTTCTGAGAAGAGATTTGGATGCACAGAAAAATAACTAATCTAACATCATCTTCACTCCTCACCAAACTATTCCTTGCTCACACATTCAGTCACACAGTGCACAGTGGAAGATTGAGCTCTTTGTGGTCATGTACTTAAAGGGGAATCTGTTAGCAGGTTTTGCTATGTAATCTGAGGACAACGTGACGTAGGTGTTAAAACACTGAATTCAGTGATGTGTCACTTATCAAACTGTTTGCTGTTGTTTACTTGAGAAGGTTTTTCACTAGATAATAAGAAACAAAGCAAGCTAGAAGAATATTAAAGAGCAAGAGGATCTTATCTGATTATAATATATAGCCCTATAGGATATAAAGGCTCACATTGTCAGGGTGCCACTGTATAAAAGTATCACGCCTGCAGCAGTTCCACGTATAAAATAGCCAGAAGCAGAAAAGGGTTAAAAGCTTCACGGAGGTAAAATATGAAAGGACATCAAAGGATAAAAATATACTATTGATTTTTGGTCTACATGTTTCAAGGCCTCATGGCCCCTTCTTCAGGGCAAATCAGGAGTCAATGTCCTTTTATATTGTACATCATTTTCTGTTCCTGTTTTTTTGTCACTTCAAGGACTACAGGACTTGGGAGCAATTGTCTGACCACGTCCCCTCCTCTGATAAGCAGCTCACTGTCAATAGACAATTTACCAGAGAGCTATGGTGTGAGCTCTGCTATATGCTGCATCTAAGACTTTATTATTCAGTCACATTTCTTGCACCCAGTAAACTAAGTGATACATCTTTGGAATCAGGGTCTTTTTTCCTACATTATGCTGCTCTCACATGAGGTAGCAAAAACCTGGTGCCATATTCCCTTTAATGTTGCCCCTATATAAATGGGAAAGGAAAGCAGCGCTCAGTGACAATGGGCTGTTTCAGCATATCACCAAGTAGTGACTAATTTCAGATAATAGCTAGAATGATTACCATTTTATGCCTTTGGATAACCTATTGAAAATCTTTGATTTTGAGAGTCATCTTCAGATCTATTGCAAAGCTGTGCTATGAATCACTGTCTGAGAAGACAAGTGTCCTTGTCTCTTCTAACTCAAAGTTGAGGCCAGTTGCTCCGCTTTCCACTAGTTTCATTGTTCCTCCTCCTGCTGTCCTCTGTGTATACACTGGAGTATAATTGTGGAAGTGAATACAGGGCGCACACTTGTGTTACTAAGTCCAATTTCATTTCACTTATATAAAACTCTTGAGAAGAGAATACTTACACAATCTGGCTCTTTACATTTCACACAACCCATTAGACATGATTTTAAGCAATTCAAGCTATATTTACTTTTTCATCTTTTATCATCTGGAAAAGATTTTAAAACAAGACACTTATTTTTTTAATAATAATTATAAATGTCTCATCTGAATTTGTTACCTTATTTTCTCCTTGTTTTAGAGTTTCCCTCTTTGCTATGTACAATATGTATTTGAGTATTTGAGTGATGTCTCAGGAAATAGTACAGTATGTAGCAGGATTTCACCCCCAAATTATTTATATGCTTGTGAGGATCTGAGGTTGTGGGTTATATTAATCACCCAGGCAGGTTAATGATGCAATTATATTTATTCTTTTGTACACAGTCTTACAGCAACTTTGGGCATATGGTCAAAATGAGATGTCCCTAGTCCACGAGATCTCACACCAGGACCGGTAGTTCCACTGCCTTCATACCCGGCGATACTCATTGTCCCCTAACCTTTGTTTGGCCCACACCGTTTGCATCTCCTGCCGGTATAGTCTGTATACATAGCCTATACTCCTTCATAAGGCAAAGACCACGACCCTGTCGCAAATTTTCAGCTCTGGCTGGCAGCAACAACCCCATTTCTTGTAAGGGTTCACAATATCACAAGCCACCCCACCCTCCAGAAAACACCCCTCCCCCAAAGCTAACTGCGCATTAGTGGAGGAATTTTCCTGAGGCCAAGCCGCTCACCTGGGACTGCCTGTGGTGACAGCTTCACTGGGTTTACTATCCTCATCTACATAATGCCACTAGAGGTTGGGAGAACAATGACTTAATAGAGACCCATGAGACACCAACCAGTGTAATGGAATGATTGCTTTACCTAACTTTCAATCTCATGTCTGGCCTTCTGGTTCCAGAGTCTGGATGAGCATGCTATGTGTACATGTGGACTGTGTCTACCACATCACCCCTTCCCATCCATTCACATTTTATAGTGCACCTTAAACTGATGAGCAAGAAAATATCTAATAAAAGACAACAATAAGATCGACTTAAACAGCACTCTGTCCTTTAAAAGTCTACATCCCTTAAAGCCGTGGTCTCCACTGTACGTTCATTGGTCCAATAGATTTTAGTCCGCAGTCAGAAACTCCCAACGCACATGTAGCTATCTCAAAGACAAGTCCAGCCTTTACATGGCCAGTCCTTTCTTCCGTTACTGAGAGATCAGTGTTTGCATTGATATGCAACTGAGGGTGAAAGAGTTCAGTGTATCTGATGCCTCTGTCACTCCAGCTCCACTCAATGTATAGGGCAGACATACCTGACTGAGATCATACAGCCAGTGTCTAAGGTTGCCTTCACATTTGCGTATGGGAACGCAGCGTATGCTGCGTTCCCATAAGCATTCAAACGCATGCGCACTGCGTTCCTATGTTTAACATAGGAACGCATAGTGCCTGCGTTTGCTGCGTTCGGGTGCGGATGCGGACGATATCTGCTCCTTCCGGTGTCCAGCATCCGCACCCGGGACGCAGCTTGCAGCATTTTTTTGTGCGTTTGGGGATCTTGGAAGATCAGCAAGCGTCCCCAAGCGCACAAAAAATGCATTGCCGTCAATGGGTCCGCAGTGTTCAGCGCTTGACAGCGCAGGAAAACGCTGCGGACCCATTGAAAAATCTCCCGGTGGCCGCCGGTGATGTCACAGGAGCTCACCGACAGCCACCGGGAGATCAGCTGACCCTCTGCTGTCCTCCTTCTCCCCGCCGCCTGTAATCTCCTAGCGATGTCGGCGGGGAGAACAGCTGATGTGACAGCTGTTTGAATCTTCCCGCGCCGACATCTCCTCACAGTGTCGGCGCGGGAAGATTCAAACAGCTCTCAGATCAGCTGTTCTCCCCGCCGACAGTCCCGGAGCTTACCGGCGGCCGGAGATCTCCGGCGCTGATCTCCGCCCCCGGCCCGCCCCCGGACAGCGCCGATTGGCTGCCGGGCTCCATAGTGATGTGTCCGCAGGCGGACATTATCCGCTGCGGACACATCATTTGGACCCTGCTTCTGACAGCGTTTGTGTCTGCATGCCATCAGCATGCAGACACAAACGCTAATGTGAAGCCAGCCTAATACATGTTGTTGACAAATTAGGTAGCATATATCAGTTTATAGGTTCACTTTAATATGTGTTTGTAATAAAGGCTGAAGAAACACTTTTCACCTACTACTATGCTGGACCATATTTCTTTACAACTTTATAACTGATCACATTTGCTTTTGAATTGCTTTGCTATTTGACCCATTGAAAGTAAATGCTATATAATTTGTAGTGATGAGCGGACGCTACCATGCTTGGGTGTTTGGTACTCGATATGAGCAGTTCGGACACTTGGATGGGCACGACTCGAGTACTGAATATAATGGAAGTCAATGGAAACGCAAACATTTTTACAGAAAATCTTCTGGAAAAATGCTCAAGTTTTCCATTGACTTTCATTATTTTCGGTACTTGAGTTGTGCCCAACCGAGCGTCCAACCAGCTCCATTCGATAATGGAGCACCCGAGCATGGTGGGGCTCACTCATCACTAATAATTTATTAATTGTGTTACTTACCCTTTTTTACCATTGCTGAAACTTGGACTATGAAAAATGAATGCTTACCATCTGCATCTGCCCTCTAAAGAAAACATTCTGAATTTGTGATTAATTTATATTACTTAAAAATGCTAACATTTTCTAATCTTATGAGAGGTAATGTTGGAACTTTCACTTTGCTTGCCGCTATAACACAGTAGGATAATAATGAAGAAACAGTGTGATTATCACCAAACGTAATATCTTATTCAGAGCGATAAAGTAACTGATACCTAAAGCCTTACGCTGTGGGACTTGGGAAGGTTAGACAACACCTTGTGAACTGATTTTTATGGCTAAATAGCAGACGGACATTTTTTCACGTTATTTTGTTCATTTTGATATTACTTATCGTTATTTAGGAGACAATTGCAACACAATAGGTTGTGGGGGTTTCTTAATAAAAATTCTATTTATTGATCATTATTGGTTTATTCTTTGAATTCCAGTCCAAAATCTGTTATATTCATAGACCTGGAGCACTGTAGAGTAGCTCCTCTATTCCAGAGCATTAAAAAAAGTTGTAATCAGCATGTAGATTATAACTTCCCTCTAAGACTTTATGAGCTACTTATCCTATTAGGTAATAACAGTATTCATGATTTATGCATTGCAATAGACCATTCTACTTATTAAACATTATTGTTAGGTCCCAGTAGGGCTCTTCTAAAGATTAATTAGTAGATCCTTGTGTTAAAAGCCTCTGCTACACACAACATTCATGTAGGCAAACACACCGGTGTTCTGACAAATGCATTTTATGTTGGGAACCCAATAACGGAGAGGCAAAGCTATACAAAATAGATTTCTAGTACCGTTCAGGATGATACAGGCTCAACATCGGTTCCTTCAAGTCTCAGGAGGATATACAATTGAGGATTGAAAAATGACCTTTCAAGAAAGGTGGAGAGGTTGAGACATTAGTTTAGATGTTGAGATATTTTGCTGCCTGCACTGAGTCTCAGAGTATTGATAATAATCACTACTATTAGGCTCTTATCAGACACTGAGGCTTCCACAATGTGATCTTCCCATAGTAGACTGGAAACTGATTAGCCCATTCAACATCCTCTGAGACTTAAGGTACTGTCACACGTGGCGATGTCGCCCACGACATCGCCGAAGTGACGTAACAGCGATGTCGCGGGCGACATCTCAGGCCAGCTGTCACACGGCACGACGTTGCCGGTGACGTGGCGGCGATGCGGGCAGAGCCGTCGCTCGCTGGGCTGGGCTCAGCCTAGCGAGCGATCCTCAGCAACGCTGCGATATAGGCTGGATCGCGCCGCCAACAGTGTCAGACGGCGGGATCCAGCCTAATCGCTGGTCACAGGTTGACAGGTTTATGAACATGTTCATAAACCTGTCAACCTGCGACCACCGATTATTTGCAGTTGCGTCGCGCTGTCACACAGCGCGACGCACTTGTGATATCGCCCGCGACATCGCTGTTACGTCACTTTTCGGCGATGTCGCGGGCGACATCGCCACGTGTGACACTACCTTTAGGTATGGACTGCCCAATGACCTCACACATTGTCCTATCAGGTCAACTTTATTCTTGCCAAACATCATACAATGATTACTAGAATGTATTAATAAAGTGTACAGGTCTCTTTTCTAGAGATAATTCAAATTCATGATAAGTTCTGGGATATAGTGAATGGAACAAAGGGGTTATTACTTTTCATTCAGCATCATTGTTCTCTGGCAGTGTTTCTGGCTATGCTAAAGGGAATCTGTCAACAGGATTTTGCTATGTAACTTGGAGACAGCATGCTGTAGTGGTTAAAACAGAGAGTACAGCAATGTGTCACTTATCAGGCTGTGTGCTCTTATTTACTTACAATCAAGGTTTTCTCATGAGTAGATTATCACTGCCCAGACTAAAGCTCAGGAGCCTGCTTCACCAACCACACCCTCTTCTCTGATAAGCAGGTCACTGGCATGAGAAAATGCACACAAAAATTTGTGCAAATCTGCAGCATTGCGTTATGCTGCATTTGCAATAGATCTGTAGCATAGAAAGAGATAGGAAAGATAGGAATATAGATGGTTGAAAAGCATTACCAGTGTCCCTGCTCTGTCTCCCCACTTTCTCTCTCTGCTGCTTTCAGTGCCACTCCTTAAAGCTCATGAATATTCACCCACTGGCCAGGAGCAGCAAGAAGCAGCAGAGACTGAGCGGGGAGACAGAGCAGTGACACTGGTAATGCTTTTCTACCATCTATATTCCTATCTTTCCTATCTCTTTCCATCCGATTCATCTATCTTTCTACCTATCCTATTCTATCTAACTCATATAGCACATATGTTTTTGAAGTATCAAAAAATGTTTGCGGTATAAAATCACACAAAATGTCACTTTTGCTCTCTGTTACAAGTGAGACGATAATGGCTCCATTGTAACGGACAGCAAAAACGAGATGTGGACCAGCCCTTATGCGTTTATTTGCAGGGGTGCTCGACAGCAAATGTTTAGCAGGCCATGGAACCCATAAGGTGTAGGGGCCACATGACATTCGGGGAGGTAGGGAGTTAATTGGAGAAGGAAGGAATGGGAATATGTGATTGGGGCATGGGTGCTGACTAAATGAGAGAGGGGGTGGTCAGGGGGAGGAAGAGGGGGAGCTCAAGGGAAGATACTGGGGACAAAGAAGGAAGTCCCTTCATTCCACTTCCTGGGGACAGCCTGTGAAGTTTCCCGCCCACCCTCCCTGGTTTTTTGGGGTTCAGGTGTGAAGGCGTTTGAGATGTGTTGTATGAATGTAATCTGGAAGTCCGGTGTGAAGCTTTGGTAATGTCACGGCAGCGGGGGTAGGTCTGGTCCAGAGGCAGGTGATTTACATTTTGAAGGGGGAGATGAGCCACCTCAAAGGTTGAGGGGCTCAGGTTAAAGGTACCTTGCAGGCACGGGGTTCTGCAAGGGTGAGGTATTGGTTCTAGGTAACCAATACCTCGTCCCTGGGGCCGGTGTTATTGCGGCCAGGGGCAAAAAAGTTAGAGGCTTATGGACCGGGCCTATCCATGGGTAAAATGATGGGAGGGCCTATTGTTTAAGTTGGGACGCCCGTTGGACGGTGTACCCTGTTACATTATATTAGTATGTAAACAATAGGCAATAAAGGCTGCTGTGGCCAATTTGTTAAACCAAGTCACTGCAGTACGTGTGTTATTTTAAGTCTACAACGGTTGGGGGATAGTAATTAATCAACCAATGTACGACCGGAGATCCTCCCTCGATTGTCAAGTTCCCTTGCGGGAGAAATGAAGAATTGCATAGTACTCACTGAAATCAATGGGGTCAGTAGATGGAGAAGATGGGTACTCCTGAGTAAGAGCGCTTTTTGTAGTCGCTTTCAGCTTGTTTGCTCTTATCAAGGGACATCTATTTGTTTACTCTCTTAATTTACTGTATTTCATATTATGAACATTATTTCTTATTTTAGACAATCCCTTAAATTAAATATTAGAAAATATCTGTTAGGAGGCTTTCGCTATATAATCTGAACACAGCATGCAATAAGGGTTAACACAGAGATTTCAGCAATGCCTCTCTTACCACAAAGTGTGTTGTATACCTGCATTGTTTGTTTAGCACCAGTAGTTAATCATTACTCGGACATAGCAGCACATGAGCTCAGGTTTGACACAACTCCTGCTTTGATAAGCAGCTCTTTACTGTCTATAGACTTTGTGTACAGAGCCTGCTGTCAGCAGGGGCAGCTCTTTGAGCTCTGTTGCATATTAAATCAAAAAGCTTTGTCATAAGTGCTGCACCCAGTAAGGCCCGCTTCAAACCACGGTTTTCAGCATCAGGTTGTGTCCGATTTGAACCAGACACAACCTGATCCGGTTTTACCTCTCATGTATTCCTATGGTGCTGGATTGGTCCTATTTGGCCATCCGGTTTTGTGTATTTTGTGCCTGATTCGATTTTGTCCGATTCTTCCCTGTCCTCAGAACTGGAACCTGCATCATTTTTTGGCACTGGTGCAAAAATCAGGCAAAACCAGACAGAAACGAATCAGGGGCGATCCTGCACCCATAACATGGGTGTCTATAGGCGCCGGATCCTGGAAAAAATCGGATTGCTTCCCGGATGCGATTGTTTGCACAGCACATGCTCTGAAATGCTGTCGTGCTTATTCAGCACCATGGACAACAGCATTTCAGAGACATGGCTGAGAGTTCAGCACCATGGAGAGCAGCACTGTATACACAGGCAGAAAGATCAGCACCATGGACAGCAGCAAAAAACAAATCCTGGAAAAAACAGTATCAGAGGGCATATTTGGCCACACTTTGTGCTCATCCTGTGCTGTCAGGTTCTGTTTGGTGGATCCTGCAAAAAACAGGATCCAACCTGACAGACAAAAACCGTGGTGTGAAGCCGGCCTAATCTAAGTGATTAGTCTTTGGATTCAGAACCTCTTTGCCTACATCATACTGCTCTCTAATGATGTAGGTAGCAAAAGTCAGACCGATTTTTCTTTTAAAAAACATGAAGTGTTTTGGAATTTTTTTTCAAACAATAATAGCTTACGTGAAGATAAGAACCTTTATAATGTCAGTATGGAAATATAGATCTTTCTTCTGGAAACTAGTGAATGTTTTCTGATTCAAATTCACCAGCTTTGCTTATTTTTTATTTCATTTGCAAAGTTTTGCAAAGCTTCTAATTGCCTGAAGGATGTGTGTAACTCTCTGAGGTCTCAAAGGGCTGTATCCAACCCAATACAAGCTCTTTATTACAAACTAAGCTTTAGTAATGTAAAGGCGACCTCAACATATTTGGCTATTGATAACTGGATTTTATCCAGTAGTAACATATAGCCTGTTCCTTACACAATAATCATCATGGCTGTGCTGTCACAGACCATCTGCACAATTTTTTCAGTGGTTTATGGCTTTCTCTCTCTATATCTATGACTAATTTGTGGGCTGTGACATCCTCTCACGATCCAGAATCATTAGAAAGTGGTCGCTGCATTTCCTGCTTTTGCTTTTGTACAGACTATAATAGTCATTTCTGATTGGTTGTGTTTTGTTATGTGATGTCTTGTAGACATCACATGGCTGGGTCCTTCCCTGGAGGGATATCTGGCTAGTCCTGTGTTTGAGACTTCTAACCGAGGCTCCACAGACTCGATTTGTTATGTGATGTGATAGGCACATGGCCCACTCAGCCGCACTCATTGTCACGTGAGCAGTGTCTGGTTGATACAGTCTTTAGTATTATGTAAAATGGCAGTACCCAAGGTAGGTGCTTTGCAAAAAGCAAATAGCAATTGGTTACCATATGAGGAGTCCAATGATTTCTTTAAAAGTTGACTGAAATCTACCTCACATTACATCGATTCATTCTTCTTCAGTTTTCAGTTAATGTAGATTTTCAGCTCACAAAGGTATAAGATACCTGTTGCTGCTAATAAATGTCTATGGAATAGAAGTGAAAAACAAGTGGGGGAAACTTAGGAGAAACAGCGGTTCTCCTGAACATTCACCTGATACAGAAGCTACACTTTAAACAACTTGTAAGTAATATAATATTCATTAATCTTAGAATTATTCCTATTTAATTTTGAAAATTAAACATTTCACACTTTGCTCAGATTACCTACATTATTAACAATAATCTTTTTCATATTACAGGAAAGGGATTCTAATCTATACCAGTAAATTATTTACTATACTTATGATAAGTATAGTATCTTTTTATTTTATTTTAAATCTTATGATGGCCCTTCATGGTTCAGCAAAATGTGGCCAGGTGGACCACCATTTTGCTGAATTTGATAAGAAGAGAATCACAAAAAAATGTACATATCGGCAAATGCGGATGTCATGACTCGACTCTGGGATTCGACTGGGCGACCTCTGGTTGTGTGGTCAGTTTCCTGATTGGCCGGCTGTGTGTATTGCAGTGTAGGGATTCAGCAGGTCTCTTCACTGCAATACATTTCAGCTAAATGCACGTGAGGCGGTCAACAGGGTATGGGGCACTCGGGTAGCGGGGCTGATGCCGGCTTTGATGGGGGAATCACGGCTGGTCGATCCCAGGTCCCGTGCCCTGGACCCTCAATGGCAGGGAATGGTGGGGGATAAGGGGAATGGATAACGTGACGCCACCCATGGTTCCTGGTAACGGGTATACCGGCGCTGCAGCCGGCCGCTGAGGTGATGGTGGGTGCAGCAGAGTGTGGTTCAGCTCCCCACAGGTGGAGCTTTACCTCAGGGCAACAAGGATGGATGAGGGGAGTAGAAGTTGCGTCTTTGCAAACAAGGTGGTGAATTGCGGGTTTAAACAGGCACAAGACACACAGGAATTGTTGTTTCGGTACCTTTTACTGGTGACAGGGTAACAGGTACAGTCCAGAGTAATAACCAGGTCTCCTGCAACTTGGGACTTCCACCTTAGAAAGTTATGAGGCCTCCTCTGTCTTTGTGCTCTGTGGTGTGGGGTAAGTCCTGTCTGAGCCTGAACCCACCGCTTCTTCTCCCTCTCTGGGCTTTGTCCTAAACTGGCAATGAGGTCCTTCTGCGGGGTCCCTGTTCCTCCTATGGCCCCTGGTCCTATACTTGATCAGTTTAGCATCTCTTACTTTGTTCTCCTCAGGGCTGAACTCCTCCTGAGTCTTCCGGGCTTTTGCTGTAGCAAAAAATTCTAACGGCGTTGGACTCCGGTGTCCAGGTGTACTAAAGGGCTGTAGTAACTGGTTCTCTTTTCTTAGTTCCTTCTTTCTCCACTTGCCTCCGACCCTTTTCCTAGGGTGCACACAGCGGTCAGAGGTCCCTGGTCCTGGGCCTGGATCTCTCCCAGCGACCAGCTCCTCCGTCTCCTCTCTCTTCCCTCTCACTGCAGACTCTAGACTGACTCTTAGGACTGACTAACTCCTCCCCTCAGGACTAGATGTTCTTAAAGAGGAACTGACTTAAGGCAGCCAATAGAGCTCCCCCTTCAGGTCTGGGGTGGAAGGTGGTGTGTGCCGTGCTAACCAAGGTGTAATTCCCTCCTTGCATCGGTGGATCCTGTGGGAATCCCTTGCAGGGGTGCCACACACGTCCTTGAAAATAGGTACCAATTTGGGCAAACTCCTCTTCTAGTTGGGCCCCATAGAAGTGAATGCTTGGTAATCTGGTAATATATCTAATACATTCAGTAAATATAGTTGATTATGTTTGACAAGTAGAATATTAATGTTAAAATATTGTATATTACCTTCATAGAAACGTAAACAATTCTATGATTTATATACTATTTACACATAGCACAGGTTAAAGCATGCTTAAATTGTACAACGATGATCCAAGAAGAAAGCCTGAGGAAAGGAGCATCATACTGTGCAGTTAGATTACATCACAAATGCAGAGCTAGCAGGAAATCTGCAGAGTGCAGAGCTTGTAAAAAATAAATGACATCTACTGAAGATGCATACTTGCAAGAAAGCACTATGTTCTGCCTGAGAGGATAAGAAGGATATGGCTCATTTTAAAGTAATGTTTCTTTTTGTCTAAAGATCAGCATTTAATGAGTGTATGGTGCATGACAAAAGAGTAGATACAAGGCTATGTTCACATTTGTATAGTGTCAGTGACCGGGAGGTCATCAGGGTTTCCATTAGAATCCACCCTGCTCCCCCTCCCCCCCACAAAAAAAAACATATAACATCGGGAAACCCAGCAATGCCCCAACAGAGCTGGAATGAAGCCAACCATTAAGGCACTGTGTGGCCTCTATCCTGGTAGTGTTTCTTTCAGATATGCACAAAGATGCGGTATGCCATACATAGAACTGAAGGAATAATAACTGACAATCAGCGTTACAGCCTAGGATGAGCTGAGGCTGGCCGTATACCTAAACAGTGAAATGCTGTGTTTTGACAGATTTCCATATACAGCAAGCTATAAAGGATTTGTCTCATGATGCTTTAAATACTTTTTTCCCCACTTTATCTTCTGTCCAAAACCGACATTTCTTGAAAACTATAACGAGACATTAAAAAGTAATAATTATTTAAAATTGTATTTCATAAATCAATAAGACCTGTGAAAATAAGCAATTCTGTAATATATCATATTACAGAAATTGGGTTCTATCTCCTCCTGGACTGATCTTTCATTCTCAAAATTCCCAATTCACAGGTTAAATCTGCATTGTGTGAAGACTTTCCTATTACTGAGACAGAAGATGGCAGCTGTTACTGATGAGATTCTTATGAAGACGGAAGGGGAAAGCAGATGGAGGAGCTCTGCCTCTAGCTCCTCCCTCTGCCTCTAGGTCTTCCCTCTGCCTCCAGCTCCCCTCTCTGCCTCTAGGTCCTCCCTCTGCCTCTAGCTCCTCCCTCTGCCTCTAGTTCCCATCTCCGCCTGTAGCTAATCTCTTTGCCTCTAGCTTCTCTTTCTGCCTCTAGCTCTGCCCTCTTCCCCTAGCTTCTCTCTCTTCCTCTATCTCCTTCCTCTTCCTCTGCCTCTAGCTCCTCCCTCTGTCTCTACCTCCTCTCTCTGCCTCTAGCTCCTCCCTCTGACTCTAGCATTCTTTCAGCCTCTAGCTCCTCCTTTTGTCTCTAGCTCCTCTCTCCACCTCTAGTTCCTCCCTCTGCCTTTAGCTCCTTTCTGCCTCTAGCTCCTGCCTCTGTCTCTAGCTCCTTCCTCTGTCTCTAGCTCCTCTCTCTGCTTCTATCTTCTCCCTCTGCCTCTAGCACCTCTGCCTCTAGTTCTTCCCTCTGCCTTTAGCTTCTCTCTCAGCCTCTAGCTCCTCCCCCTTCCTCTACCTCCTCCCTCTTCCTCTAGCATCTCTTTCTGCCTCTAGGTCCTCCCTATGCCTCTAGCTCCTCTCTCTGCTTCTAGATCCCTCCTCTGCCTCAGCTCCTCTTTCTGCCTCTAGATCCCTCTCTACCTCTAGCTTCTCTCTCTGCCTATAGATCCCTCCTCTACCTCTAGCTCCTCCCTCTTCCTCTAGCTCCTCTCTCAGCCTCTAGCTCCTCCCCCTTCCTCTACCTCCTCCCTCTTCCTCTAGCATTCTTTCAGCCTCTAGCTCCTCCTTTTGTCTCTAGCTCCTCTCTCCACCTCTAGTTCCTCCCTCTGCCTTTAGCTCCTTTCTGCCTCTAGCTCCTGCCTCTGTCTCTAGCTCCTTCCTCTGTCTCTAGCTCCTCTCTCTGCTTCTATCTTCTCCCTCTGCCTCTAGCACCTCTGCCTCTAGTTCTTCCCTCTGCCTTTAGCTTCTCTCTCAGCCTCTAGCTCCTCCCCCTTCCTCTACCTCCTCGCTCTTCCTCTAGCATCTCTTTCTGCCTCTACGTCCTCCCTATGCCTCTAGCTCCTCTCTCTGCTTCTAGATCCCTCCTCTGCCTCTAGCTCCTCTTTCTGCCTCTAGATCCCTCCTCTACCTCTAGCTTCTCTCTCTGCCTATAGATCCCTCCTCTACCTCTAGCTCCTCCCTCTTCCTCTAGCTCCTCTCTCAGCCTCTAGCTCCTCCCCCTTCCTCTACCTCCTCCCTCTTCCTCTAGCATTCTTTCAGCCTCTAGCTCCTCCTTTTGTCTCTAGCTCTCTCTCTCCACCTCTAGTTCCTCCCTCTGCCTTTAGCTCCTTTCTGCCTCTAGCTCCTGCCTCTGTCTCTAGCTCCTTCCTCTGTCTCTAGCTCCTCTCTCTGCTTCTATCTCTCCCTCTGCCTCTAGCACCTCTGCCTCTAGTTCTTCCCTCTGCCTTTAGCTTCTCTCTCAGCCTCTAGCTCCTCCCCCTTCCTCTACCTCCTCCCTCTTCCTCTAGCATCTCTTTCTGCCTCTAGGTCCTCCCTATGCCTCTAGCTCCTCTCTCTGCTTCTAGATCCCTCCTCTGCCTCTAGCTCCTCTTTCTGCCTCTAGATCCCTCCTCTACCTCTAGCTTCTCTCTCTGCCTATAGATCCCTCCTCTACCTCTAGCTCCTCCCTCTTCCTCTAGCTCCTCTCTCAGCCTCTAGCTCCTCCCCCTTCCTCTACCTCCTCCCTCTTCCTCTAGCATCTCTTTCTGCCTCTAGGTCCTCCCTATGCCTCTAGCTTCTCTCTCTGCCTCTAGATCCCTCCTCTGCTCTAGCTCCTCTCTCTGCCTCTTGATCCCTCCTCTGCCTCTAGCTCCTCTTTCTGCCTCTAGATCCCTCCTCTACCTCTAGCTTCTCTCTCTGCCTATAGATCCCTCCTCTACCTCTAGCTCCTCCCTCTTCCTCTAGCTCCTCTCTCAGCCTCTAGCTCCTCCCCCTTCCTCTACCTCCTCCCTCTTCCTCTAGCATTCTTTCAGCCTCTAGCTCCTCCTTTTGTCTCTAGCTCCTCTCTCCACCTCTAGTTCCTCCCTCTGCCTTTAGCTCCTTTCTGCCTCTAGCTCCTGCCTCTGTCTCTAGCTCCTTCCTCTGTCTCTAGCTCCTCTCTCTGCTTCTATCTTCTCCCTCTGCCTCTAGCACCTCTGCCTCTAGTTCTTCCCTCTGCCTTTAGCTTCTCTCTCAGCCTCTAGCTCCTCCCCCTTCCTCTACCTCCTCGCTCTTCCTCTAGCATCTCTTTCTGCCTCTACGTCCTCCCTATGCCTCTAGCTCCTCTCTCTGCTTCTAGATCCCTCCTCTGCCTCTAGCTCCTCTTTCTGCCTCTAGATCCCTCCTCTACCTCTAGCTTCTCTCTCTGCCTATAGATCCCTCCTCTACCTCTAGCTCCTCCCTCTTCCTCTAGCTCCTCTCTCAGCCTCTAGCTCCTCCCCCTTCCTCTACCTCCTCCTCTTCCTCTAGCATTCTTTCAGCCTCTAGCTCCTCCTTTTGTCTCTAGCTCCTCTCTCCACCTCTAGTTCCTCCCTCTGCCTTTAGCTCCTTTCTGCCTCTAGCTCCTGCCTCTGTCTCTAGCTCCTTCCTCTGTCTCTAGCTCCTCTCTCTGCTTCTATCTTCTCCCTCTGCCTCTAGCACCTCTGCCTCTAGTTCTTCCCTCTGCCTTTAGCTTCTCTCTCAGCCTCTAGCTCCTCCCCCTTCCTCTACCTCCTCCCTCTTCCTCTAGCATCTCTTTCTGCCTCTAGGTCCTCCCTATGCCTCTAGCTCCTCTCTCTGCTTCTAGATCCCTCCTCTGCCTCTAGCTCCTCTTTCTGCCTCTAGATCCCTCCTCTACCTCTAGCTTCTCTCTCTGCCTATAGATCCCTCCTCTACCTCTAGCTCCTCCCTCTTCCTCTAGCTCCTCTCTCAGCCTCTAGCTCCTCCCCCTTCCTCTACCTCCCCTCTTCCTCTAGCATCTCTTTCTGCCTCTAGGTCCTCCCTATGCCTCTAGCTTCTCTCTCTGCCTCTAGCTCCTCTCTCTGCCTCTTGATCCCTCCTCTACCTCTAGCTCCTCTATCTGCCTCTAGATCCCTCCTCTGCCTCTAGCTCCTCTCTCTGCCTCTAGCTTCTATCTTTTTCTCTAGATTCTCTGTCTGCTTCTAGCTTCTCTCTGTGCCTCTAGCTCCTCCCTCTGCCTCTAGCCTCCTCCTTTTGCTTCTACTTCCAACTCCTGCTTCTCACTTCTCCTCTAGCATGATCCCCCGATGCCTCTAGCCCCTCCCTCTAGCTTCTGCCTCTCTATAGTTCCTCCCTCCTTCTTCTCCCCTCTACATAGAATATTATAAGCACCAACTGCCATCTCCTATATCAGTAATGTAACAATCTGTCTTCACTGCATACAGATTTTACCCAGAAATGAAGGTTTTTGAAAATGAAAAATCAGTCCTCATGGAAAAAAGCATATTTCTCTAATGATATATTACAGAGTTGCTTATATTTAATATGTATTATTATTTAAAAAAAAAAAATTAAAACGATGTTGACTCTTTAAACAAGCATGGAAAAACGTGTTTAATGGATGACTTGACGCATGGCCCACAAGCCCATAAGCCCTTATTGCCCATAAGCTTCTATGATATAGAAAAACTATATATTAAAGGGGACCTGTCATCAGAGTGCTGCTGCCCAATCAGTAGGCATGTATCAGAGCCTGGCCGCACAAATGCACTGTGAAATATTGTGGTGTTTTAAGAGGACACCTACTTTGACATGTATAAAAAGAATAATTCCGGTGCCACCGATGCGGTTTATGTCCTTTATTCAATAAAATTGTAATACAGGTGCCCCAGAAGGGGAAAAACACTAGACACGTTTCAGAGTAAAAACTCCTTAATCGTTAGTACCATACAAAGGAAATAGTAGTCATATATATATACACATTAAAAACAACATACACCTGATTCCCATTTTCAGTAATCATTATAGGAATAGATTAACTCCTGAAATGCTTAGTACAAAAAAGCAAAGAAACCAATGTATTTATATCATTAGTCTAAATACATTAAAAATACACCCGAGATTCTATAACAGCCAAATTTATATAGTATAATTCCATAATCCTATATTTCTGTGTCAGAAAGTGAATCTGTAATATACAATTATTAATCCCTATATTTTTTATATTTATAATTTTTCATATCATGATTGTCCACATGTATAAATATAGAGAGCAAAAATGTATCTCACCACCTTCATATACATATTTTCATATAATAAAATATATCCTATTGCAGATATCCTCCAGCAATTGTTCCTGAAAAACTATATAAAATTGGCTGACATATTATCACATTACAATCCATATCATATCAATTCTGTTCACTCCTATTTATTTATGTTAATAGACATAAAGTAGATCGCTCCTATAATTCAGGCCATTAGGGATGCGTGCATCCAGCTGTAAAATCCATGTATTTTCCCTGTCATGTAATTTTTTCTCCCAATCTCCATGACGGTATGGCCGTGTTACTCGTTCTATGCCTTTCATTTTTAGATCTTTGAAATCACCTGCAGGGATCTCCCTGAAGTGTCCGGATAGACCAGACCTTCCTCTTTTTACCATTTTTGATTGCGGATTTGCAGCAGACAGTTGTTCTGAAATCCTTATTTTTAATGGACGAATAGTACATCCAACATAATATTTTTTGCATGTCCCACATGTGGCCAAATAGACACGTGTGGTATTGCAATTAATATAACTTTGTTTAGGAAATCTTTTTCCCGTACAGAAATTTTCAAAAAAAGCACTTAAATCCACTAGTTTGCACATACCGCATTTTTTGCTGCCGCACTTATACATACCCTTATGGGTTAACCATACAGGTGGTTTTTTTGGGGTCTCCAGAAAAGTACTTGGTGAAATTGAGCTAGCAATATCTCGACCTTTTTTAGGAAATACCTAATAGTTTTTGTAAAGTATCATCTTAATACAAAATGGGTATATTCCTATTGAAAATATCCTTAATTTCTCTAAAATGATTGCTATATTTTGTGGAAAAAATAGGCATTAGAGAAATATCAGCTGTTTTACAGTTATTATCCTTTAATAGATCGTCTCTATTTCTATCTTTTACTAAGGTTTTTGCTCTGTCTATAGTCCAGCTTTTATAGCCTCGTGATTTTAGTCTTTTTGTCACGGTATCAACTTCTCTTTCATAATCCTCACCTCTACTGCAATTTCTTTTTGCACATATAAATTCTCCCACCGGGAGATTATTGATAATAAACTTTGGATGGCTACTATCTGCTTGTAATATTGCATTTCCACTTATTGGTTTGCGATACAATTTAGAATAGATTCTCTTTGTTTTTTCACAACCCATAAGGAATAAATCCAAAAAAGGTGCAGAATTTTCAAAAACCTCCATGGTAAATTTTAGATTGTATGTATTCTCCTGAAACCTACTCAATAAAGAAGAAGGTTCCGGGGTGGGAGACACTGTGGACGGCACAGCCCATATCATGGCCATGTCATCCACGTATCTCCCATACCAACTTCTTTAAGAAAAAATGAGCGGCACTCACCATGTTGAAATCTTGTGTCTTTTATTTGCCAAAGTGTAGGCATGACATGGCTGCTGTCTCACTTTATTAAGCATGCACCGCTATTCCGGACCTTCATCACTTGCACCTGTATATGTATATGTATGAGGTCACACACAGGCATATAGGGTGAGAGCTGCAGTGCCCAGTAATTTTTCTACTACTTGAGGACTCTCCCATACCAACATATACAATCAACTAGAAAATCATCTTCAATATATATCAATTCTTCTTCCCATTTATGCATAAACAGGTTTGCCAATGAAGGTGAAAATTTCGCCCCCATAGGACAACCACATAACTGAATATAGTAATTACCATTAAACAAAAAATAATTGCTCCTAAGTATCACAAACTCATAAGTAGGAACTCTTTTATAGGTGGCTCAAACACCTCTGTTTTTGTGAGGATTTTTTCCAATACCCAGACAGATTTTTCATGAGGTATAGCAGAGTATAGTTGGACAACATCGCATGTTATCCACCTAGAACCAATTTCCCAAGGTGTATTCTCTATTGCTTGTAGTAGATGTTTTGTATCTTTAATTTTTCCTGCTATCCCCCCCACTAGGACCTGAAGTTTCTCATCCATCCACTCTGAAAGCCTCTTGTGGAGGGATCTAATCCTACTTTGACATGCCATCCAGGGATTATATGTCTCAAATGACCAGTCCAATCCCTGGTAGCTTCTCCCTATCCCGATCTCTTTGACTGACAGACCTCTCCTTGTGTTCTTACCTAAGAAGATACTTTTCAGTCAACTAGAGCAAAGCAGTGTTGGGAGAATTCCCTGTCCAGCTTTTTAAGAGTAAAACATTCTTGGCCGCAATTGCACAAGCACAGTCTAATTCAGGCTGCATGTGGTTAGCCAACCCCTTTTTATTTGGTCAGCTGAATCTGTATTATACTGTATACTATGCAACTGATCAAATATTATATTTTGGCTTTCGATCAATTAAAAAGGGTAATGCACTAATGATACTCATGGCATATTGCGTTTATTTGGCATCAATGTTTGATCAATTGTAGTTTGATGGCTGTGACTTAACTAAGCAAGTGGTCTATACTCAAAATGTTAAAATGAACCAGTCACCAGGTTTTTTCCCTATAGGCTGTGGCCAGCAATAGTAAGCTTTTATATACAGCATTCTAGGACACTGCATGTAAGCCTCAGGTTGATCAATGTAACATAAAAAAAGGAGCTCTTATTATACCCAACTACAGGGTGGTCCAGTCCAATAGTTTTCATCTATCTTGTTCCAGCGCCTCCTCTCTGCTTGTGATTGCCATCCTCCTTCCCTGCTTCATGTGGATGATGTGTCCTACGTCACTCATACACTGTCCTCCATTGTGCGTGAACAGGAGCACTGTTCATGCGCACTTCTCTCAGCCCTGTTGAGGCCAGACAAAATATTGTAATGTGCAGGCACGGGGGAATGGTCAAAGAATGCATGCGCACTACACTACATTACATTGTTCTGTCCTCGATAGGGCAGAGAGAAGTTTGCGTGCACAGAAATCCAATGGAGGACACTGTGTACATGACATATGATGCATGAACCATGGGAAGTCGGGAAGGAGGACAGAGATAGCAAAAAAAGAGAGGGCATCGGATCAAAACCAACGACACCTATCGGGTCGGACCACCCCATAGGTGAGTGTAAAAGCTCTTTTTTACATTATACAGATCAGCTTGGGGATTTATACACAGTGTTCTAGAATGTTGTATAAGGCCTTACTGGTGGAGGTTGCACTTTATATGGGAAAACCCTGTTGTCAGGTTCACTTTAATGCATGCCTGTTGTGGGACCAATGAAGGGAGGGGCCCAGTCATGGTTGTCTTTGCAGGACATGTCTCCAGAAACTCTGCATTGTTAGAAAGTCAGGGGAAGGAAATTCATCATGAAAAGGGAAAAAAGAAAACAAACTTCAGGTCCTTCACTAGCTGTCAGGCACCTAAACCCAGCACCATAGTACAAAGGCTCAGCTTGAGCTTTCCTATAAAGCTCTTTTATTCTATGTATGCCACTAAGAAAAGAGATAGTCCAATTACGTGAAGTGTACAATCAATTAGCATTTTTATTTCACATTAAATCATGAGATTTCTGTTGATGGACATGCCCTTAGTAAACTATTTTGATATCATATTTGTAGGTACAATCTATGGCATTGTAGCATACATAATCTGTGATGGTACTAAAAAGAGTTAAGACAAATCTTTCAGTAAAGCACAGTAGTGCTGACTCCTAACCTCACTACTCAGAATATCTTTTATCAGCATACATTTTATAGTGAAAATATATTTTTTAAAAGCTCTACAACTGTGTCACAGAGTTCCCATTTATTTTGCTAATATAAAACCTTGTATTCTGCCACGAGGTCTTTTTTTAATTCTGATATATTTTTATATAGATCAGAGCTGAGAGTGGAAAAATCATGACATGTAAAGGATTCTGATATTTGCCAGCACATTACACGGCTATAAATTTCATATTACAAAAAAGCAGATTAAATCTAGTTATCAGAAGAGTAGTATTTCGGAATATATATATTTATATTATCACAGGAGTAAAATTAATGAACTATGAGCTTCATACTTTAAATGATTGGCACATTGTTGTTATAGCTAAAACATATATTGCAGTATAGGGCAGAACCTGGGGAATTACTACTCTCCATAGAGTGTTTTCTGGAACACAATATATTCTTTTATTTATTTTTAAAGTGTATTAAAGCGATTTACCACTACTAATGTGACCTACTTTCTTTCTTCCTAACTCTTCCTAACTATCACTTTCCCAATATACTTTTGCTACCTATTATGCTCCTGTAAGCTTATCTCTAAGAGGTTTGTAAATAGAGATGAGCGAACAACCCAAGGTTCAAATTCTGTTGCATTCACCAATCGTGGGGTGTATGCTGAATTCGCCGAACGCAGGGTATATGCTGAATTGCTAGACAAACAATTCACTGAACCACCCAAAGACCATTGAAATTAATGGCAGGGGTTCAAAAGCTGCCAAACACAGATACACACAAAGACCATCTTACTGTCTCCCACTGCTTGTTTGATGTCAGCTCCTCTCTCCAGCACTTCCTCTCACTTATTTCTGGTCCCGCCAATTAACCTTTCTACATATTCACTTCACAGACTTCACAACAGCCAATCACGGATGCTCATGCTCTTTGAGAGTGTCTTTTATTGGTTGTTGCAATTAGACTGGATTTCAACAATCTGGATAGTGTCTGTGCTTTGTGTCATACACATTAGTGTTGGGCAATCAACCTGACATCATAGGGTGTTAAAGAGGACCTGTCACCCCTGTTGTGCTTTCCAAACTGAAAGAAGCATGTCTCGAGCATTCAGGAAGGGGTCCCCATGTCTCTAGCCCCCCTGTATGTTGTACAAAACACTTTAGAAAGTTTACAGATAAGGAGTCCGGAGAGACTTACTCAGTATGGAGTCATCGCTGTTCCCTGGTGTCCTTGCCTGCCTCCAGCCCTCTCTGTGACACCTCCAGCCTCCTCTGTGCCACCTACTTTATGTGTCTTCCCTCCTCACCCTCTGATGCTCCTCTGCATCTGAAGTCACACAGACGCAGAGCAAGCAATGTGCTGGAGCAGGTCCAAAGTAGCTTCCGGTGATGTCAGCGCCAGAGCCCGCCCTACTCCAAATTATGTATGTACTGCATAATCTGGAGCAGGGTGGGCTGAGGCGCTGATGTCACCGGTAGGTGTCGTTTCAGCTGCCGGGACCAAGGTAAAGCTAGGCAACTGAGCTCTGATATTGTCAGATATTTTCAGGCACTTTACCCATCTCATCCAGCAGCCCTGGTGGAGGGGACATACTGGGTTATAAGGGATTAATACCAGCTTTGTATTACCAGTAGGCATTTAGCCTGAAAATCCTAATGAAGATAGAGATTGGAGATAATTGTGTTTGTGTAATCTCAGCGCTCTACCAAAGAACCGCTTAAACCATTTCTACTGGATCTAATATAGGACTGAGGTTGAGGTAGAGTCTGTGGTGCTATGGCTCCCTTCTGTCGGTCCCACAGCTTGTCGGTTTGCAATCCGGGATAGACCACTGGTTGCCTCAGCTCCGTTATGCTGGTGCAACCCCAGACTTCCCCATCTGGCTCCAAAGAGGCCTGGTTTGTCCCCTCCGGTTCCCAGGTCACCTCTCTCCAAGAGGCGTCCTCCTGTCAGGAACACTGTCAGGCACGTCCTCTCTGGCTGCTTTCCCAGCACTGTCTGACTAAAATTAGCTCAACTGTAACTCAAGTCTCCTGCTCTACTCAAAGCTCCACCCCCTGGACCTACTGAATATACGGTCCCTATGCTAAGGGGGAAGTGTATGGGTGCTTAGGACAGACTCTACAAGGAACCCCAAATCCATAACTACGGAGGCACTACACCTTCTGCTTGGGGTGCAGTACCTCCCTGTGGCGCCTGGCCATAGGGCTCCACAGCTGACCATGCACATAATTTAGCGCGGTCAGCTGATCTAGTCACCATAGCAATCGCATCACGATCAGCAGACTTGATCTGGTCACGTGCCACAATTGCTATGGTGGCCAGATCAACTGACCATGCACATCACTCTAGCACAGTGAGCTGATCTGATGACCATAACAATTGCGTCACATGACCAGATCGGGTCAGATGATAGTGACGCAATTCCTATGGTGACTAGATAAGCTTATCACCTCTTTAATTCTTCGAAAAGTTAAAACCTTGAGGTTGCAAACCTTTCTTAAAAATACTTCTCACAGCAGAGAATATAAGAAAAAAATATTCAGCTCACCATTAATAATGAAGTCTGGCACTGGGTGTGGGCTCCAGGACCGTGCTCGAACTATAGGAGTCTATGGCCAATAAAAAATTGGTGCGATTGTGATCGTAGGAAAAAATTTTAATACTACTATGTTTTAGCACGTCTTAATAAAGATGGAATCTTAATCTTTACAGCACCTTTTATGGATTTTTTTGTTGCCGGTTTTACCTCTTTTTGATTTCTCACAGCTGAGTGTTTGTTACTATATATCGGGTCTAGCAAAAATAACTAAACAGTTTGGACTTGCAACTGTACAATTTACCTACACTGATACATTGTGACATTGTAGTAGGGCAGGAGAGAGATTAGTGCTGCTGATGTGTTTATCAGTATAGGATGCCATACAACTGATTTAACCCTTGGCTTTAAGTGACATAAATGTTTCAAAGTTTCATTTCATTCATTGGAAAAAAAAAACAGATCTTGAAAATAAGAAGGAAATGAAACACAACCGACATTTAAAAATTGCATTTTTTTTTTATTTTTAGAGAGGTTAAGCTTTATTTACGTAAGTCTAGGACGTCTTATAGCGGTCCATTAATATCCTTCGCCGAACTCTATTGAAGCAGATGGGGAGTAGAGGATTACAAGTAGCAATCATTTTCTCCTCTGTTTTCTCACATGAAACCAGAATGAGGCTTAAAAACTGAAATTGGAGTTTTAGGTCAATAGGTAAAGAATAGAAGTAAGTTAAATGAAAAGCAGATATCTACATTTTACTAAAGTGCTAAAAGAAACAGATTGAATTTATCCATCTTCCATTCAGGCAATATTTGTCACATTATAACCTTCTAATTTTGGTATAATACTTTAGGTATTCTGAAGATGAAGCTGATTGCTTTGAAATGCGTCAGCATTAAGTGATGTATTTTTCATATCTGTGACTATTCTCATCATTCTGGCAGCACAATTAGAACCCTTTTCATCTATCCTGATATTTTTGGTATAAACATGACTAAGGCCTGTTTCACATCTATGAGGTCAATGCGCTAGGCTGCTCTCCCTGCCCTGCGCCAGCGCAAATGCAAGCGCAGGGGCATTAGGGGCTTGGGCAGCATAGCGCAGGGATGCATAGATGCCCTGCATTTGCACTCAACTGCGCTTGGTGCCCCCATTATATCCTATGGCCGAGCACAGCCGAATGCGCGTTCTGGAAACTGGGAATCGCAAGTGAAAGTGGCAGACGCCACGGCGCATGTGCCTGCTCAGACGCACCCGTAAAACGTCCGATTAGGGATTTCCGGGTGCTAAGTGACAGGCGCAGGCGCCATGGCGTCTGCCACTTTCACTTGCGATTCCCAGTTTCCAGAACGTGCACTCAGCTGTGCTCGGCCATAGGATATAATGGCGGCACCGAGCACAGCCGACCGCAAATGCAGGGCATCTATGCATCCCTCCTCTAGGCTGCTCAAGCCCCTAAATGCCTCTGCACTTGCATTTGCGCTGGCACAGGGCAGGCAGAGCAGTCTAGTGCATTGACCTCATAGATGTGAAACAGGCCACAGTCTTTTGTGATTAGTTCCAATAATTCTAGGAGTGTTGATTATAGAAAATATCAAGTGTAAGGCGATGTTCACACATCTCCTCTGCTAGTATTTGTGGGTGTCAGCTAAATACTTAGTTTTTTCAGTGAATCGGAGATGCGTGAGCACCGCTGCTTCCTGGTGACACAGCTCCTGGTTACCTGGTTATGTTGATCGCTCATCGAGAATTGGTATCGATCGTCGTCTGAGTCGTGTCCGTATAAAAGGGATCATTTCAGAATCTCTATGGAAAGAAGTAGACATCTTACTTTGGCTGGAAGATGGTCTTTCTCCAGCAGATGTTACTCTTGCTTTCCCACGTAGCTCACGGACACAAACTGTTTTTCCCTTTCCACCACGCCTATTGCCCTTTCCACCAGCAGCAGGCCTTTTGCCACTCATTTTGTATGTGAAAAATTGACAACTCTGCAGTTGTTGGCAAAAAATATTCTGATGGAAATCGAGCACAGCTGAGTGGCCAAACAGTGCTACTAGGCACAAAAAATTATGTTTGCTAGGTGCAGTTAAAAATTAGTAGAATGAACTAAACTCAAGGTGTACTTGGTTGTATTACACGTGGCCTACACTACAGTGTTTTGTGGAAACTGCTTTTAGGCAAAAACTGATAGGTTTGCTAGGTGCAGTTAAAAATTAGTAGAATGAACTAAACTCAAGGTGTACTTGGTTGTATTACACGTGGCCTACACTACAGTGTTTTGTGGAAACTGCTTTTAGGCAAAAACTGATAGGTTTGCTAGGTGCAGTTAAAAATTAGTAGAATGAACTACACTCAAGGTGTACTTGGTTGTATTACATGTGGCCTATGTAATGTACAATAATTAGATCTGTCTCTTTAAGAAAACTAGGTCTGGTGTATCATGAGTAATGAGAAGAAGGAGGTGGGAAGTTAAGTTTTTAGTTTCACTTCGGAGCATGCTGAGGAAAGACTGTCATGTTATATGATGGAGAAAGATGGAAGAAAACATTATAGCCTTCACTACAGTTTTTTGTGGACACTGCTTTTACACACCCATACCTGGCAAAAACTAATAGAGACTGCTCTAACCTAGTCCTCAAAAGGGCTGCAATTAAAACTAGTCCCTGCTTCTATGAAGTAGCCCCGAAAAGGGCTGATAGACTACTAGTCCCTAGTCCCTATCCCTAATCGCCACTCCTATGGGGCAGCCCTAAAAAGGGCAGATATTACTAAGATTCGCGCCCTTCCTCCAGTCCCTACTCCCTAAACCTATCTATCTAACTTTGTAGTCGCTCACTAGCTGACTGAGAGAACACAATTTAGAGTTTGCACTGGTTAGCGCATGCACACAGCTGCAGCGGTGCCGTCTAACACCCTGCAGCAGCTATCAGCAAAATGGTGGCGATTGTTAAAATTGCCGAGTCTTATAGGGCTAGGACATGTGACAGACACAGCCAATCATGACCTTGGTTGTGTGAAAAAATGCACTTTGCAGTGTGGGACTGTGATTGGCTAGCAGCCTGAACCGCCCCACTGTACATGCTTCAGGAGAGAAAAAAAAAAAGCGACCTTATTGCTGCAGCTCTGATACAAGCCCCTCCTGCACAATATACACACAAACTGGATATTAACATTCATTTGCAGTATTTGGGCTAGGTTTAGGGTTAGGAAAATTAAGATTTTGGTGATCGAAGCGTTATCGAACATATACTAGAACTGCCAAATTTCCAGCAAATTGTTCTAATTCAGCGAATGACTCGAATAGAGATGAGCGGTGTTCGACTCAAATTGTTCGTCAATCTCAAATTCGAGTTGTTTTTGGCGGTGCTCGAGTCAGTCGCCAAATTCGAACAATTTGGTTCAAATTCGGCAATTCTAGAAGCTGTTCGATTTAGGTTCGAAAATGCGGCAGATGCGGTCAGAAAACCGCATCTGTCGCATTTTCAGCCAAAATAAACCGGTATTAAGTAATATAAAGTTTTAAAAAAAAAGAAAGGTATGCTCACTTGTCCGGCGGTCCACCGATGGCTCCGGCAAGGTCTTGTTGCTGATAGGACCTGTGGTGATGTCAGAAAACTGGTCACAAAACCGGTCACATGACCGGAGTTCCAGCGATAACCGATTTTGTGACGTCACCACAGGTCCTATCAGCAAGAGGACCTTGCCGGAAAAGTTAAAATACACATTTTTATGTTTTGTACACTTTCTTTTACTTAATTATATAAAACTAGCTGGGTGCCGATGCACATGCATCGGGATTCTAGCAGAGCGAGTCTCTGAATCGCAATGGCCGCTTCGCGGCCAATGCTTCGCGCTGCTAAGGCGACTCGCCATGCCCGCTGCGCGGGCATAGCGAGTCGCCTTAGAACTGCTCGCAATGACTGCTTCGGGCGTATCCACATGACCACGCTGACTCGCAGCGTGAGCGGACTCAAAAGGGGCAAAAAACCCATTCGTGATTATATAATAGATTAACATTTTTATACTTTGAACACTTTCTTTTACTTTGCTGCATGCAATGATGGAGAGCATACGAGATTTCAGATAGGAGAGGTATATTACTGAGTCAGATATTACCTGTCAGTCAATAACTGGAGGTAGAGAGAGAGTGGAAGAGTTATCATAAAACTAGGCTTTCTGAAAAAAATATTAAATTCGTTTTCTACAACAAAGGTAAGAATTTAATCTAATTTACAATGACTTTGCTCCCTTAGTTTGGGATAGAAATAATTCCCCTTTTACAGCTTTCTACAACTTTCTACACACGAAAATAGCTCTACCGTTCAGTCAATTCTTGCTTATTCGGCGCTTAAATAACACTGCTGAAGGTTTTGAAAAGCAAGCTGATACACTCGTCAAGAACTTGGTCCACAGCGGATACTCGCCCTTAATTCTGAAAAAAAGCTAAAGAGAGGGCTAGTCAGCACTCGTTTAAGGATAAAAACATATTAACAACAAGTATTACGAACGGTAATGGTCAGTCAAAAAAATGTCATTTTAATTTCAAATATGGTCCAATGTTCAATACTATCACAGCAGCTGTAAAACGGCATCGGCATGTCATTGAAGGAGACAAAGCATTTTCTAAAATATCCCCACAACTGGTAGTAACTTATAGAAGAAGCAAGAACCTTGGTGACTTGTTAGTACAGAAAAGGATTACAGAACCTGCCAAAAGTGGTACTTGGTTAGGGTTTAAATCATTAAAAGGTAATTTCAGATGTGCACACTGCAATGGGTGTCAATACCGAGACAGGCCCTAGTGTTAAAATCGGGGGGCTCTATAATAAAACGCATGCGTTTATTAACTGTCGTACTAAATGGGTTGTTTATATTCTGTGGTGCCCCTGCCAGAGGTATTATATAGGAAACACTATACGACCCATGTTCATAAGGGTAAGAGAGCATTTCAATTCAGTGTTGACCGGAAACGCTTCCCCCAGACTGATCCAGCACGTCCGTGACCACCATAAGGTGATCCAAAGGTGCTGCGGTTTGCTGGGATAGAGAGAGTATTCTTCTCAAAAAGAGGAGGGGATATACACAAAAATTATTACAGACTGAGGCTAATTGGATCCTAAATACCAATGCACAAGGACCTCTAGGGTTAAATGACAAGATCGATATAGCTGTTTTTTATGAGGTTGTTTTTGAGTTTTTGGCCTTGATGCAGGTCTGCATTTTAACCTTCATATTTTTCCTCTGATCTGTCCCCTTTTGGTTGTGTCCTCTTAATTTCCTTTATCTGTGATCTTGCTCCTTTAAACTGGTTCTTCAGTGTAATCATACTATGTCTATTGTTTGTCGTTATGTTGGGGATGGTTTAGCGCTGGGTACAGCACGGTGCTGTTCCTTAGCCTTACTTTGCATTTATGACATTCACCCTGTGTAAATGTCAGCCACAGTAGTTTCTATTATACTGGATCATGTTAGGTCTTTTTTCAGCTTTCGCTTTAGGCCCTGTGACAGGATGAGGAAGGTGTAGGTCCTGGTGTAAATACTTTGGCGTGAGTATACTGTATAGAGCTATGTTTCTTTTTATAGTTCTGATTATACATATAAAAAATATATATGACACTTGAGTCATAATTATGGTGCCATGCCAAGAATATCTTTCTTTTGCATCCAGTTCACGTGACATTTAGCCAGTATTATTAGTGATTATTAGTGGGGTATGTTTACCTTTAAATATTTGACTAGACAGGTTTAGCCTCTGCTTGCATAGGCTGGTCGCATAGCGACCTGCGCAATAGAACGCCCCTGGTATTGCGCCTGTCTCTGGACCCTCCCCACGCTGTTGAATTCTATTAGTTTTGATTTTGTACATGTATGTGTATATCTATTGACTTGCCTTGTTATAGTTGATGAGTGATAAGTTGCAATTTGTTGTTTAGATTCACAATTGTTTTTAAGAATCTCTGTGCTAATGGTGATGTCACTGTAGGATGTAGGCTCCTCTATATAGGAAATGAGCTACACCGCCATTAGCTTGTGACCCGTGGAAGCGCAAGTAGCGCGAAACGGTGCCGTCGTCACCTCAGCTATCTCCCTCCCTGCACCATGTAACTTACAAACGTGATTAAAAGCACAGCAACACACCGGTGATGCCGTCTCTTCTATATTTGGATTTCGCTACATGTGATTTTGTCACTGGCACCCCATTACCTGGGACTCACTGTTCGATTGGTTCCTTTCTGAGGCTATTTGTTATACTGGTGCCCCACTCCTTCTCCATTCCTTGCTTTCTACAGCTTGGGCCTAATATATGTGATAGGTTTCTGCATTGACCATGTCCCATTTATAATAATAGGGTATTACCCAAATGACAATGGATAATAAAAAAGTGAGGAGTCAATGAACTTATTGGTTGTTTTGAGAAGTCACAACGCTCTTAAATGCATAACAAAATGAAGCCTATTATTTCTCAATAATTAACTCTCCAAGAGTCTTCAATGCCATGACAGCACAGAATTTACAACCGTATGGCTCCTTTCATATTATAAGGCAAAAAGTGAGGCACTGTTACTTTCTAGGCCACATACAGGGAGTATTAATAATTCCATGGGGGCAATACTGCTTTCTAAGGGGAGTAGTTGTAGGTAATATATTACTATGTGAGTCAACGACAATAACAATTTTACTGTTTTGAGACACCAATTAGATCAAGATTACAGCACGGGTCTTTTACTGTGTCACCATCTGGGAGAAAGTATGGAGTTCTATTTTGCACTTATATTTCGGGAGGCATGGAACCTGTAACCAGATTTTTTTTATAAAGTAGGACCAGCACCGTTAAGGCCTTATCTACAGCACACTAGAATACTGTATATAAGTCCACAATGTTCTTTGTAAGGCAACAAAATAACTTTTATCTTACGAGGCGGTCCGGTCTTATGTGTGTCTCTGATCTTGATCCGACGCCTCCTGTCTTCTCGTGATCATTGTCCTCCTTCTCTGCATCATATGGATGATGTTTTGTGTGACATCCACACAGTATCCTCAATTGAACTCCTGCACACGTGCACTTCTAACTATCTGCTAAGGGCAGAGCAAAGTATTGTAGTGTGCAGACTTTGGCACTCTATGAACTTTCTCCGAATAAGCACATTACAGTACTTTGATCCACCCACAGCATAGGAAAAGAGAAGTGTGACTGCACAGGAGGCAGATTGAGGACACTGTGTGAGGTCATAAGATGATTTCTTCCACATGAAGCACGAAAAAAGGAGGCACCAGAACAAGACCAGAGATGACTATTGGATCACCCCATAAGTGAGTATAATAAGATCTATTTTTTTTGTCTTGCACAGAAAATTAGGAACATACTTAATGGATAACTATATTAAATGTACAAATATTTCTAGGGGTAGAGGCAACATGGTTTGTGTAGATTGGGATTAAAGTGGGAATAGCGCTGGAAACGTGAGATATGACGTGTTTGTTTGCAATTGCTGCAATGACTTAAAAGTATATTTCCCCTTGCTGACCCCATAGCTATGCCTTTTGACTTTGGGCATTTATGCCTGATAATATCAGCCCTCAGCAGTCTGCTTTACCTTTGCTGGTTATCAAAAATAAGGAGAACCCAACACCTTTTTTTTAAATTATTTATTCAGTTAAAACAGACTCAACACCCTTTGATGCCACATGAAAGGCACTAAAGGGTGCAAGTGTAGAATATGTAGGGGGTGGGACATTACTTTGCTTTGGTCAACTTACTGTTTATTCTGCTTCCAGTCTTTCAACCAACTTTATTAAGACAAATACAGATGCATCAAAAATGTGTCAAAAATGCATGCATAAAATTATAAAAAACACAATGAAAAACATAAGTGAGTAGAGGTGTGGGGTTGATGCAGATATTCAGTGTATTAAAGCCTGAAAAAACGTTATCGTGTACACATATCCTAACAGTGGCAAACCATGCAGGGTGGGGACACAAGCATGGTGCTCGAGCACCCGTGATACTAGATGAATAATGAACGTATATGAGCACCCCAATCCTAGATCAACTATCGAGCAGTGCAAGCATGCTCGCTCACTGCTAGTAGGTAGACATATAAGATACCCCTACTTGATTAGTAAAACATGTGTAAATACAGACATGCATTGTGAAATGCCTGTCTTTATTAGGCTAGGGTCACACTTGGGAGCCTGCATCCAGTAACTGGATGCATTATTGGACCAGTTTTTCCCCTTGTCTGGTTGGAGGCATTTTTACTGGATCAGGTACCTGATCAGGTACGTGATGGTACCTATATGTACCATCAGGTGCTGGACCAGGTTCCCATAGGGTCCCATGTTAAAAAACTGATCAGGTTTTGCTAAAAAGCCAAAAAATGTTGCAGACCTTATTAAAACCTGACTTCTCAAAAACTGGATCTAGTAGACGGATTGCACTTTGGCAAACAATTGTTTACATTGGAGTCTATGGGTTAGGTATCCTGATCAGGTTTTTAGGATGAAAAACCGGATTCAGTAACTGAATTGCAAACACAAGTGTGACCAAGGGCCTTAATGTTTTTCCTGTTTTATTAACAAAATTCATCATAAAGGACATACCCAAAAATGCTAGGTAGATTCACATTAAAAAAGACAGCACTTGCACTGGGGTTGCTGTGTTAGTATTCTATATGGATTTAAAATGTGGCAAGTAAAAATGATTTGAAAGAGAACAATATTGTTTGTGTCTTGTACTCTTTGAGAGGTAGACAATTGCAGTTAAATTTGGTGTAATTTTCTTTTGTATTTAAAAAAAAACATTGATTCCCCTTTACAAAATGGATTGTACAAGAAATGCAAAAACCTCCATATAGTGATTTGTGAGAACTTAGCACACCATCTCTGACTTTTACCATTTAAGTTTGTGCTATTTGCTGTTATTTAGTGAATTGCTGGTTTTAATAATATGATTTAATCAGAGGGACAAATTCAGCTAAATGCAAGGACAATCCCAGCTAGGGTGTACTCCTGGATCTAAGTACCAGTGGTGGTGCATAGCGAAGTTTTAATAGGTTAGGGCACACTTACTTGATTCGTTCTCCCATCCAGATCCGCATCCAGTGAATGTATAGGCTTAAGTTTGGCCCATCATTTCTAGGGTGCACCCCCCTATGAGACATGCTACCCACTCACTGGCAGCTCGGACTTAACTCATGGTAGTATTGCGCTGTGGCTCTGTCACTTATAAAATAAAAGGGACTCCACATAGACAATGCGTGTACATCCTCACTATCTGTGAGAATAGGGCGCTACAGCCCCAGGACGGCTACAAGGATTCCAGAGACGTAACCAGGGACCAGGCCTCATGAAAGGTCTTCTGGGAAGTCTGCAGAGGAAAGGAAGAGCAAAGGTCCAGTCGATTTTTTTTAAGTACCTGGTCCTATGATGTTTGGTGGAATAGGCTGTTGGGTCAGTTAGCCTTTATACTGTACATGGAGCCATTGAAGCTCCATGTAGAGAGGCCAGCAGGTTGTAGGTTAAAAAGTTTGCACATTTATATTAAAATATGTGATACCATTTATGGGTGTTTGGGTGGATGGTGCGTAACTATCAGTGGATATGCAGTATAGAGGTTAGGTGTTTTATTCCTGCATGGAAATTAACCTTTTCTGTTTCTGAGAACTTGTGTGACGTGATTTACATGGGGTCCTGGCCATATTCTGTGGCATCTGCTTCTATTATTTCTACAGTGGCAATAGTAATGGGTAAAGATAATTAAAGACATATTTGTGGTATACTATAATAAATGTTATGATGCATGTTATGGCTAGGTCAAACTGTTGTTCTTTGTTAAATCTGATCGGTTTGAGGTAATAGGGTCAATAGCATAGAGAAAGTCGATGGGATATGGGTACCGATTGCTTTAAGATCCGGGTATGCTGGATCTGCAGCATACATAGAAAGAATATGGACATGCTGTTTTAGGAGGGTTTGAACATCTTATAAATTTGGGGGTAACTGCATGCTCAGGATGTAACTATGAAGCAATGGGGTTACCGTATATTTGTTCATCCCTACGGCAAGTTCGTAGTAGAGATTACAGCTGTATAGTGCGACATTTACAAAGAATAGGGGGCAGGGGTCCATTGAGTTTATGAATCTAAATGTACACGGGCAGCCGATCTATCTACAACGTGCTACAGTATCTGCGGACCGTCAGGGACCCCACGTTCAAGAAATATTACACTCGACGAAAGCCGCTACTGATAAGGGGCTTATTAACCATGGAATGCCTATTGGGGGCTAGTATGTCTGAGGGGAGTGTCATCCCCTAAGACCTGCCCACCAATTATGTATATCATTTAATCTCTTATGAAGGCTCACATCTATGCATCATCCCCGCAGAGGCGTACAACATGTACGCTCCGCATTGGCTCCCGGATACACATCCGAGACGCCCCTCATACGGTTGCCGGATGCTTCATCCACACATTTGGCCATATGAAGTGTATGCAATTGGCGGTTGATCAATTGAGCCATTAGTGGTGGGCTGTATATGATATGGGAGCCTTATGGGGGGGCTGTATATGATATTGGAGTCCCATCTCATACAGCCTCCCATACCCCATACAGTGCTCATATCATATACAACAGCCCGCCATAGGGCTCCTATATCGTAGGCTGCATATGATATGGGAGCCCTATGGGGGCTGTATATGATATGGGAGTCCCATATCATATACAGCCCCCCTAATGCTCCATAGGGCTCCCATATCACATATAGCCCCATAGGCTCCCATGTCATATACATCCCCCCATAGGGCTCCAATAATGGGAGCCCTTTAGGGGTCTATATATGATATAGGAGCCCTATAGGGTTGCTGTATATGATATGGGAGCCTATGGGGGGCAGGGCTGTATATGAGATGGGAGTACATGTCATCTCATATACAGCGCGCAGCCCCCCACATAAGGCTCCCATATACAACCCTCCGGACTCCCATCACCCCAACCCCACCCCCCACATCACTATTTTTATATTTACATTACATCTGTTTTTAAGTTACTGTTGTCCTCTCCCTCCTGATGTCTCTTCACACTCTTGATGTTTCTTCCCAACTCTGGGCTCCAGCCTCCCTCCTCATCAGCAGTGTCCCCAGACAGACCCCAGCTTGCACCGCAGCCGCAGGGACTCAGCCTCAGCACTCACTTCTGAGTCCCCCTGCAGGCCTGCCTGCCGAGCTGATCTGCAGTCGGCAGACGCTGTCTGAGACTGTCTGAGCCTGAGGGCGAGATCCACACTGCGACCCTGCTGGCTGCTGCAGCTGCCGGCCTGCCGCCCCATGTCATGCGCTGTGACTGACTGAGGAGGTAAACTAACCGCGCTGCTACACTGAGGTGGAGCTGGAGCTGAGGTGCGGTGGCCACCTCAGCTCAGCCTCAGCCGCCGAGTCAGAGTCAGTGTGTGTGACACACATAATAAATACAGCAGGTGCGCGCGGCGAGCGCACAGTGCTGCGCTCACCCTTTCCTTATGAGGGGGGGGCAGCCTCTTGGGGGGGCAGCTGCCCCCCCCTGCCCCACGCTGGGTATGCCCATGCTCCAGCTACATCATATCACAGATCAATCACACAGAGCCTGTCATGGCTGCTTCTGGTGTAATAGTGTTGTGCATACGAACGTTTTAGTAAGGCTAGGGACACACTTAAAACTTGAATTGTGTTCTCCGCATCCAGATCCGGATGCAGTGAACGCTATTGTAGTCCCACACATTGCTTATGAAAAATGTATGGAGGGAACCGCATTGCGATAACCGGATTGCTCAGGATGTGTAATCCTGAGCAATCCGTTTCCCGTATACTTTGCTTATCCCGGCTACCGCCGAGTGCTTAAACTGTTGAAAAAGCTGTATTGTTAATATTAATTTTGGCCATCATTTCTCTAGGGGTGCCCACCCCCCCCTAGAGACATGCTACCCACTCAAGTGGGCATGTCAGGGGTTAATTCCTCATGTACAGTATTGCCGAGTCCTGTCAACTCTGTACAACTTTTATCAATTAACCCGCAGCTCCCCTGACAGCTACGCATACTATACCTTTTGTAGGTATAGTATGTGCGCTGTCCGAGGTCCTGAAGACTTATACAGTAAGATCTATGGGCAGCGCTACAGAGGACCCCAGGGACGGCTACCAGAGGACTTACCAGAGACGTAATCCAGGGACCTCAGGGACCATGAATGAAAAAGAGGAATCTCTCTCCTGCTCTGCAAAGAAAGAAGTATGAGCAACAGGCTCCAGGTCCGGACTTTTTTGCTCAGTGTTGTCGTGAATCTTTACTGTGTGCACACATGTTAGGGTGCAGTATAAGCCTCTGTAACCAGACCATGGTAGCCATGCAGCCCAAGTAGCAGAGGCCAGCAAGGTTGTAGGTATAGTGTAGTTTCACATATTTATTGCTTTACAAATCTGCTGAATACCCATTTATAATAGTTGGGGTGGTGCGTGCCTTAACATCCCAGCTAGGAACTGAAGTGATTGTTAGGTGAGCTTTATTCCCTGCCTGATAATAAACCTTTTTCCTGTTTCTGCAGTCTTGCCTTGTGTACCATGATTTACACAGTGGTGGTGCTCTGGCCATCACTTCTGTGGCATCTCTTCTATATCTCTTTTTCTACAGTGCTGTGCAAATTAATTGTGAAAAAGCAAAAAAACACATATTTTTGAATACTTAATAATAAAATGTTATAATGCACTGTTAGGCTAGGGTCACACTTGCGTTTTTCTTTTTTTTAAATCCTGATCCGGTTTTGAGCTTTCAAAAAGCTCAAAACCAGAGCAGGAAACGCTCCTCATAGGAGCCCATTATGGTAACCAGATTGCTTTACAAGCAATCCGGTTACCGGCTCCGGATCTGCAGCCTGCGTGAAAAATCATGCAGACTGCAGTTTTCGGAGCGGTTCTAACATCCTAATGCGGTAACGCATTGCTCAGGATCTGTAATCCTGAGCAATGCGGTTACCGTATAGTTTGTTCATCCCTACGGCAGTACGTATAGTATAGTATGTACTGCTGTCCGATGTCCTGTAGGCATTTACAGCAGATCTATAGGCAGCGCCCTCCATAGATCTACTGTAAATGCCTACAGGACCTCGGACAGCGGCAGATACTATACGTACATTACGTACAGTATCTGCGCAGCTGTCAGGGGAGCCACGGCTTCATTGAGAAAATTGTACAAAAGCTGACAATAGCCGGCTTACTGTACAGGGGTTATTAACCCATGAAATGCTGTCCTGAGTGGGCAGCATGTCTCTAGGGGGGGTGGGCACCCCCTAGAGACATGTTGCCCACAATTATTATTAATATTTAATCTTTTATGACAGTGCTAACAGTTTGCTCATCTCTGCGGCAGCAGGGATGAGCAAACTGTACGGTAACCGCATTGCTCCGGATTACACATCGGAGCATCGTTGCCGATGCGGCTTCATCCACACATTTGCCTGCAAATGTGTGTGATGGCAATTGCGGTTAACGTATCCAAATCTGGATGTGGTAACTGCAATTGCAATACCAAATGTGACCCTAGCCTAACATACTAATTTTAGTAAGAAATATGTCCTCCTTTAGCAGATATGAGATTTTCAATGCGTTTTGGCATTGATTCTGCCAAGTTTTTTAATAAATTCTTCAATTCTTCATCATGGAAGCACACTTGTATGGCGATTCCTCTTACAGTCAGACTTATATGTTCATTAAGATTAGTCATTCTAGACCTCTTCGTGGAGTAACATCCATTTTTACAGGCACGAATCACACTGAGAGAAAAGAGTACACTAAACCACTCCTCACAGAAACAAGCTCTCAACTGAAGCTGAGGGGGCAGCTAGCTGTATTTTCTGACTAAACCAGTCAAACCACATTTTGTTACTCAAGGTTGTACACTCACACCTGTTCAAGAGCAGTTAAAACTGGTTTGAATCACTGACTGGTAACCCAACTTACGATCTTACTTAAAAAAATGCTTTGTCCCAATTAATTTGCACAGCACTGTATTTTCCTATGGATGGAATCTCTGTATTATTCTTGGCATATTTACAGACTATTACACTCTTTTTCTTCAGTATTACAGTTGTACAACACATTACTGTATGTTCCGATGATTTAAAGCTTTCTCTTCTAGCCTCTATTGCTAGGTTTGAGCTCTGATGTCTTCTCTCTATCTGAATCCTCCTAAATTATCTGATGCTTTCTTGTAGGCTCTAATATTTTCTCCTGATTGCCCAGGCTATACCATGTGATATTATAAGTGCAAATCCTTATAGGCAAGCCTGTAAAGCCGTACCTAAGGTCATCACCAGCTCTCTGTGGCTGAAGCAGTCTTCTGTATTGTGTAAAATGGTAATGTCAATTCTTCAAATTTGCCAGAACCTTTGAATTTCATGTAATTCAGCATATTCCTTATGCATTCTATTGATCTGCTTATCTCAATTTGATAGGTGATGTGCGTTATTTATGAAGCAACCACCTTATTTTTTGTTCTGCAATTAGGTTCTCTTTAGTTATGAACCAAGGCAAGTGTTTAAACCTTGGAGGGCAATGATCACCAATATATCTCTGAACAATACTTTACTAATTTTGTGCTTTCTTTCTTCTAACATATATGCAAAAGTCTCTTCAGAGAGGAAGTAGACTTGAACTACAGTGCCACCTATTGGAAGTAGCAACCACTTAGATGTTAGCATATAGATACAGATTCAAAATTGGTTACAAAACAGAATGTAAACCCAGGGAAGCAAGAACAGTACAAGTTTAGGGCCTTATTCACAAAGCCATGATTTTTCTTGTACATAAGATACAAACAGTTGATCATCAGTGTTTTTGTTATATAAGCAAGTGCCCACCATCTGAGTTTTATTTGGGATGAAAGAAATAAATACATTTTAATGTTCTCCTGTATGGTAATCACAAACAGCACACTTATTTCGCTGATTGTGCGGCACATTTGCGGCAAGCCCCATACATATGTCTATGGTGCTCGCGGCAGGTGACGGCAAGTGCGGTTTACGGCCCATGCAGTGTATTGTTAGGTTGTCAAAACTCAGAAGGCTTCTGTGATATCAACAATGTGATTAATAGTAAATATAGAGAGGGAAGATTTTGCAGTGGAATTGACATCTACTAGAATGTTACAAAAATCCCTATTAGACAAAATGCTGACTTTTTTTGTAATTACCTTGTGCCTGGATTTACCAAAATGATGGCTGCTGGCTACCATTCTTAAAAACCATAAACCGCCTAGAACCATACCAAAAACAGCAAAAGTTAAAAAATGAAGTACAAATAAAGTTATAATCCCCTTGCCACTCAGCTCTCTGGGTTGTCCGTTCCTCACTGTCAACGGACTGGTCTCCTCAAGCTAAGCTGGTACTTCTGACTCTTAACGAGACCAAAAATGGTTTTGCAAATACACAGGAAAAGTAATGGTGTATATTATGATGTTACGTCATTGTGAACATATGTGAGCTTGCACAGAACCCCTTAGTCCTTATCATAGTTAGAAGTCCAGGCCTAGTGTGAGAGAACCAGACCGGTGATGGTGATGAAAGGAAGAGGTGTCGTGGTGAGCAGTCGAGATGAGTATAAATATTTTTATTTGTTACATCTTACATTTCGTTTGCTTTAGGGTCTAAATATACTCCAGAACATACTAAGCTACATTACATTGGTATAATAAAACTTCTCTGTGAAACGAATTTTTGGATTATTTAAAGAAACTAACAAATTAGAATTTTGCCAGATCCTCTCATCTCTAATAGGAAGTGTACTCTGAGTTTGATTTCTAATAACAGACTGTGAAAATTGCCTCTTTAGATAGGAAAAAGTCTTGAAATCTAGTGAATCCCTATTGGAAATAGGAAACCTAAAGGTACCATCACATGTGGCAATATGGCTTCCATATCGCCGGCAATTTGATGTGAGCGCGCAAGTTTCGGGAACTTTTTTGCACATCGCCGTCGCTCTGTCACACATAGAGATCTCGCCTGCGTTCTACAACGATCCTGCGTTCCAGAAATCGCCTGCAGAAGACCAGAAGCAATCTTCCTTTCACACATTGCCGTGTCATAGCCACAATCGTAGCAGTGATGTCACCATACTGTTTAGATAGGGGCATGCTAGAGTGCTTTTCACCACGCCCCTATCACTGCAATTGGTGGACACAACTGCGTTCCCATTGGTGAGCCTTGCGTGAACGCACAGGTCATCAAATAAGGCGCCTTGGACATGGCCAGCCAATCAGAACGCAGTATCACCCACCAAACACCGCAGATGCAGCGTGGAAAACACAACATACAGGCACTCCTACTTGATTTGTTTCACGACCACTGTGTACATCGCCCTTGCCCTGTCACACGCCACCATTCGCAGAAATCACCTGGTGGTTATCGCCTGATTTCACTGCAGTGCAGGGTGATCAGGCAACGCTCCACCGGCGATTTCTCGCCATAAAATCGCCCTGTCTCATGCCACTACGCACAGGCGATGTCGCTTCCACATCGCCGAAATACATGAATTTATGGCGATATGGAAGCCATATTGCCGTGTGTGGCGATACCTTAAAAGTCAATATCTACTCTTTAACATTCCTTGCCACATGACTTAGGACAAAGGCCAAAACAGAATCTCAACTTGCAGACAGTGTTTTAGGGTATTGCTATCAGTGCAAATTATGAGATCTAATTTGGCTACAAAAGAGGCTTATAACTGGTATTCAAGGGGTAAAGTTTTTTTCTGTGGAGAGTGACATGTCTAGCTTGCCTGGGTGAGGAGGCGGATGAGCCACACAAATTGCCTCTTCAGAGAGGAAGAGTACTTACACTCTAGTGCCACCACTCCTGTACCTGTACGTCCTGATCGCCTAGATTTAGTGTACTTGTTCTTGTCTCCCTCATCCTCATGTAAAGCGCCATGGAACCCAATGGCGCTATATAAATAAATAATAATAATAATAATAATAATTTGGAAGTATGATAGCTATCATAAAAGTCAATATCCAAGGGGCAACGTTTCTCTTTGTGAAGATTGACATTTGTGCAGTATAATTCAAGTCCTCTTCCTCTCTGAAGAAGCAATTTGCATATTTAATTTTCCAGAAAAGCATTGCATGGTTCATAAGACTCATTGCCCAGGCAAGGGGAAACGTTACTCCTTGGATCCTAATGGTAGACTGCAAATAGATTGAGAGTGTGGTTGAAGCTTTTAGAGTTTCGTTCTAAGTACTTCAAGTGGTTTCTATTCAGTGACTGTAATTCCATGTGTAATATTTGCCACTGATTTGTCAGACTTTGATTCCAGAAAAGGACTCATGGTGAGATTGTCGTATATAACATTACTTAGAAGTTCAGTAAAGACAAAGTTAAACCTCTTCAAAGCGTTCATTGTTTTCATTATGGCTTCCTTACCGTTAAAGCTCTGATTGGAGTTTTTACTTTAAAAAAACCCCAACCAAACAAACAAATACTTATTGTTCCTAATTTGTAACCTAATTTAGATGATAGAATTTATTGAGCAGCTGTGGATGTATCTGTTCCTGTTAAAATATTTCAGTCTTAAAGTGATTGTGATTCAACTCGATAAAGTAGTTACATTAAATCCCTCTAAAGCAGCCGTCACACGCACAGATATCTTGAACGATATTGTAAGCGATCACATGCACGCGCGATCGCTTACAATATCGCTCACATCGCTGGTGAGATGTCACACAGACAGACTCACCAGCGATGTGGACCAGCGATATCGCTGGTAACTATGGTACACATCGGGTTACTAGGCGCCGCGCGTCGCTTAGTAACCCGACGAGTACCATAGATACCATCTCCCAGCATAGGCTCTGCCGCTGGGAGATGGATCATCGTGGTGTCATACACCACGATGAAGCAGATCGTGACATCGTTCATCGCAAGATGTGAGCTCCGGAGCTCAGATCTGCGATGTCACGATCAAGCGATTTTACATAGTAAAATCGCTTGATTACATGCAACGATGCCAAAACGATATCGCTTAAGCGATCAAAAAGGAGATCGCTTAAACGATATCGGGCAAGAAATCGTTCCGTGTGACGGCCGCTTTAGGCTGCTTTCACATCAGCGGTAATCGCTGATCGCGGCAGTTGCGGTGAAAAAACCGCAACTGCCGCGATTACTACATAGCGGCTGCGATCGCGGCACATTTGCAGCAAGCCCCATACAATGTCCATGGGGCTTGCGGTAAATGTGCGGCAAGTGCGGTTTCGGCACCTGCGGCAGGTGCGGCCGCGAAAAAAACGCGGTATGCCGCGTTCTTTTAGCAGCCTCACCTGCCGCAAGTGCGGAAACCGCACTTGCCACACCTGCCGCACACTTACCGCAAGCCCCATTGACATTGTATGGGGCTTGCCGTAAGTGTGCCGCAATCGCGGCCGTTATGCAGTAATAGCGGCAGTTGCGGTTTTTTCACCACAACTGCCGCGATCAGCGATTACCGCTGATGTGAAAGGGGCCTAATATTGTTAATACAGATTAAAATACATTTAAAGACCCAATTGTACCTTAAATGATACTCATTCTCAGTTCTCTTTTGATTAAAAAAAAAAAAGCTGAGACCAAATTTTTATCCCATCACTTGGCAGATCTGTTTTTAGATCATATTTACAGTATATTCTATCCTGCATTAATAATGGATAACAACAGACAAAATACAACCAAAAGAAGTCATTTTTGCACATCATTCATAAACTTTTCCTATCTCATCAAATATTTAACAACATTCATCCCTTCTTCTTGTTTCATAACATTGCAGAATGTTGTAAGTTGAAATCACAAGGAATATATCTTCACTCCAATTCTCACGCTCTAAAAATTTTCATTATCTTTTATATGTCTTAAATTAGTATACAGCTTAAAATAGCCCTGCCTGCACAATATCTGCACACTAACATAAATGGAAGGCCTGATCATACTGGACATCTATTACCTTAATCAACATTTCAGATTTTTTGATCATATCTGTATAGCAGTAGGATGCATTTATTTATTAACATTTGGCCTATGAAACGCCCCAGACCATAATGTGCACCCAGATTTTAGAGGAGGAAAATAGGGGGAAAACATTTGAAGCAAAAAATGTGGTCATGACACACTCTTATGGGGGAATCTGCTGATGACACTGTTATTGGGGTAATGCATCCAAATATGTAACAATGTCCTCCATCTAGGTATATATGTCCCCCATCCTGGTATATGAGCCTCCATCCTGGTATATGTGATGTGCCCCATCCTAGTATTTGTGCCCATCTGGTATATGATCCCTCATTCCTTGTATATAAAGATAGTATATAGACAGTATACTTTGAAATGACAAAAAATAGAAACGAAGATAAACTATGGAGATTTAACTCTTCATCCCCGGAGTCTTCATGGGCATTGGGTTACTCTTTGTGCGTCCACTGTTGATGCTGATGGATAATATTCAGGGTGAACACTGTAGAATGAATGCAAATATATTAATATAACGTTTTTAGAAAAAAAACTGATGAATGAATAGTGATTTTTTACAATCATACTTATATTTATATGTTTCACATATTTTTTATGATAATGTTGTTTTAAACTATTTTCCAAAGCTTGAGAACTTAATGAATGAACAATGCTGCTGAGTCTGACTGATTGGGATCAAGCCAATTAGGAAAATCAGGGGCGGAGGCATACCGTACACTGCATATAAAATCCAGAAGCTATTGCATACTTCTATACATAAGATGAAGGCCTTTTAATTTTAACAATTGTGGCCGAAACGCGTTGTTTTATGAATGTTTGTGAACTATTGATTTGATTTTTATGAATAAACCTGAGAAGGAAAAGAAACTGAAGCCTATTCTATGGTTCCTAATGCGGGAGCGCTCGCCTGCCCGGATAATTACCTCTGATCCTTGTATATGAACTCCATTCATGTATATGTCCCCCATCCAGGTATATATCGCCCCCATCCTGATGTGTATGGCCCCCATCCTGGAATATATGACCCTAATCCTGGTATATATGATTCCGCACACAAAAGAAAATAAATGCTTATTCTCACCATTCATTGCTCTCGTGCAGCGCGCTTTCTTCTTCTCATGCCTGCAACTGACCAGCGTATAAGTGTACAGCACATGACCACAGTGTAATGTGCCATGCCCCCATACATCATCAGCTACCAGGATATTCACCGCGCCCATACCCTGGATGATGTGTTTGGGAAGCAGTGAATATCCACTATCTTTAATAGCGGGCACATGTAATCACATGCAGCTGCAGCTGTGGTTATTTGGTAATTGTGAGTGCCCATTTTTTAAGGAATTCCATACGTGTTGCTCTCGGCGCCAACTTTAGTGCTGTGCTAAGAGGTGTGTAGGGATGATAGGCAGAAGAAGCAGCATATATTAGATCTCTTACATAACTAGTGCACATGATCACTCAGCAGCCACTGCTACAGCCTGGTCTTTCCTCCGGTGACCCACTCCACCTCTCCCTTCCCCCACAGCAGGGTACCATACATCCAGACTGGGTAATCATGTGTGCTCGGCAGCTATTTCAGATATTTAATATACGCTGCCCCCTCTCCCCATTACCCCTGCACATTATCCCACTTATCTCTCAGCACCAGCTTCAATGCTGAGAGGTGATGGCCAGGGTGAAAAGTGGATATTAAAGGGAACCTGTCACCCCCTTTGGGAATCTTAAACTGTTCCCACCAGCTTGAACATGATGTAAATGGGGTTCTTGTAACCCCTCTATGTGCCCAGACTATGTGCCCAGTCCCCCTCATACTTAAGAAATCAATTTTTATTCTCTGCCTCACTGTATCCTAAAAGGTTCGGGAGGCATGTTCTCCAGTCCCAGGGTATAAGGTCCTCGCCACCCGTTGCTAGCAAAACCGACCTTATTGCTGTCCCTGCCTTTGGACGGCTGCTGAGTGACAGGAGCACTCACGCCTGCGCAGTGGAGCAGGTCACCGTGCTCCATTGAATATGGTGCCAAAGTCTCGCAAGACTTCACAAATCTCGTGAGACTTTGGCGCTATCTTCAATGGAGCATGGGGACCTGCTCCACTGCACAGGCGCGAATGCTCCTTTCACTCAGCAGGTGTTCACAGGAGGGTGTGGCAAGTTTGAAAATGCAAGGCGGGTTTTGCTGGCAATTGGCGGAGAGGACCTTATACACTGGGACCAGAGAACATACCTCCAATACAGCAAGGCAGAGAATAAAAATTGATTTCTCAGGTATGAGAGGGACATCTGGGCACATAAAGGGGTTTCAACAACCCCATTTACATCATGATTAAGCTGGTGGGCACAGTTTAAAATGCCTAAAGGGGGTCACAGGTTCTCTTTAAATTTTCAAAAACAGCGGGCATACATGATCACTGGTAGATATGTTGCAGCCTGCTCCTGCCTCCGGTGATCCTGATCCACTGCCATTAACCCCCATAGCCACAAGCATATGATTATATGATCCCCATCCTTGTATATATGATTCCCCATCCTAATATGTATGGATCACATCCTGGAATATGATCCCCCCATCCTCATATATATACCCCCTGTACTGGTATATATGATCTCTCACACATAAAAAAACAAACGATTATTCTCATCGTCCATTGCTCCACTGCGACGTCTTCTCATGTTGGTAGCTGACCAGTGTGCAAGTGCGCAGCATATGACATCACTGTCATGTGTTGCACCCATATATGCCATCAGCTGCAAGGATATTCACTGCTCCCATGCCTTGGTTGATGTGCATGGAAAGCATTGAATATTCACTATCTTTAATAATGGGCACACACACTGACACGTGGCTGCAGCAGCAGTTGTTGGGTGATCGTATGTGCCTGCTTTTTTAGAAATTCACTATGGCCTTGTTCACACACAATTTACGTTTTTTTTAGCACTCCTAAAACCACATGCGTTTTTTTAAGAGTGCTAAAAAATGTCCCAGTGTGTCTGAAAGGATTAGAATCCTTTTTGGACTTTGTCATTTTTTGATCAAAAACGCAGGCAAAAACGCAAGCGTTAACGCAAGGTGCATAAATGTGCCATTTAAAAACGCATGCGTTTCCCATAGGGCCCCATGTTATAGAAACACATGCGTTTTTTTAATGGGCCATGGGAAACGCATGCGTAACGCAGGTGCCTATATTGTCCTGCTTTAACCTGGTTTCCTAGGCCCTGTAAAAACCATGCATTTTGAACACCCCTGCTTTTTCAGCACCAAAAACGCTGCATGCAGCGTTTTTTGGACTGGGGGAAAAAAATGCAAGTGGAGCTGAAAAACGCAGCTACACTCAATAGCACCCTGCGTTAATGATCCGAGTTTTTTTAACAGCCCAAAAAACGCAGAGATGGTCAAAAAAGCTGATATATGTGTGAACAAGGACCATGAGCTGCTTTCAGCATTGGTTTCAGTTCAGACAGGTGTGTGGGGATGATGAGCAGAGAGAGTAGTTTATGTTACCATATTTTTTGCTTTATAAGACTACTGGATTATAAGACGCACCCCAAATTTGATGAAAGAAAAGAAAAAAAAATATTTGAATGCTAAAATAGTTTCATCTTATAATGCCAGTGTAGTCTTACAATCACTAAATATGTCCCTCATACTGAGATATATATATATATATATATATTACTAGTGAATGAGCAAATATGAAATAGTGTATAGTCAGATTTGGATAACGCTAACCAAATACTTTGAACTGTTTCATTATTCAGTACTCATTATTCGTCCAATGCAAGTCAATGGGGAACTCACTCTGATCCAAATACTTACACAAAGTATTCAATTAGAGCCATCTGAATATCTTACTACTCACTCATCACTATATATCCCCATCCTTGTACATAGCTCCTCCATCCTGGAATATAGCTGCCTATCTTGGATATGGCCTCTCCATAATAGATATGACCTCTTTATCCTGGATATACCCCCCATCCTGATACATGTCCCCCCATCCTGGATATTGCCCCCTTATCATGGTACATGGCCCCTTGTCCTGCATATGGCCTCCCATCCTGAATATGGCCTTTTATCATGTTACATTACCCCCATCTGGATATTGTCCCCCATCCAGGATATGACCCCCCCATCCTGCATATGGCCCCCTATTCAGTATATGGTCCCCCCTTTCGGTATATGGTCACCTTATCCTGGCACATGGCCCCCACATCCTGCACAAGGCCCCACTAATTCTTACACAGCCAGCATACATGATCACTCAGCAGCTGCCTTGCAGCCTGCTCTTTCCTCTGGTGACTCGCTCCACCACTGTAACCATGTACAGCCACAACGAGGTTCCATACATCCAGATTGTAAAATCACTTCACTTTCTGCCAAGGTTTGGGAAAATAAGTGTGTCTTATAGTCTAAAAAATATGGTATGTATCAGTTATTATGATATTTTTTGGCATAAGATTGTATTATGTGTTTCTGTAAAAAAAAATACAATATATTTTATTTGGGGAAATTAAATTTTTTATTTAGTTTCTAGCAGTCTATAGCTTCCTTAACTCTGCTCCATAAATGTTAGAAATCCCTGTCAGTAAAGGATTTAGTTTTCAAAAAGAGTCAGAAAATCTTGCAGACCCTTCCAAACAGGAGTGTTTCAGTAATTTTTCTTGTGGCTTGTGTCTCAAGGACTGCGGCACTGAAGATGCTTACAATGAATATGTGGAAGGTGGAGCATGGGCATGAAAGTGTGTGACCTATATAAATGGCTGCGGCGAAAAACTCACTCTCTCCTCTATTTCATCTCACAAACGTTTGAAAGTATGAAACATCTCAGTCAGAGATTTCGGGCCGCTTTACACACACAGATATCTGTGACCAACTTCTGAACAGATCTCTGGTTGCAGTGAAATCATGGACACATTGTTACATTTGTACCAGCCACAAAATGGACTATGTGTCCATGATTTCACTGCAACCAGAGATCTGTTCAGAAGTTGGTCACAGAAGTTGGTGTGTGTAAAGCGGCCCTTCCAGTTCATCACAAGCAAAAGCCGTCTTAGGCCCCTTTCACATTAGCATTTTTCTCTGATGGCCACTGTCGGATCGGCTGCACGAGCATCTGCCGGATCGGCCGCCTAACGGCCGACTTGCGGTCCACATCCGGCGAGCCCCATGCATTGTCTATGGGGCTTGTGGTCCAGTGTAGCAAGTGCAGTTGTACCGGATCGGCGGCACTTGCAGAAGTGAAAAAAAGCTGCAAGCAGCGGTTTTTTTTTTTTTTTGGGCCAAAAGTGTCGGATCTGCTGCATCTGGCACAACTGCACTGCTGCTCCGGACTGCAAGCCCCATAGACAATGCATAGGCTTGCAGGATCCAGGCCACAAGTTGGCCGTCAGGTGGCCGATCCGGCAGATGCAGCGCCACCTGTCGGATTGGCCGCACATTAGCGAAAATCGCTGATGTGAAAGGGGCCTTACTTAGCATTGTGCAGTAATACAAAACAAAGGTAAACATTCAAATATTTATTGAGAGAAAACAACTTAAATAATGTTACACAAGCGATGGTTCACAACACTGTACAGATCAATAACAACAAGCCTTAAGACAAGAGATGCAAATCAAATACATGCTGATTTATAAAAGTCACAGGTCTCAGGAAATATCACCAATTTGGAAATCGATTTGTGCAGATTACCTGCCACCATTTTACATATTGCAATAGATTGCATTCGCCACCAAAAGCATACGTGGCTTTGGACGTTTCTGCATGGGACACTTCATAATGCCTAGCATCTGTCACATCGAATGATATAGCACAGCCAAAGTGAAAGGACTTTTATAGCCTGTATGAAAGGCAAGGCAGGGAATGCAGCAGCTAATGTTAGGGTGTTTCAGAATACTGAAATGAAGGCATAGCTCACATCACAGCACAATAGAGATAGGATGAGAAAGCATTGGGCAAGTTTTCCAGACAATAATTTATTGTACAACTTACAAAGGTGAAATAGTCAGCAAATAATAAAGACATTTAGTTGAGAGAGATAAGAGAGATAGGATAGGTGCAAGCAGCAGTTCCATACTCAGTATTAGTGTCAATTACAATCAATATTTTTTTCATTCTTTATACACTAGAAAGAAGCAGCAAGCCTCAGAAAAAAATAGTTTTAGTCAAAGATGATGTGCTGCTTGTCACAAGGGAATGTATTTAGTTGTTTCACTTTTTATAAAATAATTTTTGTTAAGGGGAATAGTTTTTATTATATAAAAGTAAATGGAACCATCACTGGCTACCTCAAAAAGTGTGTAGCAATTTTTTTCATGCATCTATTTTACCACTTAAACCTTTATCATGCCACATCAATACAGTGTGGGCCATTGATATGGATGCACCTAAATAAAATGGGAATGGTTGGTGATATCAACTTCCTTTTTGTGGCACATTAGTATATGGGAGGGAGAAAACTTTTCCAGATGGGTGGTGACCATGGCGGCCATTTTGAAGTTGGCCATTTTGAATCCAACTTTATTTTTTTTCAGTGGGAAGAGGGTCATGTGACACATCAAACTGATTGAGAATTTCATAAGAAAAACAAAACAGTGGTGTGCTTGGTTTTAACATAACTTTACTCTTTTATGAGTTATTTTATAAGTGGTCATAAACTTGTAAATGTGTTCGAAGTGCTGCCCATTGTGTTGGATGGTCAATGTAACCCTCTTCTCCCATTCTTGACACACTGATAGCAACACGGCAGAAGAAATGCTAGCACAGGCTTCCAGTATCTGTTGTTTTAGATGCTCCACATCTCATACCTTCACAGCATAGACAATTGTCTTCAGATGAGTGATGAGGCAAACTTTTTTGTGAATGGTGAAGTTAACAAACAAAACCCCTGCTATTGGTCTGACACTAACCCACAGTGGATAGATCCCTCCAAGACTGTTGGAACACAAAAATGTATGTGTGGTATATGGGGTATAGAGATAGTTGGGCTATTCTTCATCAATGGAAACCTCAATGTTACTGGTTATCTGAATCATGTAGCAATTTCATATATCCAGTGGCATTGAGGTTTCCATTGATGAAGAATGGCCCCACTATCTTTGTACCTCATATACCACACCATACCAGCAATTTTTGTGTTCCAACCAAAAATAAAGTTGGATCCAAAATGGCTGATTTTAAAATAGCCACCATGGTCACCCCCATCTGGAAAGGTTTTCCCCCTCCCATATACTAATGTGCCACAAACAGGAAGTGGATATCACCAACCATTCCCATTTTATTTAGGTGCATCCATATAAAAGGCCCACCCTGTTTAACACTTTATTTTGCAAGTGCTGTCTTTTTTTATATATACAGTACATCACATTTCTTATTTTTTCATTTTTGTTAAGGAGTTTAATTTTGTTTAAAAAATTAGAAATAAATGTAATATTTTAATTGTGCAAGTGTGTTTTTGCACATCTGTTTTTAATAACTTAATTTAAGAACTTAACGTGCAGCACCTATACTGCAGTTTACGGACACATGTAGCGTTCTGTATGTGTAAATGCCTATCTGCTATTTCTCATTGCGTCCTTTTTGGCAAGGGTTAAATAAGGCTGGGGTCACACTTGCGTTTTTTTCATGAGTTTTTGGAGACCTGCATTTTTTAAAAAACATGTGAAAACGCACCCATAGGCCCCCATGTTAAAAAACGCATGCCCTAATAGCAAAAACGCATGTGTGACAGTACCATGCATTTTTTGTGCGTTTTTGCAATTATGTGATTAGCTGACATCAAAAACGCATGCAAAAACGCATGGTACATTAGTACCATTAAAAAAACGATCTTTAAAAACCATGCGTTTCCCATAGGGGCCCATGTTAAAAAAACGCATGCGTTTTCTAAAAAACGGATGCGTTTTTAAAACAGCACCAAAAAATAGTGCATGCACTATTTTTGGGTGCTGTTTTAAAAACGCATGCAAAAACACAGGTGCCATCAGACACCTTAAAAACGCATGCTGAAATGAAAAAAACGCATCAGTTTTTTTAAGTTAATAAAAAAACTCATGCCAAGTGTGACCCCAGCCTAAGTCGGCTTTAAAATGTTGTTAAAATTAAGTGTTGTACAAAATGTATGGTAGAAGAAAATGTGGCAATGGGCAGGGTAGTTTAAATTAAAGATCCCATACCGTTACTAAGAATGCAGAAGCTAGCTGCGGCAGACGCACCACCACTGGCACCGGTACCATCTGACCAGGCAGTGGCCTACAAATGGCAAGTCATAGTTAACCTCCATTATCTCCAGCAAGTGTATAACTGGGGAGGAAGTGGAGGGTGTTTTGAAATATATGGAACATCACTTGTCTGTTTTACCTCTGGCAATGTTCTGCACACAATGGTCTGCCTGATCACAAACAAATAATAGATAATTTTTGGACAGTTTTTAATTCTCAAATATATGAAAAACATGTCAGTGTGTTGCGTTTAAATGGGCTGTGGTATACTACTCTGTTACGATTATTTATAACAAGGTCCCTGATATGGTGGTCATGTCCTTGGTCGTGCCCATTAATGACACCCCCTCTGTGGAGAGTCACTCGGGCGGGGCAGATGTGTCATGTTGGACCGGAGGCAGGAGCAGAGACGACGAACTGGGGTGGGATATGTAATTTCTGGCCACAGTTTAGATGACAGCTGATTGCGGTGAGATCTGAGTGTGCGGCGGTGTGGTTATCGGGACAACTTCCAGACGCCATATCATTACACCCATTAGGGTGTAAGGGTGTACATGCGGTGGAAGTGACATAGGCGGACATCTAGAAAGTGCAACTCGCAATTATATAGATTAGATGAGGCCCCTTTGACGTATTTAGGCTAATATTATTTTGGAGACCTTAAAGGGGTTAGAATACCTGACATACTTCTTTTTATTGCAATTGGAGCCTTGGCGGAATTTTAAGTTGAGGCAAATCAACTCTCTACAAATAATTTACTTTTAATATTCATTGAATATGGTAAATTTGAAATTCAAAAGACTTTTACATCTATCATTTAAATAATATGCGTGACTAAACTTGTAAAATCCACGATCATGTATCAGGGAAAGGAGATTTGTGACTGTGCTCACGCTCCAAATGATCAAATTGAATCAGAAGTTTTGTAATTCAAGTAGTGGTTTTATTTCAATGCGTTTCGGGGCATAACCCCTTTGGGAAAACCACAACATAACATCTTAACATCTCTCGGACGAGACTCGGATCAGTGACCCTGAACGGCCTCTCCCCTCTCTGGACGGGAGTGTGATGCTGCACAAAAACACAAGCAGCTGACACTCCCGTCCAGAGAGGGAAAGGTCGTTCAGGGTCACTGATCTGAGTCTCATACGAGAGACTCGCATGTAAGTAGGATAGTGTGTTTCCACTCTTATTGTAGTAATCTCAATTAGAGATGAGTGTATTTGATGAGATTTAAATTAGCCATATTATGCAGATTTTATCAGGAAATTCGATTTGCAGAATATTTATTCCTTACATTTTGATTGTCTTTTTTATGATCTGCAGTCGTAACATAATGTAATGGTGGGTTACTTCGCTCAAAATCTTCCGATATCGCAACTCAAAGCGCGGAAGCGAGCATTTAGTGACCGTTTCTCCGCATCCATTGGATACACTGCGATATCGAATCAACGTCTTGCGATGTCTACGCCCCCAACCCAGAATTGACACTCTAAACATGGGAGTGAATGAGTGACGTTTCAAATCGCATCGTAGTATGTGGTTTCACAGCTCTATTCGACTCAATCTCCCTTCAATATCGGGCCATTGAATAGCAGCTCATTCAATCCCCGATATCCATTGACATCGTTCTATCGTATGGACATTCCATCATACAACGCAGGCATCGATTCGCTCCAACGTTGAACACGTGACTTTTGATTGAAATCATACTCGATATCGCAGGTGTAAACCCCAATAACATGTAGAAAAAGAGAAAACAGCTAATATTCACATGATCACCAAAGACCAAAGCCAATATGCAACTTAGTAGCTTTGTTTAGACTTTGTACTATGGCAGGAAGACAAAATATTGTAAATAGTGATGCTGACCTGCAAAGTGGCTGTGTGGTGAGCTTCAGGTAGCTGTGATAGCTTGGTAACAGCAGAGGGGTGATGAACAGCTACTATATTACCTGATGCCATTTAGTTAGGTCCTTGGTTCTGATGTACTGTGGAAATGTAGGAAGTATGAATAAATCCAGCACCACATTTCCATTTGTTTCCTTTGATGCCACCCTGGAGTTTTTCTGCATGCCAATGTGAACTCACAATTTGGGGTTAGGATGGTAAACTGAATACTTTTTTCTTTTATCTTTATTAATGGCTGATGAACTATGGCAATTCACAATTAACTGTCCTGGAGATGGTGTGTGTAAATTTAGAGAGTAATTCAGTACTAGGTATCAAGGTGTGGCATAGAGACTAGGGATGAGCGAGTATGCTTGTCACTACTGGTACTCGCAGAATATCTCGGTACTTCGGGGTACTCGGCGAGTACCGAGTAATCTCGCGATACTCTTGCTATGCTCTGGGTCCACCTCCCTGCATGTTGGTGCTCTTTACAGAGCCAGCCCGCATGCAGGGATTGGCTGACAGACACTGTAATGTCACAGTCATGTTGGTTGTGGCATTACAGTGATTGGCTGGCCGCACAGAGTCATCAGGTCTTTATAAGACCTGACTGCGCTGTGCTCGTCACTCTGCTCCACAGACAGTCAGTGTAGGGAGAGGTGCTGCTGATTGAGGGACAGGTTTGTGGCCTTTTAGCTAGTGTAGGTGCAGGGCTGCCAATATAATTACCACAACAGTCCTTCTGAGGACTAATAGAGCTGTATACAGGCAGACAGGGAGGCAGGGTATATACCAAACTTTGTTGTGCCAGTATACCAGCATGCATCACATCTGGGGCTGGTGTACTGGCTGGAAATCTCATCCATCCATCCCAAAACAGTGCTTTTAGGGATTAATTTAGCTCTCTATAGGCAGGAGTAGGTTGTAGCGTAAATTGTGATACGCCAAAAGACTCGGTATTCTCGTCAGCGTTTGTGTCTGACCAGTCCACCTGCAGGGCCTTAATCTCTAATCTCAGTGTCCAGCTAAAAACCAACTCTTGTCTGCATTCATTTAGCATCTTAGTGCAGCAGGAGTAGGTTGTAGCGTAAATTAGGATACGCCAAAAGACTTGGTATTCTCGTCAGCGCTTGTGTCTGACCAGTCCACCTTCTGGGCTTTAATCTCTAATCTCAGTGGCCAGCTAAAAACCAACTCTTGTCTGCATTCATTTAGCATCCTAGTCCAGCAGGAGTAGGTTGCAGCGTAAATTTGGATACGCCAAAAGACTCGGTATTGTCGTCAGCATTTGTGTCTGACCAGCCCACCTGGTGGCCTTTAATCTCTAATCTCAGTGTCCAGCTAAAAACCAGCTATTGTCTATATTCATTTAGCATCTTAGTGCCACAGGAGTGGCTTGTAGCTCCAAGTAGTATACGTCAAAACACGGTATACGCATCAACGTTTGTGTCTGACCGTTCCAGCAGCCGGGATTAAACTGCTGTAATCTGTAATCTCAGTGTGCAGCTAAAAACCATCTTTTGGACGCCTTCATTTAGCTGTATACAGGCAGCACAACATTGAAAATGCACAAGGCCGGTGGCAAGGGACAAGGAACTGGATGTGATGGTGGTGCAGGCAGAGGCCAAGGCTCGAATTGCGTCACGACAAACACCCACATCATCTCGCTCGACCTACCTGTCCCAATTTCTAGGGGACTGCAGCAGTACACCACTATTAAACCAAGACCAGTGTCAACAGGTTGTTACTTGGATAGTGGATAATGCTTCCAGTCAGTTTGGCACCACCACAAATACCCTGTCTTCCACACGGTCAAGAGTCAGTAGCTGGGAGACTGGACCGCACATTCCACACCCTGATACAACTTCCTCCAACCATGCCGAGTGCCCGGTTCTGGACATAACTGATCCCACACTTGGACACTCTGAAGAGCTGTTTACTTATCCATTCTGGCCTCTCGCCAGCTCCAGTTGAAGTGGGTCATGAGGAGATCGTATGTACCGATTCCCAAATATTTGAGCAGCCGCGATCTCACGAAGGCAACGGTGGGAACGTGTCTCAACAAGAAGTGGACGATGATGAGACACAATTGCCAGAAAGTCAGGAGGAGGACCAGGGTGCGGAAGTGGAAGACGACGTGGTGGATGATCCAGTAACTGACCCAACCTGGCAGGAGGACATGCAGAGTGAGGACAGCAGTGTAGAGGGGAGTTAGGCGTAGCATCACAACAGGCCGGAAGAATCAGGGTGGTGGCCACAGGCAGAAGGCAGGCAACCGTTCCCCGGAACAACAACACGACAGAAGTTGCCAGTACAACTTTTAGGTCTTCCCGAGTCTGGCTGTTTTTAAGGTGTCTGCAGATAATTTGAAAAAGGCCATTTGCAACACCTGCCATGCCAGCATCAGCAGGGGTAGCAAAACTAGCAACCTGACCACCACCAGCATGATCAGGAACATGGCAGCAAAGCACCTGACTTTGTGGGATGTACAGCAGAGTCCAGGAGCAGTGTCTGCGGGTGACACCGCTGCGTCTTCCACTGTTGTGCGTTAAAGCCAATCCACTGTCCATATTGCATGTGAAGATGCCTCCTGTCATTCACCTGTAGTTGCACAAGCGGAAATAGCACCATCATCAACCACGTCCTTGTCCCAGCGCAGCGTTCAGTTATCCATACACCAATCTTGGGAAGGCAGGCGCAAATACGCTGCCAACACCCCACATGCCACAGTTATAAATGCACACATTTCGCGACAGCTTGCACTGGAAATGTTGCATTTTAGGCTGGTGGAGATGGAAGCATTCCGCAACCTGATGGCGGTGGCTGTCCCACTTTACCTGGTTCTCAGTCGCCACTATTTTTCCCAGTGTGCCGTCCCCGCATTACATAAGCACGTGTCACAAAACATCATATGTGCCCTTAACAACGCAGTTTCAGGCAAAGTCCACCTGACCACAGACACGTGGACAAGTGCTTGAGGGCAGGGCCGGTACATCTCGCTGACAGCACACTGGGTTAATATTCTCAAAGCCGGGATCCAGTCTGAGCTTGGGACGGAACACGTACTTCCAACACCAAGAATTGCAGGCCCTAACTCAGTCAGGGTTTCACCCACAGTGTACAGCTCCGTAACGTCATGCTCCTCAGCCTCCTCCTCCACTTCACCCTCCACACCAGTCCCAAGCAGGAAGCACTGCGGCACTGCCTCGGCTAAGCGGCAACAGGCTGTGCTGAAGCTAATATGCGTAGGTCAGAAACCCCACAACGCTGAAGAGTTGGTGACAGCTCTGAAACAGCAGGCAGATTACTGGCTCACACCGCTGAAACTACAGCCAGGCATGGTCGTGTGTGACAATGGCTGGAACCTTGTGGCGGCTCTGAGGCGAGGTGAGCTGAAACTTGTTCCATGCGTGGCCCATGTGCTCAACCTCGTGGTTCAGCGGTTTATTAACTCCTACCCGGAGCTGTCTGATCTGCTCGTCAAAGTACGCCACCTGTGTGCCCATTTTAGAAAGTCACCTAATGCTTCCGGCTCACAGACTGGTGTGTGATGTCCCGATGCGTTGGAATTCCACACTGCACATGTTGGTCAGGATTTGTGAGCAGAAGAGGGCAGTTGTTGAGTACCAGCATCAATTAGGCCGTCGGTATACGGTTCAAACTCCACACATAAGACCTCAGGAGTGGACATGTATGTCCGATATATGTACCGTCCTCTAAAACTTTGAGGACTCCACCAAGATGTTGAGTGGCGATGACGCCATCATTAGCATCACCATCCCACTTCTCTGTCTCCTAAAACAATCTTTGCTCAAAATCAAAGACGATGCATTGCAGGCGGAGCACGATGAGTTGGAGCAAGAAACCGTACTGGGTGATTACATACAGCCCAGCCTCATCTCATACACACATTCAGTTTTATATATTAGATATGGTACATTTGTTTCTCTTGTAGTTTTGCTGCTTATTAATCAGATTTATATTTTTGAAGGATAATACCAGACTTGTGTGTGTTTAAGGCCCCATTCACACACTGCTTTTCTTGCTGCGTATTTTTACGCACAAGCTCAAAAAAAGCCAGGAGTGGAACAATCAAAACCGGGAGTGGCACACTCAGAGGAAAGGTCTAAGGGCTTGGACACACATCAGTGAAACTCGTCCGAGTTTACTGTGCGGAAAAATCGTGTTGCTCTCGGACCAATGTTAACTAATGGCCCAGAGCACATTTCCGAGTCTCATACGCTTTTTCCGCATTCGATTCTCGGATTGCGAGTCAATCACAACATGCTGCGAATCACGGACGAGACTCGCCAATGCAAGTCTATGGGTCCGAAAAAAACTCGGATTGCACTCGGAAAGCACTCGCACCATCCGAGTTTGATGCTAGTTTTAATTGCTACATTACCATTCTGTAGCTCAGACAACTGTAGGAAATACACCTGTAAATGATTATACAGTAACTAGCTGCTGAGGAAAAAAACAGATTGCACTCGGAAAGTGTGGCGCCCCTGTGTTCAGGAGGCCACAAAAGGGAACTGCAGCCAGGCAGGTAGGACACTTGTTGCACAACAACACCCTCACAGCCCACATAACCCACGTGTAGGAGAAGGTAGCATCCAGCCCTGAGATTAGATACTCTACGAGATTGAAGGGTGGTGGATTTGGAGGAGTGGGTTGGGCACACACGTAGTCAGGTGACTTGACAGTAGAAATAGGAAGGGGGAGGAGGAAGGAGTCATTAGGCCGAGGTAGGCTGAGAGGAAAAGACTGAAAATCACACGTCCTGTGAGTGTAAGGCCTAGGAGCGCAGAATCTGTACCGAGCCAGTGTGAGCCGGAGGAGAGAGAAAGCCCGTCCGAAGCTGATACCACCAGGAGTGTGAGAGGACTGAGAGGGACGGTGATACCCGGGCCCTAGGAACGCAGCTGAAGCTACTGACTGCAGGCCGAGAAGTCCCTCCTATGATACCGAGAGAAACAGAGAGAAAGGAGCCTGGTAGAGCCTCAGACTTGAGGACTGCTGAAGGCTGGGCTGAAGTAGAGTGTCGGCTCTAGAGGGGACCGTAGTTTACCCGGCATCCCCAAACAACACGACGGGGGATCTTAGTTCCAGATTGAGATCCCTACCCCAAAGGACAGGCAGCTCAGTGACACACAGAAGGACCCACAGGGGCCCGAGTCACCGCCATACTGTCCGGCGTTTCACACACCCGTGGAGACGGAGACTGTAATAGCCCGGAAAGGACACTAAAGACTGTGTGAGGGGTCACAGAGAGAGAGGCCTGGCTGCAGAGCAAAGGGAACCCGGAGAGGGAGAATGTGCCCGTGTAAGACCTGTTAACATTTATATATATGGTTGAAGGACAGTTTTGTGGACTCTTCCTTGTGTTATACTGCCACCTGCTGCCAAAAAGAAAGGATAACAGAGATAAATCCCCCTGCTACTGAGAGTGACATGGAACAGTCCAGGAGATGGATGGGTGGGTCTCCAGAAGGAGAAGAGAGACAACTTCCACGTGTGCTACGCACATTGGAAGATGATCGTAAGAGTCACTGGCCCAGTTATCTCACAGAACTTGTATGGGCATACAATAACCGTGTCCACTCCACTACTGGGTACGCCCCATACATGCTATTGTTTGGAAGAGCTGGAAGAGGCATTGAAGAACTAAACCTGGCTCCACCCGAGATCAGTGAAAGTCAGAGCGTAGGTTCTTGGGTTGACTGTCACCGTCGACTGGAGACTATCCATCGAATTGTCACCAAGCGGTTGCAAGAAAAGATATACCCCCGGCAGGAACCTGTACATGAGGCCCCGTTCTTACCAGGAGACAGAGTGCTAGTTGCAGAGAAACACCCGAGACAAAAGTTGAGTGAGCGCTGGAAACCAGAGCTGTACATTGTGACCAGAAGAGTCTCTCCCAACGGGCCAGTGTACAAAGTGAGAAGCGAGCGGGGAGGCGGCACCCTCATCCTGCATCGTAACATGCTGAGGCCCTGCTATTCAGAAGACAGGACCGGGCAAAGCGACTCGGGAACTGCGCCCATGCACGTTCCTGTTACTCTTGAGGAGGGCTCTGACGATGAAGAATGGTGGCGGGCCCCGTACAACCCAACAGACTGGGGAAGGCCGAACCCCCCATCCGTTCAAGATGCAGGTGCCACCCCTGCAGAGCATGAGCCACCAATCTCCAGAGATGACGACGAGGATATTGTACTCCCTGCTACTGCACCAGCGTCTGGTGAATTAGCCGTAGCTCCACGTAGGACTGAACGGGCAAATGCTGGTATTCCCCCTGATCGGTACTTGGCAGATGAATTTGTGTATTCTGTCACTGGAGTCGGTTGTAAGACATTGGCTCCCAGGCAGCGGGTTGTAGAGCACGGCAGAAGTTGCTGTGTTCCTGTGCAGAGGGCCCCAGGAGAGTATCGGCCGGGACGGCCGATGTTAAAGAGGGGGGGAAATGTAAGACATGTTAACATTTATATATATGGTTGAAGGACTGTTTTGTGGACTCTTCCTTGTGTTATACTGCCACCTGCTGCCAAAAAGAAAGGATAGCAGAGATAAAACCCCTGCTGCTGAGAGTGACATGGAACAGTCCAGGAGATGGATGGGTGGGTCTCCAGAAGGAGAAGAGAGACAACTTCCACGTGTATGGCAGAGAGAGACACAGACCTAAGGAGACTGGATGTGGAGTGAGGGGCCAGACTGCATGAGCAGAGCAGAGATCCTGGTCAAAGACTGAACTCGAGAGACACCTGTCAGCGAATTACGGGCCCCAACAGCAACGAGGTACCTTGCTGTAAAACTTGCAGTAAATCTTGCAGTAAAGTGTGCACACTGTTTTAGTTAGGGACAAATAGGAAAAGACTCTGCAGTTCGATATACAAGTAATAGAAAGAAAACAAACTGCGTCTCGCTCGATAAAGACTTTGCATTTCTTTATTTAAAGACATTCAGAGTCCTTGCATTCTCGGCAAACTAGTCACAATGGTTATATATGTTGTATTTACTTTTGCACACCTTCCCGCTCCTTCCCATTCTTTCCCGCACTTTTCCCCCAGTTGTATTAAAAGTGCATTTGTTTAACACTCTGTGTTCCATGCAGTCCTTGCGTATCCCGTCACCTGGGCTATTACACCCGTGTATTAAGAACTGTACTTGAACTTTGTGAGAACTGTAACTGAGCTGTAAAGTGACTTGAAAAACTGAGAGTAAACACGGGAAACCCTGGAACTGCTTCCCTTGTGTTTCTGCATGAAAGTGATTCTCTCCATACAGGATACAGCCTGTCAGCACCAGCAAAGAGGAGAGATCCCTGCAGCATCTGCAAAGTAAGTGTGCTACACACTCCACAATAGACTTAACCCTTACTGCCTCGGGGAACACAGTTCTACCCACTGGAACTATTACACCTAAGCTGCTATCCCATCAGCCCCGGAGGTTCTGCAGCAGCGGCGGCCCCATCATCGGCCGCATATAGTGGGTGGCGTCACGACTGACAACCCCTGTAAATATTCCCTTTTATTGCCGAGCCCGGGACACGGACCGGACCAGGAACACCCGTGACTTCCCCAGCAGCAGACCGGTCCAGTACCGAGTACCCCCGTCCCAGTGGGCCCGACAAAAGCACTCGCAAGCCACACTGAGCAAAACTAGGATCACACTAATCCGACTCTCGGATCCGAGAATCGGACAGTTTTTTACACTCTGATGTGTGTCCATACCCTAATAGAAACAAGTGCTCCATTTATATGTTTAATCACCCACTCCGGGTTTGTTATGAGCTTGTGTTTAAAAATATGCAGCAAAAAAAGCAGTGTGTGAATGGGGCCTTACACAGAGATATATTGCTTGTAATTCACTGGTTGCAGTGAAATCATGGACACATTTTTCCATTTTGCTGCCATGAACAAGTGGAACAATGTGTCCATGATTTCACTGCAACCAGTGAATTGCAAGCAATATATCTTGTGTGTAAAGTACCCTTAATGTGGCTACTGAGTGGATACATGAAAGGTAATTTGTGTTTGTTAAGGCTAGGGTCACATTTGGGATGTTGCATCGGTTTGGTGGATGTGTTACAGGATGTGTTTTTTTGTCCTTGCATTCACATGCATTTGTGCATTTATGTTGCCTAAATTAACGGATACGTTAACGTATGGTACATGTGCCATACGTTGACAAATGCGTTGCCCGCAGACTCCCATGTTAAAAAAATGCATGCATTTTTGCAAAAGCACCAAAAAAATACTGCATAACGTGTTTTTTGGTGTACTTGCAAAAACGCATAGTTTCAAATGCATTGCACTTTTGCAACGCGTTTTTTGCATTGGAGACTATAAGTGCGTTAACGCATCGTTTTTTAAAAAAAATGCTGGAAGCAACGCATCTGGTTAGTGGATGCATGACGCAAGTGTGGCCCTAGCCTAAGGCTAGGGTCACACTTAAAAGGCACAATCCGGTAACCGCACCCATTACCGGATGCGGTTTTACTGTGTGCCTTTATACTATCATTTGATAGTAAAATTGCAAACCTCTTTCCGGATCTAGATGCATTAATGCATCCAGTTTTGGAATGTGGGTTTTGCAATTATAAAAACCGCATCCGGATCCGGATCCGGTACCGCAGGGTACATACCGGATACGGTTCCCATAGACTCCCATTATAAAAAAACTGATCCGGTTTTAAAACCTGCGCGATAGACGCAGCCTGCGTGATTTTTCCCATAGGCTCCAAAACTGGATCCGGTAACCGGATTGCAAATAGTGCAATACGGTTTTTCTATTGCAGACTATGGGCTGCAGATCCTGATCCGGTTTTGAGCAATTGTAATGCTCGAAACCGGATCAGGATCTGCAAATAGAACTGCAGGTCTGACCCTAGCCTTAGCATTACAGAGTGATACTGTTTCTTTTTGAACACTTTGGCTAGGGTCACATTTGCGGTCGGGATTGCAGATCCTGATCCAGTTTTGAGCATGCAAAATGCTCAAAATATGGATCAGGATCCGCAGCCCATAGGCACCCATTATAAAACCAGATTGCACTTAAAGCAATCCGATTATCGCATTCCGGTTGTCTGGCCTGCAGTAATAATCATGCAGGCAACGTTTATCGGAGCGGTTTCAAAACCGCAGCCGAAGCGTTATAATGGGCACCTATGGGAGCCCATCCAGCTACCTCAAGGCACGTGTGAATGCCTGAGGTTGCTGGATGCTTTGTTCCTTCCTGCTGCTGCGGGGATGAACAAAAGGTTAATGTGTTAAATATATGTAGGCAACATGTGTCCAGGGAGTGTCCAACCTCCCTAGAGACATGTTGTCCAAATACAGGGGCATGTTAATGGTTAATAGCTTTTATTACTTTATCGCCGCTATTTGTCTGCTTCGTAAAACTTCTGAATTTAAGCCGGCGGCTCCTCGGTGTAAGCAGGAGTATCAGTACGTAATGTGTGTAAGCACATTGCAGGGCAGCATCCCCAATAAGGAACTGACCCTGGTGGTTACGCAAATTACGTACTGATACTCCTGCTTACACCGAGGAGCCGCCGGCTTTCATTCAGAAGTTTTAAAAGCCGACAAATAGCGGCGATAAAGTAATAAGCCTATTAACCATTAAGATGCCAGTGTATTTGGACATCATGTCTCTAGGGAGGGTGGACACTCCCTGGGGACATGTTGCCCACATATATTTAACACATTAATCCTTTGTTCATCCCCACAGCAGCAGGGATGAACAAAACATCCGGCAACCGGATTGCACATTAGGGAGCAATCTGGTTACTGGATCTGGGTTTAGGGACACATTTAAAATGCAAAATGTGTCTGATGGGACATGAGATTACCACATCCGGACATGGATATGGTAACCGCATTTTGCATTTTAAATGTGACCCTAGCCTTTGTTAGTCCTGTAATACAATGTGGATTTCCTACCCAGAATTACCCGTCAAAAAATCCACAGTGCCTGTGTGAACATGTCTTTAAAATTACTTTCTTTAAAACATTTTGTGAATTCTTTTTCACCAGTAAAACTATGCTACATATTTTTGTTTCTTATTAGACATGCAGGATAATTACGGTAAATTAATCCATTGTATGTAGTGTTTATTGTCTCCATGGTAGACTCAAAATGCCAGTTTAGTCTGAATAATGTAAACTTTGGAAAATTGATGCTGTATGGACTAAATAATTGGATTTGAATGCTTGTTTTCATTGCCATGGAATCGTTTGTTTATGTTTTGCACATCATTCACTGTGGTCGCAGCTTATTCTCATGATCCTCGCTTTCTTCCTCTTTCAGACTGTTCACAGCAAAAACCTCATTAGCATGTTGACACACCATAGAACTGTCTGTTATCACAAAAAATAGACCTTCGTGCTATATACTGTATGGCATTTGGAAAATAGCTTAATAAAGCACTTCTTGATCCCAAATTTAAAAGAAACTCCCTCCAGTTCATAATGAGCAAACTCTACATTTGTGAATTCATACAGAGGTCTTGGGATTATTAATGGCAACCTGTCCCTCCCCCAGGTCCTAAAAAACGAAAAGAGCCACCTTCCGCAGCACCTATGCTGCTTTTTGTGAGGGTGACTTTTATCCCTCTACTGCTGGACACCAAAATAATGACTTCTTAAGAACTTACTTTAGATCCGTGAGGTATACTCCCCTCCCTTGACCTAAAAGCCTCATTGCTGTTAATCCTCCTCCTTGACCCTCCAGGACCCTCCTCCTCTCTTTGTTGCAAGCAGCGTCAGCACCTGCGCAGTTTCCTTAATTCTCGGGCATGCTCCGTGAGCTCTGACTGAGAGCTGAGATCACATGTTATAATGCAGGCACCAGATCCCGCACTGTGTGGTCTTATTCTTTATGCAGACTGTGGGGCTGGGAATGTGGTGCCTGCACAAACAGCATGATTGCACCTGTTACTTGCTCACCAGATTCCCAGTCCACAGTCTGCATAAGGCATAAGATCACACAGGGCGGGATCTGGTGCCTACGTTATATGCAGGCGCAATGGTCTGATATCACCTGACCTCAGCCCTGTGGAAGTACTCAAGGGGCATGCTCAAGAAGTGAGGGATCTGAGCAAGCACCGAGAAGTCTCAAGGAGATGAAGAGAAGGATCCCATAGGGTCAAGGAGGAGGGGTAACAGCAGTAATGTGTTTAGGTCAAGGGAGGGAAGTATACCTCCTGGACATAAAGTAATTTCTCATAAAGTGATTATTTTGGTGTCCCGGAGGGTAGCGGATAAGAGCCACACTTACAAAATGCAGCATAGGCGCTGCTGAAGGTGGTTCTTTTAGTTTAATGGGACCTGAGAGGGTGACAGGTTCCCTTTAATAATTCTGTGTAAAAATTGGAAGGTATTGTCCGATAACTTTCACATGCTTTCATAGATTTTTTGGATCTAGCCTTATTCATTTACTTATACTTTAGTGTTAAAGGCCACTTCACACGCTAGGATATAGGTGAACGAGATCGTTAGCTATGTCACGTGACCGCGATCCTTCTGACATCATTAGTGCATTGTCACACGCAAGGAAATTGTTACGGATCTTAAATTTGGCAATGCTCCAGCTATTTGGAGAAGAACGATTGAACGATGTTACAAAGCGGTAGGAACAGGAGAATTCCTGCTTCCCAGGATGTTAATTGGATGACAAACGATAGATTTGAGGTCCGGATCTCAAATTTTGGATGAATGTTTCAACGATTTTTCCTTCTTACATCGTTCGCTTACACGCAACAACACACAAACCATATCGTTAGAACGTTCACAAATCCGTGACGTTTCAACGATATCGTTAACGAGATCCTAGCGTGTGAAGTTCCCTTAAGAAACACATTAGTAACCCCTCATAGCTAATATTTAGACACAAATATGAACTGCTTTATTTAGATCTAGTGACTGTAATCAAGGCAGGATTTACATATTTCTACTCCACGGGCCAAAGCACATGATTCGGCACACCATCTCCCTGGTGTCACTCACTGCTTCTATCTCTACCCTTTTACAATTCTTTTTGTCACAGTTAGCTATGGTGGGGTTGGAGATAGAAGCAGAGAACACAGGCTCTATGGGACATGTGAGTGCAATCACCCAGGATCCAGGATGTCTTTAGAGGGCATAGCGATGCAAGAAACTGTAGTAAGAAATGGCAACTCTGCCCCCTGTGACCAAGCAAGACAGAGAAAGCTGTAGAGATGGGCAACAATCATTGTATTTTATTAATAAATGGATGTAAATTAAAAAAAGCAGCATTTTATATGAAACTGAAAGAAATGTGTAAATATTTAGTCGTTATTTGTTCTGTATATATGTGCCCCCTTGACTGATGTGCTGTACGCCATGGCCAAGGATGACCTTATGGAAAATCTGACCCTGACTGTAATTGTATTCTTTTGTAAAAGTAACCATTTTAGCAGTAAGCTTCTTCTTACTTGGACTGGATGTAATTATTTTCCAGTCACAAATTCCAGCTATGATAAAGGGGTATTTCCAAAATTACATCGGTGGCTCATTGTGCTGTATACATAAAATTATTCATATTAGCAAATACTGTTTTGTTTTTTAAAGTGCACAATTTGTGATTTTTCATCCTTTCAGACAAGCCATTCAAGCAATATGTTTTATCATCATTAATACTGGACATGTCCTCCACTAGTTCTTCACTCACAGGTCGAGCATGCTCAGTTCCTCCATCCTCTACTCTACAATGACTGTATATCTCTGTCTTCACCTCAAGGGGGAGGACAAATTATCTCAATGCTTTTCCCTGTATGCAGTAATTACTGTTCATCTCCCCCTCCTCTCCTCACACTGTGTGGTTAAATTTGTTGCCAGTGTGGGTTGGATGCGTTGTTATTGACATCTGGTGATAAATTCCTGTCAATAACACCTTTATAGATATGTTTACTTAAAAAAATTGTTGACATACTCAATACTTATTTTATAAAATCATAAAATAATATAATGGAAGAGTTGGGAGGAAACTCAAGGGCTATCGGGTCCAGCTCATGAGTGCAGGTTTTCCTAAATCTTCCCAGTTATAGGTTTATCCAGCTTCCACTTGAAGATTAATATTGATGTAGAGCTCACAACCTCCCATGGCAGCCTGTTCCACTCTCTGACTGCCCTCACTGTCAGAAAGTTTTTCCTAATCTCTAATCTGTATTTCCTTCCTTTTAAATCCATCCCATTGCTTCTTGTACTTCCTTTTGTTAATAAGAAAATGACAGTTCCCTCAGGACTGTGTCCAACTTTCATGTATTTCTAGATCGTTATTAAGTCTGCTCTCAGCCTTCTCTATTGTAAAGTATACATTCCTCAGTTCTTTTAGTGGGTTTTCATAGGACATGGCTTGCAGACCTTGGTTGTTTCTCCCTGAACTTTGGGTCCACTATATGGATGTCTTACTTTAATTGTGGAACCAAGAACTGTTATTTCACCTGCTTTATGATATTGGTACTTATATAACTATAGAAATCTAAATTTTTCTATAGATTTATAAACAAAAGTTGATTAGTATTGCAGCAACAATAGGTATATCCCAAATTTATAAATATGGAAAGAGAAAAAAATGACGGCACTCACCCATCAAAGTTCTTCACAGTGCAGTTTTTATTCCATCCAGGAATAGGGTTACAGTTGTGCAGGGAGGGAGGAGAGGCGGAGGGGGACTACGGGCGCTCTGTTTCGAGTATGTTACCATAACATACTTGAAACGGAGCGCCCGTTGCCCCCTCGGCCTCTCCTCCCTCCCTGCACAACTGTAACCCTATTCCTGGATGGAATAAAAACTGCACTGTGAAGAACTTTGATGGGTGAGTGCCGTCATTTTTTCTCTTTCCATGTTTATTAATGTGTATCTGGCAAGAGCACCTCCCAATGTTTGGAGATTTATTGAGCCCAATTAATAGACCTGTGTAGACCCACTAGTGCCCAGTGTTTTCCTCTTCAAATTATATCCCAATTTTATGTTCTCTGTGCTTCCTGGTTGATACAGATGGCCATGTAACTACAGCAGCCAATCACCACAGTGATGACGACTGCAGCCAGTCGAACAGGAAATATAGACAACAGCGAGTTGTCCAACCTGTGTTTGTACAGGAGTGGTATGATCGGTTATTTAAGTGCAGTTAATATTGAGAGGGTACAGGCACAGTCAGGTAAGGTGGTTACTTTCTTCCTCCGATGCAATCGTATCTCATGCCAAATCGCAGCATGCTGCGATTGCACGCGTATCTCATATGCAAATCGCCAATGAAAGCCTATGGGTGCGGAAAAAAAAACGCACATAGACAGCACATTAAGCATTTGTAGTATGAACTTTCCCATGCTGGTAAAAGTTAGGATAGATAGATGGTAGGAATAGCTAGATTATTTTACCAGTCTCCCGCTGCTACTTCCAAGGCCGCCTGTTAAGACTCATGAATATTCACTGCTCTGAATATTCATGAGGCTTCATAGACGCGGTGATGGCCTATTGTTTTAGGGCCCCCTACCATGTTAAAGAATAGCAGCCCACAACTGCCCCTGAAAATGTTGCATTCAAAAGAAGTGCCATTTGCAGGCAATTTACCAGGCTCTTCCAGGGGCCCTGGTGGTGGGTGGTATGCTGGGTAATAAGGGGTTAATACCAGCTTTATTTTACAAGCCCTGAGATTCAAAATGCCAGATCAAGTTAGACCACGTGTCTCTGTGTTTTTATTTCTACTAAATTATTTTTTCTTTGTATTGTGTCTTTTTAAACCCTTTTTTGGAGATTCTTAATAGCCGGGTCTAACTTGGCCGGACATTAAAAATCTCAGGGCTTAATACCAGCTGGTAAATAAAAGCTGTTATTAACCAATTATTACCCAGCAGGCTGCTATTCTTTAGCGTGGGGAGCCCTAAAACAATTAGCCCTTACCCCCCGCTGAGAATACCAGCCCTCAGCTGCCTAGTTTTCACTTGGCTGACAATAATAGGGCAAAGCCCACACATTTTGTTTTTTGCCAGCCCAGGTAAAATTAGGCAGCTGAGGGTGGCAGCTCACAGGTGTCCACTTTTATTGGGCTAAACTTAAACATACTTTGAATCTCCACACATTTTTTATAAATTATTTATTTAATTAACATCCTATGATGGCAGGTTTGTTGCGATACTCTAATGTGTATAGCAACCAAGCACAATCACTGTCCAGATTGAGGAAATGCAGCCTGACTGCAACAGCCAATCACAGAGGCTTTCACAGAGTGTGTGCATCTGTGATTGGCTATTTGCCTGTCAGTGCAGTGAATATGCATAAAGCTTAGTTGGCGGCCCCGGAAGTAGCAGCAGGAGACTGGTAAGCCCGATCTAGCTGTTCTATCACCTATCTATCTGTCTATTCTATTTAATCTATCTGTCCTATCTGTCTGTCTAATCTTTTATGTTTATACAGCATGGGAAAGACCATGTTAAAAACACATATCACTCGGACGCCACACTGATGTCACACGGATGTTAGCTGAGAAAAAAAAATGCACAATTGCATCACACTCGCACCACACTCGCATGACCATAAGGAAAACACTTGCACGACTGTCATGCATCAAAATAGCTCCAATTATGCACATGCTAGTGTGCTTCTACCCTAAAGCAGGAAAGGGGGTTATATTTTTGGTGGTGACTACTTTACTTAAGTTGATGATACTTGTGATTCTGACATAGATATGGCTTAGAGAAAAGTGAAAAAATTTGTAGAAAACTCAGATTCTGTCAATGAACATAATAGATGCTAGCAGATATTGTTGATATTGTATTAAACATTTACAATAAATGGTTGTATTACATTTGGTGCTTCAATATCTAAGGCATATGATATACACCCTGGCAACTTCCCTTTTAATGTATCTTGTTTCCACTGTTTCTTTAATTTCATTGTATGTGTTACATAATGTGTGAACACTGAGAAGTGTGAAGAATAGTGTAAAAATGCAGATACAACATACTGTTTTGCAATTTGCTAATATTTTCGTTTGTCTCCTTTTACTCCAGGTAAAGAAGTTGAATATTAACTGAATACATATCATAACCAAATGCTCATTTTTGCTTGGGACCATAGGTCTTCTCACAGTTTGGCTATTACTATATTCATAGCTGTTGATTGATTGCCTTGTTGTCATAGTTTTCACAGTAGTTAGTTCATATAAGAAAATAAAAGCCCTGCCTTCTACAAAGTCCTGGTTCATTTGCAGCACATAATGGAAAAGACCTGAAGTGACATAGGCAGCCATGATTGCATTATTTATCCAGACTATTACCCAGAGCCAGGGAACGGTCTTACTTATCAATTCCTGCTCAACCTTTTATCCATCTCCTTCGTATCTAACACCATATTTGTTCACTACTTAGCCACAACCTGGTAAATCACATGACACATTTTGCTGCTAAAGATATTTCTACAAGCTATTGATTGATGGGGTGTACTTAATTTTACTGCATCGCTTTTGAATGTTCACTTAGTTTTTGTTAAATAAATATTGGTATTGTGTAATTGAATGTGTCTTCTTCATCTGAGCTTGTTCTTACCTAAGGCTGTGGTCACAGTTTTTTTAGTGCCTTTTAAAAACGCATGCTTTTTTACATGCGTTTTTCATGTCAGCATGAGTTTTGTAAGGTGTGTGATGGCTCCCTGCGTTTTTGGCTGCGTTTTTGAATCTGCACATAAAAATAGTGCTTGTAGTATTTTTTTGAGCGTTTTGAAAAACGCATGCGTTTTTGTAGAAAACGCATGCGTTTTTATAACATGGGTTCCTATGGAAAACGCATGCAAAAACGCATGTACAGTTAGTATCTTTTAGTGCCATTCAAAAACGCATGCGTTTCCCATAGGAGCCCATGTTAAAAAAAACGCATGCGTTTCCGGAAACGCATGCGTTTTTTTTAACATGGGCTCCTATGGGAAACGCATGCGTTTTTGAATGGCACTAAAAGGTACTAACTGTACATGCGTTTTTGCATGCGTTTCCCATAGGAACTCATGTTATAAAAACGCATGCGTTTTCTACAAAAACGCATGCGTTTTTGGATATGCTCCAAAAACGCATGGTACTGTCACACATGCTTTTTGGCTATTAGGGCATGCGTTTTTTAACATGGGGGCCTATGGGTGCGTTTTTTACATGCGTTTTTGAAAACGCAGGTCTCCAAAAATGCATGTGAAAAATGGTACTGTGACCACAGCCTAAATTCAAGACCTTCTAAGGATTCGATTTTTTTTAATGTCCTAATATTTAAACCCATACAAATCAAAGATGGAGCACTTATATTTTCTCATGGCTGTGTGTAATGAGCATTTGTGGCATTATTGCATGTATGTTTGACATTATTGTGTGTATCCATGTCTTTATGTAAAACAGTGTATGTAAGTTTGAATATCTCTATTTTGTGAATGTGCGTCCTTTGTGTGTTTGTGCTCACTTATAACTAAAGTGCATGTGTATTGTATGTTCACATATGTAGTATAGCAAGTGTGTGATTTGTGCACAAGCAGACTTACCTTACCCAGGGGACCTTATACTAATGTATATGACCAATTAATAAGTTAAGTGATAATTTACATAACTGTCAAGTCAACCGTTTTTTAAGGTTCCCCATCCGATCACCAGTGCTCTTGACACGATCTGTGAACAAAGGACCAAATACTTGTAAATTGTATTATTTTCCATATGCCTTCCCCTTTCCTTCTCTTCCTGTTGTAGCTAAGTAGAAGTAGTTCCGCATCCCAGCACCCCATTATCCGAGCACACTTCTCGATAATCACCCTGTAGCATGGTTGCCAATTCTGTTAAATCAAATACCGACTTTTAAGTTTTCTCCATGTTGGAGATTTTTAAAAACCGGGACAAACCTGTACTGACATCATACCTATTGAGTACAATTAAAGTTCACCCCCACAGTGGTACTAATAGTCAATAATCATTGTTTTTTTGTTTTTTTTCACAGGTAACTGCAACATTTGTGAATAGATTCCTCCTACGCCCTAGGATGAGTAATTGCAGCAGCCGTGCATTGACCCTACTTAGTAGTGTCTTTGGAGCGTGTGGTCTCCTTTTGGTAGGCATAGCCGTTAGCACTGACTACTGGCTGTACATGGAAGAAGGAATTGTCCTACCTCAAAATCAAACAACTGAAGTCAAGATGGCACTACATGCTGGTCTATGGAGAGTGTGTTTTGTGGCTGGTAAGGTGTTCATTATGTCATGTAATTTGTGTATGCAAATAAATTTGAAGTATGTGCCCATCTGGAAAATTTTAATTTTCATGTAGTACATTTTTGGTTGTAGAATGATATTTATTTTGTTCTGTTTATAGTTATAAATATGATAAAGTATGTTAAATACATGATTATTTTATTTGTGATAAACTACTGAACCTCGTCTATAAGGTAAATATATTTTACTGATGTCTTCCAATACTCTTAAATATATCATCAAATTTCTTCAGTGCAGGAGAGAGCTTACAAATCACTCTCTCCTCGCTTTGGACATTGCTTATCTTTTTTTTTAATTTTACTTCAGTGCTAGAGAGAGAGCACAGAAATCACTCTCATAACAGAGGTTTATCTTTAGACAGTCTTCGATCTGGGCAAGTAAGCACTATCAATTAACATTTGAGGAGTGGAACTAATAGGTCCCCGTTACACGTAGTGACGTTCCAGCGATAACAACAACGACACGACCTGGTAGGGATCGCTGGTGCGTTGCTACGTGATAACTGTTGAGATGTCGAACAGTCAGATCTCACCAGCGACGCAGCAACGATATGGAACGATACGGCAATTGTTGGGAACCTGTCACTCTCAAGCGTAGCATTGAGATCGTTGGTTGTTGTCCCTGTCAAACACAGCGATGCGTGTTCCCAGCAGGAGACTGACAATGAAAAAATGGTCCAGATCGATTTGTCACGATCAGCGATCTCACAGCAGGGCATGGTCGCTACTACGTGTCACACACAGCGAGATCGCTAGCGAGGTCGCTGTTACATCGCAAAATCTCTGACGGTGCAGCGATATCGCTAGCGATATCGTTGTGTGTGAAGTACCCCATAGTGGTATGTTTTGGCCACACAGGCTGCTCACAGTAGCATGAACAGAACCAAACCAATGTAATGTCAAGCCGTTAGTGTAACCGGATATATATACTGGAATACAGTGGGGGAAATAGGTGCTTGATCCCTTGCTGATTTTTTAAGTTTGCCCACTGACAAAGGCATCAAGTCAAGAGTGTATAATTTTGAGGGTAGATTCCTTTTAACAGTGATGGCCCCTTTGCACGCAGCTACATGTAACAGGTTTTCCACAGGTAACTTACTGGCTGCAGTGAAATCATGGAGAGATTATTCCATTTGTACACAGCAACAAGATAGAACTATGTCTCCATGATTTCACTGCAACCAGTAAGTTACCTGTGGAAAACCTGTTACCTGTAGCTGCGTGTAAAGGTACCATGAGAGATAGAATGTCAAAAAAACCCACAGAAAATGACATTGTCTAAATTATATAAAAATATTTGCATATTGCAGACAGAAATAAGTATTTGATCTCTCTGGCAAACAAGACTTAATACTTTGTGGTAAAACCCTTGTTGGCAAGCACAGCAGTCAGATGTTTCTTGTAGTTGATGATGAAGTTTGCACACATGTCAGGAGGAATTTTGGTCCACTCCTCTTTGCACATCAACTCTAAAGGCCACTTCACACACACAGATATCTGAGTCCAATATCTGAACAGATCTCTGGTTGCAGTGAAATCATGGATACATTGCTCCATTTTGTGGCTGTGTACAACATGGAGCAATGTATCCATGATTTCACTGCAACCAGAGATCTGTTCAGATATTGGACTCAGATATCTGTGTGTGTGTGAAGTGGCCTTTACAACTTAAGATTTTGATCTGTCGCTTGGCAACTCGGAGCTTAATCTCCCTCCATAAGTTTTTTTTATGGGATTAAGATCTGAAGACTGGCTAAGCCACTCCATGCCCTTAATATGCTTCTTTTTAAACCACTTCTTTGTTGCCTTGGCTGTATGTTTTGGGTCAATGTCATGCAGGAAGACCCAGGCACGACCCATCTTTAATATCCTGACAGAGGGAAGGAAGTTGTCACTCAGAATTTTACGGTACATGGCTCCATCCATTGTCCTATTGATGCGGTGAAATAGTCCTGTGCCCTTAGCAGAGAAACAACCCCAAAACATAATGTTTCCACCAACATGCTTAACAGTGGGGATGGTGTTCTTTGGGTTATGGGCAGCATTTCTTTTCCTCTAAACATGATGAGTTGAGTTAATGACAAAGAGCTCAATCTTTGTCTCATCTGACTACTGCACCTTCTCCCAATCACTCTCAGAATCACCAAGATGTTAATTGGCAAACTATAGGTGGGGCCACACATGTGCCTTCTTGAGCAGTGGGACTTTGCAGGCACTGCAGGATTTTAATCCATTACAGCACAATGTGTTACTAATGGTTTTCTTGGTGACAATGATACCAGTTGCCTTGAGATTATTAACAAGTTTCCCCTATGTAGTTTTAGGCTGATCTTACACCTTCCTTGTGATCCTGGATACCCCACGAGGTGAGATTTTGCATGGAGCCCCAGATCAATGTTGATTGACACTCGTTTTGCATTTCATTTTCTTACTATTGCACCAACAGTTGTCTCCTTCTCGCTCAGTGTCTTACTTATGGTTTTGTAGCCCATTCCAGCCTTGTGCAGGTCTATGATCTTTTCCCTGACATCCTTAGAAAGTTTGGTCTTGCCCATATTGTAGCGTTTAGAATCTGACTGATTTATTGAGTGTGTGGACAGGAGTCTTTTATACAGGTGACAATATAAGACCGCTGTCTTTAATGCAGGTAACAAGTTGATTAGGAGCATCTAACTGGTCTGTAGGAGCCAGAACTTCTAATGGTTGGTAAGAGATCAAATACTTAATTCTCTCTTCAAAATGCAAATGCTGTTATATAATTTAGACAATGTGATTTTCTGTATTTTATTTTTGATATCCTATCACTGTTAAAGTTAACATACACTTAAAATTATAGACAGTTCATGTCTTTGTCAGTGGACAAACTTACAAAATCAGCAAGGGGTGAAATACTTGTTTCCCCTACTGTATATATGTGACCCATGGAAGCTGAACTGTGATATAGAATCAGCCAGCAACTACAAGGATTAATAATGTAAAAAAGGAGACAGGAAGAAGTTGTGGAGGCCCAAGGAGTGGCGGTAAAGGGGAGTGGTGTCCATGACAACCAGGTGAGAAGGTCTGTGAGGGAGACATGGAGAACAGACAAGCTGTATAGACAAGTTTTTGCTGAGAAACGATTGCTGTAAATAATGAAGCTCAGGACAGACAAGACTCTGTATTACCTCAAGATAGCAGTAAGAGGGACAGCACCAACTCTTTCCTTCCCACCCGCCTCCATTATCTGAGGCAAGTCCAGTCTGCATAGCTCTAGACACAGTGTGAAGAGGATTCATCTGTGAGGAGAAATGCTTTGAATGGAGACTGCCATTAATGTTGATGAGATATTGTATAAAGAGAAGTGATTTCATGTATTGGAAAGAAGTTAAATAAAACCCCAATAATCAACCCCACTTCTGAACTGTGTGATAACTGTGCCTGAAGATCCTGCCTCCCCTTTACTGTAAAGAAAGATAATGGTTGCCCTATGTAAGATTTCCCTGGGATTCCAGAAGAACTCATGTTAAGTGTAAGTCTTCACATACTGAGGGTCGTACATACAACATTAGTGGCCTGTACGGGGAATCCAGAGAGAAAAAAAAACTGTACACAACACCGCAACTCAGCTCTGCTACACCATTTAAAGGGGACCAGCATTGTAAAAGCACAATAGCAGAACCAGCAGCTATGGACGTGGAAACACATATTAACAGCGTCAGTGAACTGCTCCTGCAGTTATCCTTTGAGGAATTGAGTACTGTAGCACGACATGTAAATATGGCAGAAGAACAGATCACAAGGCACGTAACTGCAGACATCTCTCAACAGCCATTAACAAACATACGGATGAGTTAGGAGAGAGAGAAGATGAGGACGTCAAGGGGATGAGGAGCCCCCAGGCTGTGGGGTACTCGGGACCAGGCCGGTGCTGTCTCTCTGGGATATCACAGTAGTCGTGACCCGGTCCCATGGCCTGGGCTCAGTCCAAAAAAAGCGTTGTATACAGGGGTTTTGTGACGCCACCCGTGGGATGTGGTCAGTGGGGACCACCGCTGCTGCAGAACCTCCAGAGATGATGGATGGCAGCTGGGGATGGAATGGCTCTCCTGGGGTAAAGCCAATCCCCGGGGCAATGTGGAATGTCTATGTACAGGGTGCAGGGCGATGGGCACAAGTAACAGGCAGACTCACGGGTTTGTAGTTTTCTCAGTCAGTGTGTGGTAGAAATAAGACATTGGAGGCTTTCTTGCTCTGCACGGTTACTTTACTGGCAACTCGGCATGGCAGCTCTCAAACAGTTCACACGGTGCACAGTTACAGGTAGCTGGCCGGGTAGTCACCAGAGGATGCAGTGTCTCTGAGGCCCACCGCGATGTTCCTTCTTTAGCCACTCTGTCCTTGCTCTACCTGCACTTTTACTTGTAGGATCCTGCTGCTGCTTGAAGCTAGGTGGCTTGCCCTCTCTCTCCTGTGTGTGCCATATGACAGGCAGCTCGAGTCCTTCACTTTCTCTACCCTGCACCGGGGTGTCAGTGGTGCTGACTTCTATGCACTGCTTTGCCTCCTGACACGGTGTGGCTGGAAAATCTGGAGTTCTCCACCCTCCGGTACTGACTGCCGGGATGTGTAACCATGTACAGTCTCCGACCCAGTGTCCGTTCTCTGCGCTTTCATCTTACCTCTACCCCTTGCTTTTTGAAAGCTCAAAACCGGATCAGGATTTAAAAATCCTGCCGCATGTGTAACCCTAGCCTAAGGCTAGGATCACACTCAGTGCTGGCCCTGCGGCAGCCGCATTGCGGTACAGCAGAGCTCAGCCTGCAGTAACCACCAGCGGTACCGTCGGGTACTTCGGGCGAACGCAGCCCTTAGTTACCCGATGTATACCATAGTTACTGGCCACACACAAAGCTGGCCGGACTGCGGTAATCCTAACCGCAGGGAAAAACATTGCCTAATGCGAAAACTCATCCGAAAATTCATGGTACCATTTAGTGCCATGCGGATTCGCATGCGATTCCCATGGGGCCCCATGTTATAAAGATGCATGCGTTTTTGAAAAAGCACCGAAAAACTCATCATGATGCATTTTTTGGTGCTGAACCAAAAACTCATGGAAAAAACTCATGGCACTTTAGCCATGCTTTTTTGGCATTGGGGCATGCTTTTTTTTGTATTGGGGCCTATTGATGAGTTTTTGCATGCGTTTTTCACAAAATGCAAGTGTGACTAAGGCTAGGGTCACAGTAGCATTTTTTACAAGCGTTTTTGGAGACCTGCGTTTTCAAAAACGCATGTAAAAACGGACCCATAGGCCCCCATGTTAAAAAACGCATGCCCTAATAGCAAAAACGCATGTGTGACTGTACCATGCGTTTTTGGTGCATTTCCAAAAACGCATGCGTTTTTTTAATATGGGGCCTTATGGGAAACGCATGCAAAAACGCATGTACAATTAGTGCCATTCAAAAACGCATGCGTTTTCCATAGGAGCCCATGTTAAAAAAACGCAAGCGTTTTAGAAAACGCATGCGTTTTTTTAACATGGGCTCCTATGGAAAACGCATGCGTTTTTTAATGGCACTAAAAGGTACTAATTGTACATGCGTTTTTCCATGCGTTTTCCATAGGGGCCCATGTTATAAAAACGCATGCGTTTTCTACAAAAACGCTTGCATTTTTCAAAACGCACCAAAAAATAGTACATGCACTATTTTTTGGTGCAGATTTAAAAACGCAGCCAAAAACGCAGGGAGCCATCACACACCTTAAAAAACTCATGCTGACATGAAAAAACGCATGAGTTTTGTTAAATAACTAAAAAAAAACTCATGTCAACTGTGACCCCAGCCTAACTCATGGGAAAAACTCATCCACAACGCAAGTTTCACCCTAGCCTGTGAAAAACAACCTTAAAAAATGCAGCCAAGTGTGACCCTATCCTTAGAATAAGGCTAATTTCACACTAGCGGTGTGGCCAGATCAGGATGAAAACAGGTTTAGGCTGTGGTCACAGTTTTTTTAGTGCCTTTTAAAAACGCATGCTTTTTTACATGCGTTTTTCATGTCAGCATGAGTTTTTTCATGTCAGCATGAGTTTTTTAAGGTCTCTGATGGCTCCCTGCGTTTTTGGCTGCGTTTTTGAATCTGCACCTAAAAATAGTGCTTGTAGTATTTTTTTGAGCGTTTTGAAAAACGCATGCGTTTTTGTAGAAAACACATGCGTTTTTATAACATGGGTTCCTATGGGAAACGCATGCAAAAACGCATGTACAATTAGTACCTTTTAGTGCCATTCAAAAACGCATGCGTTTCCCATAGGAGCCCATGTTAAAAAAACGCATGCGTTTCCGCAAACGCATGCGTTTTTTAACATGGGCTCCTATGGGAAACGCATGCGTTTTTGAATGGCACTAATTGTACATGCGTTTTTGCAGGCGTTTTCCATTAAGCCCCTTATTAAAAAACGCATGCGTTTTTGGATATGCTCCAAAAACGCATGGGACAGTCACACATGCTTTTTGGCTATTAGGGCATGCGTTTTTTAACATGAGGGCCTATGGGTGCGTTTTTTACATGCGTTTTTGAAAACGCAGGTCTCCAAAAATGCATGTGAAAAATGGTACTGTGACCACAGCCTTATCCAGATCTGGCTGTGCAACTGCAAACGCATGTCACCACAGCTGCTGAATGCCTGATCTGCTGGGAAGGGGTGAGAGAAAATGTAATAAAATGTATTGTGTGCATGCTTATAATGAGTGGGCACCTGGTGAGGAGCTGCAGGAGTGGTGTAAAACCACTATTTTACTATAATCACTATTTTAAGTGCCATTGGGTTTTGCCAGTGCAGAGTGACTTCTATGCCACTTCTATGCAAAGACCTGTCAGAAGTGGCATAGGAGCAGGAGATATGCCACTCTGACTGTTCTGTGCATACAATTGGCGTAGACGTCCTACTGCACCAGCAAAACCCGACGGCACTTTAAACTGTGATTATAGTGAAGTAGTGGTTTTACACTACTCCTGCAGCTCCATCCCACATGCCAACATATTATAAGTATGCACACAATAAATTGTATTAACATTGTTGCACAATAAGATAGGGCAAATGTCCTTTATCTTAGATGGGAGTAGATGCTTGTGAGGTGCAGGAACTAGACTCTGGGCATTCTCAGTGATGAAAAACGAATTGGGATAGACTGGTCCGCCCCTTCCGGATCAGTCCACCATTTGACACCATTCTATTTGTGGAAGGATCTGGACACATCCAGAGGCATCAGGATTTTAGTCCACTCTCACAAATGCTACTTCATGCATCCAGAGAGGGTGACAAAAAAACTGGTGTGGTAGGATCAGACTGAATCCTGATTCCACCACATACATCTGCTGCCCTATTTTAAGTATAGTGACACATGCCTGATAAGGATGCTTCAGAAGTTGGATGAATATGAACGCAAGACAAATAAATGTAAGTGTCAAACCACCCTAAGGCTAGGGTCACACATGCCAATCAGTTTTTTTCATGGATCCAATAACAAATCCGTTTTATTTTAGGCAGTTTTTTGAGCCTCCTGTGCAGCTATGCATTTTTTGCACTTTGCCATTGTTTGCCAAAAAATGCTAGCAAACACAGATCCGTTAACAGATGTTGCCTTTATTTAACGGATCCGTTTCCCATAGGGCCCCTTGTTAAAAAACGGATCATTTTCTTACTGCATCTAAAAAATGCTGATTGCAGCATTTTTTGGGTTCTGTTAAAAAACGCATAGCAGAGCAGTCACACGTGAATCCACCATCCGTTAACAGCATCAATTTTTGGATTTAGAATTCTAAAGTTCAAAAACTGATGCAAATAATGGATACAGGGCTTGTGTGACCCTAGGCTGAGGCTGGGGTCACATTTGAGGCTGCCGGACCCGCTAAAATCTTTGCAATTCTGCTGCAGCTGCTTGATGTACGCTTTAGCTGAACACACAGGAAAGCGCTGTGTGCAGCATTTTCCTGTGTGCTCTGCTAAAGCGCATGTCATGCAGCTTGGTGTGTGACCACTGCTAAGATAAACACCAGGTTGCTATGGGGCTGCGTTTTAGCGGGTCCGGCAGCCTCAAATGTGACCCTAGCCTAACCCTTATTACCGATATTTCTTGGTTCGTACAGCATGAAGACTGGAGCAGGAGATGCAGATCGGCGTGGCAGCTATTGATAGGCAGTCCAGCTCTTTTTGGTGAACTGAATCATGCGATGCTGCTTGCCATACCATTGGCCAATGTCACCGAAGTGCAAAAAGTACATGACCCCAGAGAAGAATGTGTTACTGCTCATGTGACTGAAGGAAGATTTTGAAGAAAACACAAACTCATTTTTTTGGGAATGACTTGGTCTATTACTAAACAGAATCAAGTATGTAAGTCAGCTTCCATCTGATGATATAAATAGTTTTAAAGGTAATGAAAAGTCCTCTTTAAGGTTCTTGTGTAATATCTGTAATGTAGGTTTTTCTTTTCAGTGCTATTTGAAATACTGCTGTCTTTTTTTGTAGCTTTGTGACCTTTGAGTCCCCACAAGAGCCATTATATTATTAGTATTATTTTTTTATAGAGCACCATTCATTCCATTATATGGGTGAGACTGTTACCCCAATATCCTCTTCCACGATGTCTCTGATGAAAGATATGTAAAGAATTATAGACACGTGATTAATAGACTGGTAATGTAGAAATAAACAGTGAACAGGTCAGTAGAAAAGTAGAATGTTAACAGGGACAGAAGGACATGATATCATCCTGAATAAAAGCACATTAGAAATGAGAATGTTTTCAGGTCAAAGTCAATCTGAACTGTCTAGTGGTAAAAGTATCTGTGATTTGCTTATGATAGGAAAGGGTAAAGGTCCTCAAATATTGAGTGACACTTTGGCAAGTAATAAGCAATTTAATGTGATAACATAGGGAGGTTGTCTATGACTTTTCAAATAGGTTTATTGCACTTGAAGTGATGCTTCAATCCCCTGTGACACCTTTTAGCTTGAGTAGATTATGTTGCTTGTGTGGAGGGAAAACCAGTGGCATCACTGAGCAATACTATTGGAATTGTAATGGTCTATTATTCTCCCTCCTATAAATTTCTTCTTCTGCATGCATATAATTCTGGAAGGCAAATATATTTAATGCTGAAAAAGTACAACAAAGGGTAAATTCTGTTTTTACATTTACAGCAGAGATGTAAATGAACACATACGGTATATTTTGGACCTCCTTCATGATTTTGTTTAAAAATTTTTATTTAGCATGAAACTACTTTACTGAGTTTTCTGAATTTAGAATATATATATATATAGATATAGATATATAGAGAGAGGGTAGATTTGTACTACAGATTTTGATTCCACATAGATGGGTAAGGGTACTTTCACATCAGCGTTTTTTGCCGATCGCGGCAGATGCAGTGAAAAAAACCACATCTGCCGCGATTACCGCATAACCACTGCACTTGCGGCACAGTTGCGGCAAGCCCCATACAATGTCTATGGGGCTTGCAGTAAGTGTGCGGCAGGTGCGGCAGGTGTGGTTTAGGCACTTGTGGCAGATGTGGCCGTGAAAAAAAACGCGGTCAGCTGCGTTTTTTTTGCGGCCGCACCTGCCGCAAGTGCCGATACCTCACTTGCCGCACCTGCCGCAAGCCCGCATAGACATTGTATGGGGCTTGCCGCAACTGTGCCGCAAGTGCAGCAGTTATGCGGTAATCGCGGCAGATGCGTTTTTTTCACCGCATCTGCCGCGAACGGCAAAAAACGCTGATGTGAAAGGGGCCTAATTCTTTTGAAATTCAAATTTGCCAGTTTTGTTTAATCTTCCACAAACTTTAGTTTGCAGTGAGTTGATTTCAAATTACAATAACACAAATGGTACTTTTTCCAGAAATGATGAGTGCAACACTCCTAAAACTCTATGAAACCCCTTTTATGCTTTTTAGCACAAGAGCAGCTGTAGTAATGTCAAAGTAACCTCAACATATCAACGGATGGTAACCAGAATAACCAAATGTGTGTTTAAAGGGAACCAACCACCCCAATGACCCCCCCGGACTATTAATATCGGTCCCTACACCCAGCACATACATGTGCTGCAATGATTTTTGCTAAAAAAAACTGTTTTGTAAAACTTAAGATAATGCTTTTGAAAGTTTAAACCGAAGGGACGGGTGGGCGTTACATATCTGTGGCAAAAGCCGAGTAGCAGCTGCCACTCATCCTCCCGTGTCCCGCAGTAGCAGTTATGGCCAGCCCTTTTCAGCGTCACAGCCTGATGCACGGGCTCGCATGCCCGTGCACACGTCATCATCTACAGCCGGGTTGCGAGCGCGCGCTCTGACTTCCATAGCTGAGCGCAGGAAGTCAGAGCGCGCGCTCGCAACCCGGCTGTAGATGATGACGTGTGCACGGGCATGCGAGCCCGTGCACCAGGCTGTGACGCTGAAAAGGGCTGGCCATAACTGCTACTGCGGGACACGGGAGGATGAGTGGCAGCTGCTACTCGGCTTTTGCCACAGATAAGTAACGCCCACCCGTCCCTTCGGTTTAAACTTTCAAAAGCATTATCTTAAGTTTTACAAAACAGTTTTTTTAGCAAAAATCATTGCAGCACATGTATGTGCTGGGTGTAGGGACCGATATTAATAGTCCGGGGGGGTCATTGGGGGTGGTTGGTTCCCTTTAATACCACATCACATTAAAGACTTTTCATTCTTTTTTAAAGACAGTCCAAAAATTATCCTTCTTTGTCTTTTTTGATCAAGTAGACTATGCTATCGCTGTCTGTAGGTTCAAGACAACTACTAAAAAAATTCTGCATCCAAGACATTACCAAGAAATCACCATCCAGAGCCTGTAATCTATTCAAAGCCCAGTTGACTATCCATTTCATGGAATAGAGTCTGGTATAAAGTCAAGGTTTCAGTCAAGTTTTGATCATCACCTACTCTAAAGGCCACGTCACACGCTTCAATTTTATGAACGATATCGCTTGAGCGATCTGCTTTTTTGATCGCTTAAGCGATATCGTTTGTGCGTCGCTGCGTGTAATCAAGCGATTTTACAATGTAAAATCGCTTGATTGTTTGATCGCAGATTTGTGAACATGTTCACAAATCTGTCGCTGGTCAGCCGGTGGACACGCAGCATCGCTGCGTGTGATACCGGCAGACGACCGATAACACAGCTCCCAGCGCCTCTCACAAGCGCTGGGAGCTGGTATCCAAGGTAAACTGCGGGTATCTAGGCAGCGCGCGCTGCCTAGATACCCGACGTGTACCTTAGTTACCAGCCTCCTCCGCTCACCGGCTGGTATCTAAGGTACACAGCGGGTAACTAGGGACCCTAGTTACCCGCTGTGTACCTTTGATACAAGCCGGTGAGAGGAGGAGGCTGGTAACTAAGGTACACGTCGGGTATCTAGGCAGCGCGCGCTGCCTAGATACCCGCAGTTTACCTTGGATACCAGCTCCCAGCGCTTGTGAGAGGCGCTGGGAGCTGGCTTATCAGTCGTCAAGACATCGTGGAAACGATATTTAAATCCTTTCCACGATGTTTCTGGTCAATTGATCGCTGGTGAGTCTGTCTATGTGACATCTCACCAGCGATCTGAACGATATTGTAAGCGATCGCGCGTGCATGTGATCGCTAACAATATCGTTCATAAAATTGAAACGTGTGACGTGGCCTTAACTGTTAGCCTTTTATGTTCCCAATTCTGGACAGTGGCCCAAACTTGACGATGGTTCTACTTTGGAATTTCACAGCAGTTAAAAAAAATGAAAATTTGATAAATCAAAACTTCAGTCATAGAAAACCCAAACATTTTCCAATCCTGCGCTGGGTCCTACTGGTGGAATTAATGCCAAAAGTCTAATTTTACTAAACATGAAAAGAAGCAGAGACAGGAAAAAAATGTAAGTCATGAAGGCTATGAATTTTTGTTTGAGAAAAATGTTTGGCTTTTGTGCCCAAGGCAAGGGTCCAATCCAACACATAGTCCCACCTGGGAAAAATTAGCTGGATTGGTGACCAAAGACTTCCTTTTTTCATTAAAGATAGTGATGAAATAGCCATAGTTCTCTTGAAGAAATAGTGGAGGCTAAGAATTTTCTATTTTTCAAAAAGTAATATACAATTGAGGTGGTATAGCGTTAATTGTGATGAATTTGGATATGTAGAAGTTGAGTTTTCACAGAAATGACTGGACACAGCTTTGCACTATTTTCCTTCTCTAGCCTCTCTCTATTAGTTGCTGCAGTATGGATTAACTGAGAATTTGTCAGTGAGCTTATTCTGACCGTCCAATGGGAGAGTTTATCTAGTGTGTTTAATTTTAGCTCCTATCCTCAATGATTTATCAACACAGACCAGATCAATGTTGAATGTGAAGGAAAAAAGATCCCATGGAAGCAAGTTGGTTCAAAATATTTAACCCTTCATTGAAATTGGATGTGCCAGTAAATCTAATGTCCCCGCATAATTTCTGACAGACAATTCCTGTGATATTCAGTTATCATCGGCCTCTAACAGATTTGAGTGGAGCTAGGCTATGCCTATGGCTTTTTATTCATTAAATGCCTCTGCCAATCTGCTAAAACGCTATTTACAGCATGCAGCCTGGGGTCATACATTTATAAGCCATCAAGAAACAAAGTTCAGAAAAACACCGGCACTCACCGGGACTTCAAAACACGAGTGACCCGTAGAAGGGCGAGAGCCCGAAACGGTGCCGTCGTCATCTCGGTACCCCCTCCCTGCACTTTGTGATGCAAACCCTGCAATAAAGGACACCACTTTTTGAAGTCCCGGTGAGTGCCGTGTTTTTTCTGAACTTTGTTTCTAGACTGTGTTCTTGGTCTCCCACTGGCACCCCAGGTGAAGACTGGGTCTCCAGTCCGTATTTGCCTCCTAATTTGGAGTCCCTTGTTGGTGGTGCCCTCTTTCCTTCTATATAGTTTCCTATTTATAAGCCATCATCAGACTCCAACAACATGAACACAGGGTGCCAATGGTTTTCCAAGATGGCGGAAGGTCTGCTATGGATTACTGTGCCTGTCATGAAAGTGGTATGTTAAACTCCACCCTGAGGCTGGGCTTCATAGACTGTGATTATTGCTATACACAGCAATTGGCAGTCTGCATATAGTAAATTGAATTGGCCGATAGCAGGTTCATGTACCCTAATGGGACTAAAAAATAATGTAAAAAAAGTTCAAACAAATATCTATACTCGTGTATAAGCCGACCCGTGTATAAGCCGACCCCCCTACTTTTGCCCCCAAAACCTGGGAAAACCTATTGACTCATGTATAAGCCGAGGGTGGACCCCAGCACAGGTATACAGCCCCCAGCAGTGTGGTATACAGCAGCCCCAGAGGTATATACAGCAGCCCCAGTGGTAGTATACAGCAGCAGCCCCAGTGGTATATACAGCAGCAGCCCCAGTGGTATGTACAGCAGCAGCCCCAGTAGTTAGTATACAGCAGCCCCAGAGGTATATACAGCAGCCCCAGTGGTAGTATACAGCAGCAGCCCCAGTGGTATATACAGCAGCAGCCCCAGTAGTTAGTATACAGCAGCCCCAGAGGTATATACAGCAGCCCCAGTGGTAGTATACAGCAGCAGCCCCAGTGGTATATACAGCAGCAGCCCCAGTGGTGTATACAGCAGTAGCCCCAGTAGTTAGTATACAGCAGCCCCAGAGGTATATACAGCTGCCCCAGTGGTAGTATACAGCAGCAGCCCCAGTGGTATATACAGCAGCAGCCCCAGTAGTTAGTATACAGCAGCCCCAGAGGTATATACAGCAGCCCCAGTGGTAGTATACAGCAGCAGCCCCAGTGGTATATACAGCAGCAGCCCAGTAGTTAGTATACAGCAGCCCCAGAGGTATATACAGCAGCCCCAGTGGTAGTATACAGTAGCAGCCCCAGTGGTAGTATACAGTAGCAGCCCCAGTGGTATATACAGCAGCAGCCGCAGTGGTATATACAGCAGTAGCCCCAGTAGTTAGTATACAGCAGCCCCAGAGGTATATACAGCTGCCCCAGTGGTAGTATACAGCAGCAGCCCCAGTAGTTAGTATACAGCAGCCCCAGAGGTATATACAGCAGCCCCAGTGGTAGTATACAGCAGCAGCCCCAGTGGTATATACAGCAGCAGCCCCAGTGGTATATACAGCAGTAGCCCCAGTAGTTAGTATACAGCAGCCCCAGAGGTATATACAGCAGCCCCAGTGGTAGTATACAGCAGCAGCCCCAGTGGTATATACAGCAGCAGCCCCAGTAGTTAGTATACAGCATCCCCAGAGGTATATACAGCAGCCCCAGTGGTAGTATACAGCAGCAGCCCCAGTGGTATATACAGCAGCAGCCCCAGTAGTTAGTATATAGCAGCCCCAGAGGTATATACAGCAGCCCTAGTGGTAGTATACAGCAGCAGCCCCAGTGGTATATACAGCAGCAGCCCCAGTAGTTAGTATACAGCAGCCCCAGAGGTATATACAGCAGCCCAGTGGTAGTATACAGCAGCAGCCCCAGTGGTATATACAGCAGCAGCCCCAGTGGTATATACAGCAGCAGCCCCAGTAGTTAGTATACAGCAGCCCCAGAGGTATATACAGCAGCCCCAGTGGTAGTATACAGCAGCAGCCCCAGTGGTATATACAGCAGCAGCCCCAGTAGTTAGTATACAGCATCCCCAGAGGTATATACAGCAGCCCCAGTGGTAGTATACAGCAGCAGCCCCAGTGGTATATACAGCAGCAGCCCCAGTGGTGTATACAGCAGTAGCCCCAGTAGTTAGTATACAGCAGCCCCAGAGGTATATACAGCTGCCCCAGTGGTAGTATACAGCAGCAGCCCCAGTAGTTAGTATACAGCAGCCCCAGAGGTATATACAGCAGCCCCAGTGGTAGTATACAGCAGCAGCCCCAGTGGTATATACAGCAGCAGCCCCAGTGGTATATACAGCAGTAGCCCCAGTAGTTAGTATACAGCAGCCCCAGAGGTATATACAGCAGCCCCAGTGGTAGTATACAGCAGCAGCCCCAGTGGTATATACAGCAGCAGCCCCAGTAGTTAGTATACAGCATCCCCAGAGGTATATACAGCAGCCCCAGTGGTAGTATACAGCAGCAGCCCCAGTGGTATATACAGCAGCAGCCCCAGTAGTTAGTATACAGCAGCCCCAGAGGTATATACAGCAGACCCAGTGGTAGTATACAGCAGCCCCAGTGGTATATACAGCCCCAGTGGTAGTATACAGCAGCCCCAGTGGTGTATACAGCCCCAGTGGTAGTATACAGCAGCCCCAGTGGTATATAGAGCCCCAGTGGTAGTATACAGCAGCCCCAGTGGTATATACAGCCCCAGTGGTAGTATACAGCAGCCCCAGTGGTATATACAGCCCCAGTGGTAGTATACAGCCCCCCATCAGTATACAGCAGCCCCAGAGGTATATACAGCCCCAGTGGTAGTATACACGCAGCCCCAGTGGTATATACAGCCCCAGTGGTAGTATACAGCCCCCCCATCAGTATACAGCAGCCCCAGAGGTATATACAGCCCCAGTGGTAGTATACAGCAGCCGCAGTGGTATATACAGCCCCAGTGGTAGTATACAGCAGCCCCAGTGGTATATACAGCCCCAGTGGTAGTATACAGCCCCCCCATCAGTATACAGCAGCCCCAGAGGTATATACAGCCCCAGTGGTAGTATACACGCAGCCCCAGTGGTATATACAGCCCCAGTGGTAGTATACAGCCCCCCCATCAGTATACAGCAGCCCCAGAGGTATATACAGCCCCAGTGGTAGTATACACGCAGCCCCAGTGGTATATACAGCCCCAGTGGTAGTATACAGCCCCCCCATCAGTATACAGCAGCCCCAGAGGTATATACAGCCCCAGTGGTAGTATACACGCAGCCCCAGTGGTATATACAGCCCCAGTAGTAGTATACAGCCCCCCATCAGTATACAGCAGCCCCAGAGGTATATACAGCCCCAGTGGTAGTATACACGCAGCCCCAGTGGTATTTACAGCCCCAGTGGTAGTATACAGGCCCCCCCGCCTTGTGCACAAACCTGTAAAAGAAGAGATTAGTATACTTATCACTGTCCCGCTGCCACTGTCCCGCCGCCGCCATCGCGCTCCTCCATCTTCTTCCGGTTTCCTCCTCGGTCGCGCAGACAATGACGTCATTGCCTGCGCCGACCGGAGGAAGCCGGAAGCAGACGGAAGAAGACGGAGGACCGCGATGACGGCGGCGGGACAGCGACAGCGGGACAATGATAAGTATACTAATCTCTTCCTTTACAGGTTTGTGCACAAGACAGGGGGGCCTGTATACTGATGGGGACGGGCCTGTATACTGTATACACTGTATACAGTGTATACAGTATACAGTGACTCGCGTATAAGCCGAGGGGGGGACTTTTCAGCCCAATTTTTGGACTGAAAAACTCGGCTTATATGCGAGTATATACGGTATATACCGTATATAAGTTTTATTCACCCTCTTTTTTGCCTATTAAAAATAAATAAATATAATCAATAGCATTCCTGACTCAACGTGATAAAACTATCTGAAGTACATAGGGGTTCAAAGTTTTCACCACACATCTAGATAAATTCTTTGAGGCATTTAGTTTCCAGAATGTGATCACTTGTGGGGGAATTCTATTGTTTAGGTACATCAAGGGCTATCTAAAAGCAAATCATCAAAATCTGCGCTTTAAAATGTTGTTCTTTCCCTCCTGAGCCCTGCTGTGAAACTAAACTGCTTTTCCACGACATATGGGGTGTATTGAACTCAGGAAAAATTACACATTTTAGGGTACATTTTTTCCTGTTGACCCTGTAAAAATAAAATAAAAATTTGCTCTAAAATGTTTTTGTGGAAAAAAAATGCTTTTTCATTTTCATGACTCAATATATGATGCACCTGGGTGTTCAGAATGCTCAGCACATATCTAGATAAGTTCCTTGGCGGGTCTAGTTTCCAAAATGTGATCTCTTGTGGGGTGTTCTACTGTTTAGGCACATCAAGGGCTCTGCAAAAATGACATGGTGTCAGCTAACGATTCCAGCTAATTTTTCTTTCAAAAAGAAAAATGGGGCTCCCTCCTTTCAGAGCCCTGCTGTGCACCCACATAGTGGTTTTAGACCACATGTGGGGTATCAGTGAACTTGAAGAAATTTTAGGGTCTATTTTCTCATGTTACCCTTGTGGATATGCAATATTTCATGCTACAATACCATTTGTTTTGGAAAAAGTAAAAATATTCATTTTTTTCCTGCCACTTTGCTTTAGTTCCTGTAAAGCAAATGAAGGGTTCATAATCTTCATTAATGTGGTTTTGAGCAGTTTGATGGGTGCAGGTTTTGGAAACTGAAAAATGTTCTGTTTGATCTGGTTTTCTGGAGGTTTGCTTGTTATTAGAAATGAGCAATGTTCACCAATTTAACATCTGGACTGAATTTGACATTTGTTCGTTCGGCCCCTCGAACACAAATATTTTGTTGAAGTCAGGAAATTCAGGTTTTGTTTGATTATTGTTCCAATGTGTGTAGCTCAACTAGGACAGAAATATTAGTGCAATGCATTAATGCTTCTGTTCTATGGTATCTTACACACACACACACACACACACAGACAGACACACACACAGATTATCTTACCATTTTCCCATTGCTTGCTTACTTCCAGTCCACTCTTCCGCGCTCCCTCTCACTGACTTCCAGTGTCACCCATTAAGCTTTCTGCATATTCACTTCACTGACCAGCAACAGCCAATCACAGACACTCATACACTGTGAGAGCGTCTGTGATTAGCTGTTGCAATTATACTGCATTTTCACAATCTGGATTGTGTCTGTGCTTGGTTGTCATACACTTTATTGTATAGTAACCAACCTAATGCCATAGGGTGTAAAATAAATAAATAATGGGAAAAATGCTTAGGATTCCACTGGATTTTTCCATCTCAGCACACAAAGTGGACAGCTGCGAGCTGTCACCCTCAGCTGCCAAATTTTTACATTGACTGGCCATAAAAAAGTGCAGTGCTCCGCCCTATTTTTATTGGTCAGCCAAGGTAAAACTAGGCCAGTAAGGCCTAATATTATTAGCGGGGTGAGGGACCATCATTTTAGGACCCCTAGGCTAACAAATAGCAGCCCACAGATGCCCCTAAAAATAGTGCATTCATCAAAGCACAATTTCAAGGTACTTTACCTGGCTCATCCATGAACTCTGGTGGCAGTGGCATGCTGGGTAATAAGGGGTTAATGCTAGCTATGAATTGCCAGCTGGAATTAAGCCAGGAATTCTTAATGTCAGGCTAAGTTAGACCCGGCCATTAAGAATTTCAAGTAAATAGTAAAGATGACACAACACACATAGAAAAAGCTAAATTTATTTAAAAAGACATTTAGCGGCTCCATCTTTATTAACCCTCATACCCTCCATGATCCTCTGCGACGTCTTCTTGAATGGAGGCTGCGTTAAAGGATAAGGCATCCTCATCGCAGCCTCCAGTCACTGAATAAACTAGCTGTGAGCTCCTATCAGGATGTGCAGTGCGACAGCAGACTAGGAAGAAGCAAGCAGAGGGAGACTGTGTGTGTCTGTGTGTGTTTGTCAGCTTTTGGACACCTTTGAAGGTGTTTTTTATGCGTTTCATGTTCCCTGACATTGATTTCAATGGTGTTCAGGGTGTTCGGCAAACACTCCATATGTGGCTAATGGAAATTAGCTCAAACACTCAGGTGTTCATTCATCTCTGCTTGTGATATCCTCCATATTGACAATGATAAAGATAATGGTTGTTGTCTTCCAAAAGTAAAACGGTTCAATCTCTCCCAGTGTTTGAGTGCTGAAAGATTCAGGTGAAAGCTGCAATCTATAACCAGCTCTTTTAGTATGAGCTAGATTAAAATGCGTATGTCTATCAGGAAAATAAATATGATTACACTGGTGACTTTTAGGAATAGCTACTAGACAGGGCTATAGCCATCCCTGATAAATATTATGGCAATTGGTAACCTTTATTGTAATTTATGGATGTCATTGAAAAATGGCTCCAGTGTCACTAAAATCCATTCTTTTAGAAGTAGAGCTTGGCATAGCAATACTGATTTCATAGCTTTATGACCAGATTCAAACTTGCAAGATGAATGGTCCATGCTGAGATCACAATACTGGGATGACTGGCGGGTTCCTTGACCTTAATTTACTTCTTTTTATATACTATATTGCAGTTAGTCCAGGTCATACAACCAGATGTTCGGGCTGGGTATTGTGATTCCAGAACGAATTGTATGTAACAGATGTGTAATTCCAGACTTAAAGAGGTTTTCCCAAGATTAAGATTCATTTTAATCAATAGATCTTGGAATAATAATTATTTCCACAATTGGATGTGATTAAATGTTCCTGTGCTGAGATCATCTTATATATGCGTCCCTGCTGTGTATTGTGTATTGGATGTGTCTGACCGTACAGGAACATGGTCTGATCATACCACACCTCCTGTGCTGAGATAATCTTATATATGTGTTCCTGCTATGTATTGTGTAATGTCTGACTGTACAGGGACATGGTCTGATCATACCACATCTCCTGTGCTGAGATAATCTTATATATATGTCCCTGCTATGTATTGTGTAATGTCTGACTGTACAGGGACATGGTCTGATCATACCACTTCTCCTGTGCTGAGATAATCTTATATATGTGTTCCTGCTATGTATTGTGTTATGGATGTGTCTGACCGTACAGGGACATGGTCTGATCATACCACATATCCTGTGCTGAGATAATCTTATATATATGTCCCTGCTATGTATTGTGTATTGGATGTGTCTGACCGTACATGAACATGGTCTCATCATACCACATATTCTGGGCAGCACAGGGAGTAAAAAAGTTTAAAGATATTACGACACGGGATCATAATTCTTTCTCTGATGTAATATCTTTTTAAAAGAAAAACAGGCAGGGAAATGTTTCACCTTCAAAAAGAAACAACTATGATCCTGTGCTGTATTGTCTGTATAGTCTTTATCACCCCCACTGTACAGGAGATGTGGTATGATCAGACCATGTCCCTGTATGGTCAGGCACATCCACTACACAGTACATAGGAGGGACACATATATAAGATTATTTTATCATAAGATATGTGGTATGATCAGACCATGTCCCTGTACGCTCAGACACATCCATTACACAGTACATAGAAGGGACACATATATTAGATTATGACGCGCCTACCAAGGCCATGGGCTACTGGGAACCGGGCAGCAGTTCTGCTATTGGAGTCACGGGGGTCGAGACCCACCCTTCTTGCTTCCAGGCATGACATCATCCCCTGTGAGAGAGGCAATGCCACTGTGGTTATTCACCGAGATTTTGTTATAAGTTATCCAATTTATATATTTCTTAGAAACAACAGGATAAACTATTTCGCTGATATGCTTTAATGTTGTTGTTTTTTAAAAGCCAGTGCAAAAGTGATTCATTTGTCAGTGGTTTATCACAAAAAAAAACCCTACCGATGGGGGAGAGAAAGGGGGAATAGTATCCTAAGTCAAACTACCACTGTTGACCAGGGTCAGTTTAAGTATAAGAATAGTGATAATGGCAACATTTATGACTGGGTTTATTTATCTTATGGGGTATCTTATGGTTCATGTCATCTTTAACTCACTTATGGGTGTTATAATGATAAATTCTCACCTATAACAGTTACAGATAAAGGGAACCAGCTAAACCGCACCTCCTGAAAGACCTGTCCCCCAAAAAAAGTCTCCAGACGAAACAGCCTTTCCAGGACTATACACATCATTTCAGATGATAAAGGTTTCAAACCAGAATGCCCCTGATGAGCCTTTCATAAAAAGAGGGAAGGCGAAACGCATCGGGTGGGGTTGAATATACAACATTGCTTGGTTGTATCTATAAATCATCCTTTCCATGAATTTTTAGGACCTATGACAGAGGGGTGGGAGTGGACTAAAGACTACGGGTGCAGAGAGTCCATACATAAAGAGGTTACACAAAGACTAGAGGATACTACTATTGGATATATCACCTGGAGACGCAATGTGTTCAGGGTTGTTCATGGTAGAACTCTAACATACCCAAAACAAAGACACTCCTATCTACCCTAGACTCCTCCATAGGCACTGAATCAGTGGAACACTGTTTGTCTTTACTACATGTTTATTTGGGGGGTGGGTATAATTTTTGTGATAAACCACAGACACATGAATCACTTTTGCACTGGCTTTTAAAAAAAACAACATTAAAGCATATCAGCGAAACAGTTTATCCTGTTGTTTCTAACAAATGCAACTGTGGCAACAGGACTCTGAGGTGCTACCTTTTCCCCTAGTGGAATTCAGTACTCCCGGACTGAGGAAACTTTTTTGCAAAACACAAGAAATAACAGTAGAAAATATAACAGTATAAAATGTACAGAGTCTTAAAAATGAAAACTTACAAAAACCAGCACAATGGAAAAATAGTCACTACGGTGCTCAGTCCTTGCACTGCAGTCCAGGGTTTGTCTCTTTTTCTGGTTGTTGGCCACTCTGGCAGCCACTCTCTTGGGCTAACAGTGAACCCCTGTACAATAAGGGCCTGACCACACACAGTCCAGTGGTCCTTAGTCGATTAACTGTTCAAGAATAAATGCAAGCATTCATACAGTAAGTCCTGTAGGCATGGTACGCTTAGTGGTTGCTTATTTATGTATTCGCATAGTTACATGAAAACAAAAAAAACATATTTACACTTCTTAAACTGGTTAAACCTATTCACTTTACTTGCTAACAACAATCTATGATGGACTGCATAGCCTTTGTCAGGGAGCATACTTCAAAAAAGCTCTCCCAGAAGTCGCTTAGGGTGTGCAGCTCCCCCAAGGACTGCGGTAACCAGGCCACCCCCGGTACATAGGGTATCGACACCAGAGCTATGGCTGGTGCTGCGGCTGGCACTGCGGCTGCACCCACTGCGGGACCCTCCACCATGTCTGACATCTTTCTCCCCCCTAGTAAACCTTGGCTAGGCTCTGTGCTTCCGTGGGGTTATCAGTCTCCGGCTCCTCAGGCGTGATGGGGCTCTCGCTCCTTCCTCCTGCTTCCCGCTGCATGACATCAGAGCATGGGCTGGGTCTCTCTTCGCGCTCTTTCCAGGGTGTCGCCCATGATGGCACACCCCTTCTACTTCCCACGTGTTTTGTAGCGCAGTTATGACGACAGTCACACGCAGTTCAATAAAGTTCATGGCACACAGGGCCCAGTGGCACCGGGCTTCAGCATCTTGTTTGTGATGCCAAGTTGACGTGCCCACCAGGGCTGTGGGGTACTCGGAGCCAGGCAGCAGTTCTGCTGGGGGAGTCATGGGGTTCAAGGCCCAGCTCCGTGGCCCTGGGCAGTCAATAAAAGAGACAGTTTTTATGAATAAATCTGATGCCACCTATGACTTGTGGCTATGAGTAGCCACCGCTGCTGCAGACCCTCTGGGTACGATGGATGGGCAGCTGGAATGTAATGGCTCCCCACAAGTGGAGCGGTTCCCTAGGGCAGTGGATGTTTAAAGGGTGTAGGGTGCAGGATGGAGGGCACGAGAAAAACTGGAGGCCACATCAATTAATGTTTCCTTTACCTTTACTTGTTCGTTGCTGATACAGTCCGGGGCACAGGTTTAGATGTTACTGTGGATCCGAGCAGCCTGCAAGCAATCAGGAAATCCACCTACCTAGGTGGGTTGGAGGCCTCCCCTCTTCATTGTGTGATTTGGACCTTGCTGCATGAAGCTGTGCTATGACCCTCTTCCTGCTCCTAGTCTGCACCTGTAGAGCAGGCAGCGCGAGCCCTGTTCCAGTGGTCACTCCTCAGTGGAGGCCCCGGGCTCTAGTATGCTATTGTGCTCCAGGTGTTAGGTAGGCCAAGGGACCTATAATCCCTTGCCTCTCCGGATTTCTGCTGCTGGGCCATTAGTACCCAATTGGCCTCGGACTCCGGTGTCCAGTTTCTGGTGCTTTCTCCTCTGGGGTGAGCTCGACACCCCTCTACTCCCCAGGCTCTTCTCTCCATCCTCCTCAGACTCACTCCATAACTGTTCTGTTGTTTTCCCTGGCTGTTCTGCCTAACCCCACCTCCGGGCCAGAATTTTTATAGGGAAGCTCCCTTAAGCCTGATTTTAGAGCTCCCTCTTCTGGTCTGGAGACAGGAAAGTGTTGGATGCTGTGCCATCTGAGTAGGGAACCCCCTTCTTGCTTCCAGGTATGACATCACGCCCTGTGAGGGAGGCAATGCCACTGTTGCAATCGGACTCTGGGGTGCTACAATTATCTCAGCACAGGAGATGTGGTATGATCAGACCACGTCCCTGTACAGTCAGACACATCCATTACACAGTACATAGCAGGGACACATATATAAGATGATCTCAGCAAACGAGATGTGGCATGATTAGATCATATCCCTGCATGGTCAGATACACCCATTACACAGTACATAGCAGGGACACATATATAAAATTATCTCAGCACAGGAGATGTGGCATGATCAGACCATGTCCCTATATGGTCAGAAACATCCATTACACAGTAGATAGCAGGGACACGAACAGTTGTGGCCAAAAGTATTGACACCCCTGCAATTCTATCAGATAATACTCAGTTTCTTCCTGAAAATGATTGCAATCACAAATTCTTTGGTATTATTATCTTCATTTAATTTGTCTTCAATGAAAAAACACACAAAAAGAATTGTCCTAAAGCCAAATTGGATCTAATTCTACACCAAACATAAAAAAGAGGGTGGACAAAAGTATTGGCACTGTTAGAAAAATCATGTGATGCTTCTCTAATTTGTGTAATTAACAGCACCTGTAACTTACCTGTGGCATCTAACAGGTGTTGCCAATAACTAAATCACACTTGCAGCCAGTTGACATGGATTAAAGTTGACTCAACCTCTGACCTGTGTCCTTGTGTGTACCACATTGAGCATGGAGAAAAGAAAGAAAACCAAAGAACTGTCTGAGGACTTGAGAAACCAAATTGTGAGGAGGCATGAGCAATCTCAAGGCTACAAGTCCATCTCCAAAGACCTGAATGTTCCTGTGTCTACTGTGCGCGGTGTCATCAAGAAGTTTAAAGCTCATGGCACTGTGGCTAACCTCCCTAGATGTGGACGGAAAAAAAAAACTTGATGAGAGATTTCAACGCAAAATTGTGCGGATGGTGGATAAAGCACCTCGACTAACATCCAAACAAGTTCAAGCTGCCCTGCAGTCCGAGGGTACAACAGTGTCAACTCGTACTATCCGTCGGCATCTGAATGAAAAGGGACTGTATGGTAGGAGACTCAGCAAGACCCCACTTCCTACCCAGAGACATAAAAAAGCCAGGCTGGAGTTTGCCAAAACTTACCTGAGAAAGCCTAAAACGTTTTGGAAGAATGTTCTCTGGTCAGATGAGACAAAAGTAGAGCTTTTTGGGCAAAGGCATCAACATAGAATTTACAGGATAAAAAAAGAGGCTTTCAAAGAAAAGAACACGGTCCTTACAGTCAAACATGGCGGAGGTTCCCTGATGTTTTGGGGTTGCTTTGCTGCCTCTGGCACTGGACTGCTTGACCGTGTGCATGGCATTATGAAGTCTGAAGACTACCAACAAATTTTGCAGCATAATGTAGGGCCCAGTGTGAGAAAGCTGGGTCTCCCTCAGAGGTCATGGGTCTTCCAGCAATACAATGACCCAAAACACACTTCAAGAAGCACTAGAAAATGGTTTGAGAGAAAGCACTGGAGACTTCTAAGGTGGCCAGCAATGAGTCCAGACCTGAATCCCATAGAACACCTGTGGAGAGATCTAAAATGGCAGTTTGGAGAAGGCACCCTTCAAATATCAGGGACCTGGAGCAGTTTGCCAAAGAAGAATGGTCTAAAATTCCAGCAGAGCATTGTAAGAAACTCATTGGCCATGTTCACACACATGCGTTTTTTTGACCATCTCTGCGTTTTTGGGCTGTTAAAAAAAACGCAGGTGCGTTAACGCAGGGTACATTTGAGTGTAGCTGCGTTTTTCAGCTCCATTTGCTTTTTTTACCCCTAGTCCAAAAAACGCTGCATGCAGCGTTTTTGGGTGCTGTAAAAAAACGCATGTGCGTTTTTCCAAAAACGCATGCGTTTTTTTAACATGGGGCCCTATGGGAAACGCATGCAAAAACGCATGGTACATTAGTACCTTTTAGTGCCATTCAAAAACGCATGCGTTTCCCATAGGGGCCCATGTTAAAAAAAACGCATGCGTTTTTGAAAAAACGCACATGCGTTTTTTTTAACATGGGGCCCTATGGGAAACGCATGCGTTTTTAAAAGGCACATTTATGCACCCTTGTTAACGCTTGCGTTTTTGCCTGCGTTTTTGGTGAAAAAATGACTAAGTCCAAAAACGTGGCAAATCCTTTCAGACACACAAGGGACATTTTTAAGCACTCTTAAAAAAACGCAAGTGCTTTTAAGAGTGCTAAAAAAAACGCAAATTGAGTGTGAACAATGCCTTTGATGGTTACCGGAAGAGATTGATCGCAGTTATTTTGGCTAAAGGTTGTGCAACCAAGTATTAGGCTGAGGGTGCCAATACTTTTGTCCAGCCCATTTTTGGAGTTTTGTGTGAAATGATCAATGTTTTGCTTTTGGCTTCATTCTCTTTTGTGTTTTTTCATTGAAGACAAATTAAATGAAGATAATAATACCAAAGAATTTGTGATTGCAATCATTTTCAGGAAGAAACTGAGTATTATCTGACAGAATTGCAGGGGTGTCAATACTTTTTGCCACAACTGTATATAAGTTTATCTCAGGACAGGAGCTGTGATATTATCAGATCATGTTCCTCTACAGTCAGACACACCTATTACACAGTACATAGTTGGACATAGGAGGAACACATATATAAGATTATCTAAGCACAGAAACATTTTTTTTTAAAATCACATCCAAATGTGGAAATTATTATTATTCCAAGATCTATTGATTAAAATGAACTTTAATATTAATTTTGTAGTAAAACCCTTTTCACAAACTATTAATCTGGAGATTTTTGGCTAATATGCCGGTCAATAGCATTCTAAAATATTGCAGCCACTGCACTGAAAGCATAGCTACTGTTAGGACATTCACTTATCCCTCCAGTATCCTCTGGCATTTAGCCACAGAGCACCCAACATGGCTCCAGTCACTGATCAGTATACAGTGAGTGGTAACCTTACGTTTGCCCTGGCATATTGACTAACAGATCTCTCTGCATTGATGCAGAGTCGGCTGTCAATCAGTGCCAGTGGGTGCGTACAGTCAACACTCACTATACACTGTTCAATGACTAAAGCTGGCCGCTCCTCTATGACTGAAAGCTGGAGGGTACAGGGAGAAATAAAATAAATGTCCTCCCAGTAGCTGTGCCTTCAGTTTGATGGCGAGGCAGCTTTGGAACGCTATTAATCCCTTCACACCTCCCAGTGATTTTCCATTTTCTGTTTTTCCTTTTTCCCTCCCCCTCTTCCAAAAATCATAACTTCTTTATTTTTCCATCAATATAGACATATAAGGGCTTGTTTTTTGCGTAATAAGTTGTAATTTTAGATGAAATAATTTATTTTGCTATTTAGTTTACATTAAAATGGGAAAATAATTGCAAGTGCAGGGAAATTGAAAAAAAAGGGCAAATACCCGTTTGTTTTTTGAGTTTTTTATTCGACATGTTCACTATATGGTAAAACTGACATATCAGTAAGATGGCTCAGGTCAGTACAAGTTCGTAGATATCAAACATGTATATTTTTCCTGTTATCTAAGTGCTGAAAAAAAATCTGAAGTATTTACAGAAAAAGAATTGGGCTTTTGGTGCCTTTTTCCGTGACCTGTAACGCTCTCATTTTTCGTGATCTGGGCTGTTTGACAGCTTATTGTATTTTTTGCAGCTTGAGCTGACTTTTCTAATTATGCCATTTTTTGGGTAGATGTACTATTTTATCGCATTTTAATGCAATGTTGCAGCAACCACAAAAACATAATTTTAGCATTTGGACTTTTTTCTGTTACGCAGTTTACCGATCTGATTAATTAATTTTATATTTTGATAGATCGAGCATTTCTGAACACGTTATATCAAATGTATGGTATGTATTTATTTTAGTTTTTTTATAGTTTATTTTCAACGCTGCAAAACGGGGATGTTTTTTTTCACACTTTTAAAAACTATTTTTTTTATGTTACACTGGCCACTAGAAGGCCTCAGTGCTCCACACTGTGATCACTTGTTCTGTCTTTTTAAACACAGGAGCAAGTGATCACTCCCTGCTAGTGATGTCACTGAGTCATCACTAGCAGGAAGGAATTGCAGATAGCTTCCGGAGTCAGTGAAGGATCCTGGGCTCTGTACCTAACAGGATGCAGGTCCCGTGATCACTTAACAGAACCTGTGATCCTGATATGGATCAGAGCGATCCCCGCCGGGTGCTTCGGATCATGCTATCAGTCACTGACAGCACGATCTAAAACGTTAAGGCTGGCTTCACACCACGGCAAGGTCTGATCCTGGGCTGTCCGGTGTAAACCAGTCAGCCCCGGACCGGTTTTTGGCCCCATAGTAGCCTATGGGGTCGGATGGAGCCGGATGGCAGCTCTCTGCCTTCTGTTTTCCACCTCTCCGGATGAATCCGGGAGAATTCAGATTTTTCTCATCAGGCACAAAAATGTTGCTTGCAGCATTTTTGTGTCCGGGGAGAAAATTCACCCCAAAAAGCTGGATCCTGGATTCGCCCGGATTCTCCCGGATCCTTACGGATCCGGGGCAATCCAGCGCTCCCTAACATGGGAGCCTATGGGGCCGGTCTGGGAGGATTCAGGAACCTGACACTGGCGGCTGCACGCCGCTGTGATTTCAGGATCGCGGCTAGCTCCATGCTAGTCGCGATCTTGAAAAATCAGCAGCTGCGGCTGCAATTACAGCCATCCGGCTGCACATAGGACTGGAGGGCACATTTGGCCCTCCATTTCTGTGTGCTGATCCGGTCCTGGGCTGTCAGGTTCATGCCTGACAGCCCCGGACTGCGCCGTGGTGTGAAGCCAGCCTAACAGAGCCGATCAGATTGCGGATCTGATCAATGCTGTTAGATACACATTTCAAATGATAAGATTAGCTAAGATGTGGAGGGAGGATGCATCAAATGATGGGAGGTGGCCTATGACGCACATGGGCATCATAAGCTGGGAAGGGGGTTAAACTACAGAGTAACCCTAAATCTGCAGGTTACAAGTGTTTGGGGACATGACAGATTCTCTTTATATCCTTAGGGTAGGTTCACATATCATTTTTGCTTTGCATTACAACGGATCTGCTGTAAAGCAACACAAACACAATGTAACGGATGCATTAATGCATCCATAGACTTGCATAGAACAAATGCATACTAAAGCATGCCAAAATAGGCATGTGTTTGACAGTGTGCGTTTTTTCAACGCACACGAAAATGATGCAGTCCGTGTTTTTATGTGCGTTGAAAAAAATGCATACTTTCAAACACATGCCTATTTTGGCATGCTTTAGTATGCATTTGTTCTATGCAAGTCTAAGGATGCGTTAACACGTCCGTTACATTGCATTTGTGTTGCTTTACAGTGTATCGGATATAATGGAAAGCAAAAACGATCTGAGTACCTAGCTTTACTTAAGTTTCCGCAAAATATGATGCTCTTCAGAAGGTTAGTTTTCTTGGACTATGCATTGTACATTTTATTCCTCGTTGTTTTGTGGGTCATTGACACTAGCAGCTTTAACGATGATGATAAAATAATAGAAATGAGAAATCCTGGCTGAGCTGCTATTTTTTATCTTTTATAACAAAGTAATCACTGCCTCCGAGCCGTGAGCATTGCAGTATTGTAAGCTGCAATGCAGTGCGTGCTGGTAAATCCTTCCGGCCATAACATTTCCCTGAGATAGATCTATACACCAATGCACACATGACCATTCATTATTTAGAGGCAGGAATTTATGAGCTGGATGCTGAATTCATCACAGCAACACTGAGCCTAACAAGGACATTGAAGAACGTTATAATTAGGAGAATGCAATGGACATATGGCAAATTATCAACAGACAAGCTGATCAAATTGCCATGGACCTAGGTGAGTAGCAATGTCACAAGGCTCACATCAAAATCAGGCTGTCGTCATTGGATCTGGGAACGGATCATTTATTTGAAGGAAGGTATATGGAATACACACTATACAATGGGATTACTACATTATTAGAAAATAAAGAATATTCCTAAAGATTTATCAAATACAAGATAGGGGTTATACTTATGGATACAATGGCACACATCTCAAAAGAGATTTCCCCATTAATCTAAATGCCTCCAATACATTTTCATATTAAAAGCTACATTAGTTTTGAAATAGATTTTATTTAAAAATGCATCACCTGTCTACATGATAAGTGATTATTGTTAGATTGCTGGAGATCTAACTGCTGGGAAGAGAAGAGCAAACCTGTTTAGGGCTGGAGATCGGGTGCTTTCTGTTCACCAAGCACTGGAGCGAGCATTACTGTGCTCATGTGTGCTTGGTTCTTGGCCCAGTATGAGCAACGTGCAGTGTTTGATCATATCTCACTGGGTGTAAAAGCAGGGTTTTCAAGTGCACAAAAAAAATTATGGCTGTATGTGGGCGAAGAGCCGAGCTGCCAAGCAGAGACTTCCGATAAGGTTTGGGTCAAGTTCGAGTCCCGAACACATCGCCAAAATAAGTTCGACTGCAGCATCTGAACTTCCATGGATTCGCTCATCTCTAATGTTTGGATCCTCACTTTTTGGGCTCAGTAACACCACCGTATTGATTGGACGACTTACCGGTATATCCAATTTGTTTTCTTGGATAGCATTCTGACCAGTGTTTTTCAATGGGGTAGAATCTGTCAGTGAAAAATCACAGCATGCTGCAATTTCACTTTGATGCCGATCACTCATTCAAGTCTATGGGCTTGTGGAAAACATCGGACTGCACTTGATGACAGCTGTGTGCAGTCCAATTTCTGCAGACTCACAGAATAAAAATGTTATTCTCTATCTTTTCACAGTGTGCTCTGATTCCCTCATGTAAGAGATCAGAGTTGTCATGAGTCTGCATCAGGTGTAACTCTGAGATATGGGAGAGCACAGGGTCTCAGAATTAAGGGACAGATTAGGCGTCCCATTCCCCTGAAGTTTGTGTTTAACCCTGTGTCTCCCTAGTCCGTGGTGTGACATTATCACTGACCCAAAACCATTGGCTCAGGCTGCAGCATTTGCGACCCTGATAAAGACTTTACGGATGAGGTCTTGTTGCTGCGATCCCAGTTGGGGCATCACCTGCAGCAAGTTTTGTATTTTTTAATTCTGTTTAATGTCTTGTGCAACAGGAGCCCAAATATCTCTCCCTGACCGCCTTGAGGGTAGGAGAGATACATTTTGTCCTGGTCTTCCAGGACACCTGTAAATGGTATTTTAAGCTCTGGCCTCATTCCTCAGTGGACAAGGAACAACTTGCTAAGATCGTTGATTCCCTATTTAAGGCGAATCCCCAGTCCTGGGCTTCTCTCTACCGACCGATTCTGCATCATTGCGGTCTGTAGACGGATTCTTGCGGCTTTGGCCCTTGTCTGCAGAGATCCCGATGACTTCTCCCTGACAGAGTCAAAACTTTGTAGATTCTAGCAGGGGATGCGGCTGGCTGAGTAGTACTATTCTGAGTTCCGGACTCGGGCCACAGACACCCAATAGAATGACCTAGTTCTTAGGAGACAGTTCTGTCGTGGGTTGTCTAGTGAGCTCCAAAATTCCATGGCTCAGTACTTTACTCCAAAGTCACTGCAGGCCACTATGTCTTTTGCCGTCAGGGTAGATCGATGCCTCAGGGAAGGATCCACTCGGCTTCTGCCCCCTGTTGTTCACTAATTGTATGGTTGCCTGTTGGAGAACCTATGCAGTTGTGGGTTGTGTGCCTTCTGGATCGCTCACCAGTTATTCACCATGGGTCAGGAACATGCTTATATTGTGGATGTAAGAGCCACTTTATTGGGGCTTGTCCATCTGTACCCAAATCTAAGAAGTCATCTTCCCTAGGTTGGATGGCGACCTGGGAGTACTTGTTTTCTCCAGTTTGGTTCCCAATTCGATTTCCACAGAGGGGTGTGTTTGACTCACCGTAGCCGGGGGGTACACGTAGCGGGCGTTGTTTCTCCTCCAGTCACGGAACCGCGCCTGCGGTGGTGTAGGCCCGGTGGTCCAGATCAATAGGGGAATGGCGGAACAGTGGGGGTGATTTGTCTTCGTGACGCCACCTGCGGGTGTTCTGGTAACTTTACCAGCGCTGTTCGGGTCTCCGGGGGATGGTACACAGCGAGATGGAACGCTCCCCACAGGATGAGCGGGAATCCCGGAGCCGGGAGCTGCGCAAGATGTTGTGAGGCAGCTGCGGGACGCTGCGCTGAATCCAGGAGTAATGCACAACCACACAAAGTCTCTTTTAGGTACCTTTACTGGATGGTAGTCAGGTACACTCGGACCGGGATAGTGAAGTTGGCACTTATGGAGTTTCACAGCAAGCAGTGTTAGGCTTCCTTTCTCTACTTCTGGTGCTAAGGTCGGGTGGATGTGGAATCCAGCCGGACCGGGCAGGGTGTTCAATGGAACTTGCTTCACCTGGTTGTCAGCACTGAGGGCACTGTAAAAGGGTCTGAGCAGGATCAGTACTCTTCCCTGGGCTCTCGTGGGTAGGTGCATCAGGTGGAACAGGTGGCTAAACCTCCTGTTGGATGTGCTGGTTCTCTGTGAGGGCTTTGTAGCTTCCACAGCTTCGGTTCCAGTAACCGGATGGTTTGGAAAGAGTTGGATTAACTCTGTATTCCTGAGAGGTGATCTCCTTCTTCCTAGTATCCCAATTGCAGGGATCTCCACTGGCTAACAGGCTAGCAGGGCCTAGTGTGTTCCTCATAGGGTGGAGGTTTCACACAGGCAGGCAGCTCTTGTAGCGTCTACCACACTCTGAAGTTTCTCCCTCCAAGACCCTTTTTATAGGGGGAACTGGTTAGAAGTCACCAGTGTTAGCTCCCCCTAGAGGCTCGGGGTGAAACCAGGTGTTCTAAGTGTTGTTTGTGTTGTGGTTTTGCTGTGCTGTTACTTACTCCATTTGTACCTAAGGATTTCTGTGGTGCCCAACAGGTGCCAGGGTGCCACATTCCCCCTTAGTTAACCTTAGTTCTCCCGGCTGAGCAAAAGGTTCTTTTTACAACTTACCACTAAGCATTTATAACATTCAATTTACAAAGTCTTAAAGAAAACACAAAAATCACTGAAAAGGAAGTGAAAAATGTGGAAAAGGTGAAAAGCAGTCCGTACGGCACTAGTCCATCTGCCGCAGGCTAGAAAAAGGTAAAGTTAGTGGTCACACAAGTCCTGTGACAATTGTTCAAAGTTTATGGAAAGGGAAAAAGGTAAAGTCCAGGGATACACGGTAAACTTTATACATTCCCTACGGGTGTCTCTGCTTGGGAGGCCGGTACTAACCTTCTATACCTTACCAGGCGCTTTCTGTTCCCAACTTAGTATACTTGGGACATAGCCCAGTTCCTCCACCCTTCTGTACACTACTTTTTACAGGTTTTGAAAAACAGTATTATATACAAACACTTACAGGTTATATTTTCCACTACATTTTAAACCCATTCTCCAAGTTTATGTGGGGGTTGACCTAATGTACTACGTGTGGATCTGCGTAGTGTGGGTGTTTCCAAAGCTGTTGGTGTAGTGTACGAACTGGTTGGTACTTCTCTATGTCTGCTTTGTGTAAGACCATAGTAAGTGCGGAGTCTATCAACTGGACTGACCTCTGTAGGTAGTTGATTAGGAATGGCTTCTCTTACTGTGGGACTAGTAGGCTGACCGATTACAGGAATCTCAGGTTCCATGATAACAGGCTGCAATTCTTGCACTTGGACTTCTTCTTCTTGGACTTGTGGAATTGGATTAGGCTTTGACTGATCTTCTACAGGTTGGTAGAAATGCATAACTGGTATGAGGAATGCATCACCTATTTGTGGCCAATCAGCTGGTAAGTATCCAATTTCTGTAAGGACGAGATTTTCTTTTGTTTCTTCATCTGTAGTTACTGCAGGGTAACTGGTTGCTTGTGGGATTAACTGTGACGGACATTTCTTCAAATGATCCCTTGAGACAGTCGCAATAGTATTCCCATTGTCTTTGCTAATAACACAAGTTTTTGAGTTATCAAAGTGTGACGGCATAACGGTGTAGGGTATGGATTCCCAACTGTTATCCAATTTGTTAGTTTTTCTTTTTCTTTTCCGCATACATCACCTATAGCTAGTGGTTCAGCTGAGGCGTGCTTGTTGAAGTCTTTTTCTTGTTTGGTTCTACTGATTTCAAGGTTCCTTTCCACGCTTTCCTGTACTTTTCTGTACTTTTCTTGGCGTTGGCTGACCCAGTCTTCATCAGAAGAATCTTCTGTGGGTTCAATGGTTCCCATCTGCAAATCAATAGGCAGTTTACCTGGTCTTGCTCTCATCAAGTAAGCAGGTGTGTAATTTGTCGAACTGACAGGTATGTGGTTGTAGATGTCCACGAGATCTGGAAGTTTCTCTGGCCATTGATTTCTCTCTTCAACTGGTAAGGTCTTGAGCATATCAATGACTATGTGGTTCATCTTCTCACATAAACCGTTCGTCTGAGGATGATAGGGTGTGGTGCGGATTTTCTTACACCCATACAGCCCTAAGAATTCTTGGAACAGAGATGATTCGAAGGCTGGCCCTTGGTCAGTTAAGACCTGGTCTGGATACCCATGGGGGCGACAGAAGTAACTCTGGAACGCTTTTGCTGCTACCTCAGCAGTTAAATCCTTAACTGGAACGACTACCAGGAATCTTGAGTAGTGATCAACGATGGTGAGAGCGTAGGTGTACCCGGTTCGACTTGGGGTAAGCTTCACATGGTCGAGAGCAACTATTTCAAGAGGTTTGGTGGTAACAATTGGTTGCAACGGAGCTTTCTGAGTTAGATGGTCTTTTCTTCGAAGGTGACATGGTCCACAGTTTTTACACCATTTGTCAATAGAACCTCTCATACCGACCCAGTAGAACCGATCCTTTAGGAGTCTCTCCAGCTTCTTCCATCCAAAGTGTCCGGCATCATCATGGTATGCTTCAAGGATCATTTGGACTTCAGTCTTGGGAACTACAATCTGCCAGATGAGTTCATGGGTTCTCGGATTGAGGTATCTTCTGCATAGTTTACCTTGGTAGACGAACAACCTCCCTTTCTCCTTCCACAGGCGTTTAGCAGTTGGTGAGGCATCAGAGTCCATATTGGCGTGCTCTTGAGTGATGAGATCCCTTACCAGGCTGACATCTGGGTCGTTGGCTTGAGCCTCCTTCCAGTCATGGTGAGGTAACGGGTTCACGGTCCTCTCTACACGTGTCTGGTTTCTCTGATGACATGTTGCTGTACCGGAACGGTGGAAAGCAGATAGTTCAATCTCTTCTAGGTCATCTATGTCTTCTCCATCTTCGGGAAGATGGGGCATTCGGGACAGGGCATCAGCATTGCCGTTCTTGTGACCTGCCCGATACTTTACAGTGAAGTCGTAGTTAGCGAGTCTTGCTACCCAACGCTGTTCTAGGGCTCCCAGCTTTGCAGTCTCTAAGTGTGTTAGAGGATTGTTGTCTGTGAAAGCTGTGAACGGGGCGGATGCCAGGTAATGCTTGAAACGCTCTGTGATCGCCCAGACCAGGGCCAGGAACTCCAGCTTGAAGGAGCTGTAGTTTTCCGGGTTCCTTTCGGTGGGACGGAGCTTTCTGCTTGCGTAGGCTATCACCTTCTCCTTGCCCTGCTGACGTTGAGATAGGACTGCTCCTAAACCTTCATTACTTGCGTCAGTGTACAACAGAAACGGTAGATTGTAGTCAGGGTAAGCCAGGATTTCTTCTCCAGTTAAAGCATCTTTTAACGTTTGGAAGGATTTGTCCTGCTCTGGGCCCCAGTGGAACGGGGGTCCCCTGATCTTGCCGTTTTTAGATTGACCTACTAAGAGATCTTGCATAGGTGCGGCTATCTTGGTATAGCCTTTGATGAATCGTCGGTAGTACCCGACCAGTCCTAGGAATTGACGTACCTCCTTGTGGTTGATGGGTGCTGGCCAGTCCTTGATGACGGTTACTTTATCCGGATCCGGTGCTACGCCTTCGGCGCTGACCACATGTCCTAGGTATTGGACCTTGGGTTTCAGCAGGTGGCACTTGGACGGTTTCAGTTTCATCCCGTACTTGGACAGTGACTCGAACACTTCACTCAGGTGTTGGAGGTGATCTTCATAGGTCTGAGAGTAGACAATGACATCATCAAGGTATAACAAGACAGTCTCAAAGTTCTTGTGGCCCAAACAACACTCCATAAGTCTCTGGAATGTTCCTGGGGCATTACACAAACCGAATGGCATACTGTTGAACTCGCATAAGCCCATGGGAGTAGTGAAGGCTGTCTTCTCACGATCCTCCTCTGCAACGGCAACCTGCCAGTACCCACTAGTAAGATCTAATGTGGAGAAGTAGTTGGCAGATTTGAGTGCAGCTAGTGACTCTTCTATGCGGGGTAACGGGTATGCATCTTTGTGTGTGACTTTGTTGATTTGCCTATAATCTACACACATCCTCATACTACCATCTTTCTTTTTAACCAGGACTAGTGGTGCGGCCCAGGGACTACAGCTATCCCTAATGACTCCTGCATTCTTCATGTCCTGAAGCATCTCTTTTGCTTTCTGGTAGTGTGTGGGTGGTATAGGCCTGTACCTTTCTTTGATAGGTGCATGGTTGTTTGTGGGGATATGATGTTGTACCCCTTTAATCCTCCCAAAGTCAAGTGGGTGTTTGCTGAACACTTGCTCATACTCCCGAACTACCCGGTATACTCCATTTTTCTGGTGAGAGGGTGTATTGTCAGTCCCTACACTGAGGTCTTGACACCATTTCTCTAACTGATCTTTGGAGTGAGGGGGTTCATCAGTGACTATTTGGTTTGAGGATTTTACATCAATCACAGCATCATCTTTTACTTGGTACAATTTTGCAACAGTTGCATATCTAGGTAGTCTGACTTCGTCATCACCATAATTCAATATGCGTACGGAGACTCTCCCCTTTCTCACATCGACTAACCCTCTGGCTGTCAAGAGCGTAGGACTACTGTCAGACATTACAGGTTCTACTACAGCTTGGTAGTCCTGCCCTCTGAGGCCTATGGCTGCTCGACACCAGATCATCATTTCACTTCTGGGTGGTACCACAATTGGAATGGGATCTGTGACCCTTACTCTGCCAATCTCACCATTTGACAAGGTTACCTGTTGTTGATACACCAGAGCTCTGATCTGCTTTTGGATAGCCCTCTTTTCTCTGGGTTTACCGGCTTCAGCACTCTGTTGGAGCAAAAACAACACTTCATCGAGGCATTTGATCATGACATTGGTACCCAATATGACATATGGATCCTTGTGGTTAGGCTTGTCCTGAACCACTAAGATACCCTGGTTTTTCAACTGCACCCTCCCCACCTTTACTGTAGCTTCCCACTGTCCCTCTATGGTAACCGGAATACCATTAGTGGCTTCAAGGTTCATCTCGGGATTTGGGGGTTCTAGCTTAACATCTGGCCAGAACTGCTT